>JARFXV010000604.1:215000-297500 GCA_031761425.1 Cosmopolites sordidus
GCTATAATATCGAACGAAGGCGGCAGCACTCATGAGATCAGGAGAAGACACGAAATGGCAAGAAATACAATATCAAATTTGCAGATCTGGAGGGACAGGATGTAACAGAGAACACAAAGAAACAGATAATAAACACCCTATTTTTTTCAGTATTGCTATATTCCGCTGAAACATAAATCATTATTGGTTCATTGATTATTTTGATCTTTGGTACTGAAGACGGTTTCTTCGCATTCAGTGGATTTGTGCACGGACGGATGGTTCTAGATCACGCGACAGATCTCCAAAAAGATGGATAGACTGAATTAAATACCTAACTGGTACATTTCTACAACATGCAACTAAGGAATCCAGAAATAGAGAACGCTGGCGAAAAGTAGCTCGAAAAGTACGTAAACGAAATGAGATTTCATAGGTCAGGATTATTCTGTAATGAAGAAAAAGAATATATTTTAAATATAAGTCCAGAAACAGAAGACGTGCTACAAGGAAGTAATTCGTCTGAAACACGAACGTATTTTACCGATTAGTATACGTCAATAATTGTTTTATAATGGTGGAAAAGATTCATAGGTGCGCCTTGAAAGATTCATTCACGCCTTGAAAGATCTTATATCTCAATACGGTATACCCAAATTTGATTAAATGGCACAATTATACTGCTGGATAATGTATACTTAATTTACTTTACTGGCTTAATTATTTTCACGACCTGTTTCGGAACCTTTACTCCTCATCAGTTGAACTTGGATTGATTCCGTAAAGCGTTCTTTTAATCCCACTACGATAGTTTGCGATTGCTTATCACGCTTAACACTGCCCAATATAAAACAGAATATTGTACATAATTTCCGACACGTTCTTTCATAGCTGCTAGTAAAATAGTTTTCCAATAAGAGTGTCAGAACTTTGAAAAGTAATAGCGGCAATGCTGTTTGAAATATAAATGCCACTCACTGCTATGCTCAGTACATTGTGTCAATTCACCATGGAAAAATACTTGATTCAACAGTGAGTAGAAATTACTAAAGTTACTATTAATGATGACCGCTATAGGAATGTGCTAACAGAATATCTTTGATGTGAACTGGTTAATGTAGATATAAACAATGTTTTCTTTCAACAATAAGGTGTAACTTGTCACACATATCGCCAGACAATCGATTGCAAGAAGTTTTCTGCATGCGTTATCCCGCGAAATGGTCATGTCAACTAGCTGCCAAGATCGTGTGATCTCACGCCCTTGAATTATTTTTTTGTAGGGTTATGATAAATCTCTGGTTTACAGAAATAAACCCCGATCAATTCTTAGCGTTAAACAAAACATTCAGGCCAACATTGAAAATATACTACGCGATATGTCTGAAAGAGTAATCGACGATTGGGTCTACATAACTGTAGATTGGGTCTACATACATTCTACTAGACGAAGCCGAGAAGGGCATTTGAACATTATGTCAGGCATTTGAACATTATGTATATATATATATATATATATATATATATATATATATATATATATATATATATATATAATTATATAATATGTTTATATAATTATATATGTTTGTAATAAATGTGTGCAACTGCAATAATGCAACTGTTTAAAGACCCGTATATTCCCACAGCTTGGTAACATTTTCATCATATAAAAACAACATACAACATACATCATACAAAAACAACAATGTTTATAGAGTAGATAAAATGATTATGCCCAATAACAAAATAATTTCATTCATTGTTTTGACCAATAACAAAACGATTTCATTCATTGGTTACTTCCCTAAAATTTCGTGATAATTTGAAATTGTACAATTTTAAAATACACAATTTTCCGTTCGATCTATAGACGTCGCTAAAAATCACTGAAACCTCGGAAGCATTCGGCACATTTCGGAAATTTTCGGTGAATAATCTTTAAATTTGATTTCCAACATATTGTCGTTGCTTCATAAGACATTTGTCTTTAAGGAAGTGGATTGCTGCGATAGCAGTCTATTGGAAGCTATTTTGTGATCTATTTTGTAAAAAGTATCAAGTACGGAGACACACTATCCGGAACAAAATTTTTCCATTCTGCAATTTGGAATTGTTCAGCGTTTCAACAATGAAAAGACACTTAAAAAATATTCACAACCAACAGCAGGATTCCCGTACTAAGAAATCACATATTATTTGCTCACTGTGTTCTGAAAATCAGGTAGTCTGTGAACCTTATAATAAACTAGACACATTGGGAGACAAAACACAACATAAAATTAAAAATACAATCACATACCTTTACCAGCCGAGAAAGCTATGAACAATGGTTTGAAGAGCAGAAATTTGAGAAGACCTATGCATGCAATCGAAGTAATTTAATTCATAAATGTAGAGTGCAGACTAATATTTCCTTATTTTACAATATATTTCTATTCTTAGGGTTTAACAGCAAATTCTCTAAGCGGATGGAGAAAGATGGTGGTTCGATGTACGAAGTATGCCCATATCTGACAAACAGGTATATTATTTTATTAATATTATGTATGTTATATATGTACTGGAAAAAAATAAGCAAGAAAATATATAATTTATTATAATATAGGAGACTACTGTAAAATTTTGGAATTCACATGTAGGCCATACAGAGGAGTCAGCCTTTGACACAATTTGAAAGAACTAAAATTGTTAAGAAATTTGATACTGGTGTAATCATAGGCATAATTATCTCCGATGCCAGAAAAGTGACATCCCAGAAATTGCAAATATTAAATATGTTAAATCGGAAAGATGTAGTATATTTAATGAAAAGAAAACATAAAATAGTATGATTGCTGCAGCTTTAAAAGTAAGAGTATGGAATGCCAAAGTAAAAAATTGCAACAAGGTTTGTTGTACTTATTACAAAAAAATGTTGAAAATTAAATGACTATATTGTATTACCTATTTCATAATAATATAGTTTGTTTTATAAAGAATGTATTTTAGATGCAAACTTTTAGAATAATAATATCCTTTATAATTTTTTATCTTAGGTGAGTCATCCAGTATTGCATGTACATTTCTTTTCTAGGATTTATGAATGACAATATGGAATGTAAATTAATAGCGATTAAAATATGTATGGATGTGTGTTTTATTTTCGATGAACTTTCTTAGAAACAACTAACTAGTTTGTTAGATCGAAAATGTATAATTTCGGTACATAGTATGGTATAATTTCGGTACATAGTATGGTGCTGGGATGTAGGTTAATAATCATTGTATTGTACCTCTGTTTTTTTTTTGCAAAAAAAATTGCCTCAATTATATAAAGGCCATTCGTTGTTTCATTTTTAAAAACTAATTTATTTATAAATGTACACTAAATTCTACTTCTACTGAAAAAATAACTGTTACAAAACAAAAGTAGCTTCTAACAAAACAAGGAAAGGGGAGTTCTGTTGAATCTTCGTGTGGTCTTCATGAGTCTTCAATCGTTATGGCCAACTGTCAATAGTGGAAGCCTTGAATCGTAACGCATTGTCTTTGTAATGGGTAACGGAGACTTGACTCTCGGAGGCACTGCTACACTGGACCCTAACACGAACAACTGACTTTCACGTGACAGCTAATAGTTGAATTCTGATTATGTCTCGTGGTCCTCTGTATTTATAATCCTGTTTGAGTTGCGAGGAATGCACAAGAATTTTATCGGCTTACTGAAAAACATTGGTATTTAACTAAATATGCATTATCAATATCTGACATTCCACGATAAGGTATTAATTATTCTATATATATCTACCCGTAAGTTTCTTGCAGTTTCTTCTTACAGAATTCTAATCGAAACAGGGGATTTATTAAAAAACAATTAAATAACGGACTTTAATAGTATTTGTTTTTTATTTAATGAAATATCAATATTGCATTTGATAATTAGGTTTTTGAACAATTTTTTTTATAAATGGAAAAATCACATAAATTTTATAACAAAACTATTTTTCTTTTTTCCTTATAATTAAAAAGTTAGCCGGGCAAAAAAAATTGTTGGTGTGCTATCGATTTGAAAATATACTTGTTTTTAATTGTTATTTAGGCTTTCGGTGCTGTTTTCGACGTTATACTCATATATCTTTACATAAGATATGGAGGCTCAAAGGTAAGTTCAGAATGAAATCAGATTAGGGTTCCTTTTGTTTTTTGCATTCGTTTTTATAAATTTTATTTATATTATTTAATTCATGTAGGGAAAACAAATTAACGTGCCTAATTTATAAGAAGGAATATTCCTGCGTGTCCGCAAAGAATCTACATGTAGCAACACAATCGAGGGTAGTAACAATGAGAAAGCCCTACGGGATCGTCTATTTTGTAGGATATGAATATTCAAGAATTAGACAAGAATAGACAAGAACAAAATTCGTCTACCAATTTGGAAGGTAATCATATATGAAAAGTCTTATACTTATAAAACTTTTATAGGATAATCTAATTTGTAGATGGTCGAAGAGTATAGAAATTTGTGTGTTCAGTTGGATGAACATCAACTACTTAAATTAAGGAATGCCAAAGCAATTTTCTATCAAAACGGGCATCTAAAGGAGTATGGAAAACAAAAGAAAAATAGAAAAGCAAACCTACTATCCAAACAAAAAGTAAAGAAAATGGTATATTTCTATTCTAAATAAAACAAAACAGTTAAAATATTTAGTGTTTTTCAGGATTTTGGTACATTTCATCTATTGATTGAACATATTTATTTGAAAAGGTATGTTTAAACATAGGTTAGATATTTATTATAGGCATTGAAGACTGATGGTAACCTGACAGTAGTTTTTGGATATGTTGTGGCTGCAATATATTTGCAAATATTATTAAGAGTCTAATGTGGTGGTTTGTAAAACAACATGTAAGGCAAAAAATCGCCATCATTTTATAAATACTGAAAACCTTAATCAAAGCAATAATGTAGTATGGGTGGATTTATTTGAAAATATTGTTAATAGAGTTTAGTGTGGTGGTTTTAAAAGTATTTCAAACTTCAATGAAAGCACTCAAACAAATATGTATATAATTTTGGGTAGTGATTGTTATTCTGATTTGATTATTAATGTAGTTTACATATTATAATCTACTGTAATATATTATCCCAGTTAATTATATTGAATAGAAATATTTTGTTTCATATTTACATTATTATTTTTTAAAGAACTTACATTGATGCTTTAGCACATTGAACTTCAGCTGAATTGAACCGAATGTCATTTTTCAGAAAATATGTGACCATAAAAATATCCACAGTAGGAATATTATCAGAATTAGCCCTTATGAACCCTTTGTCACACACACTGAACTAAATTAGTAATCAACAATATTTTATTTTGCATTTAACAACAATAATTTCAACAGTATATATACAAATAAAAACCGTTGACAGTACTAACATAAAAATATTTTAGTATTCTGAAGTCACAAACATAGCAGCCAATCGCGGCGACTTCGTAGTCACGTGATTTTTTATATTCTATACATTTTAATTTCTTTATAATTAATTGTAACAAGTTTTTCGCATCGATTATCAATATTATTTATGATAAAGTTTTAAAATAAAGTAAAAAAATCGATAATTATTTTTTTATTTTTCCTGATCTAACTACACCAAATTAAATTACTGTAACCAATATTTCATCAACGAATTATTCTTAAGGCCCTCGAAACACACAATCTAATATTAGAAGAATAATTTTCAAACTGTTTATGTAGATGAAATCTGTAAAAAAGCCTCCATTCAAAATATCCCCGTTTGTGTACCGACCATTTCCGAAAGGTGCCGAATGCTTCCGGGGTTTAAGTGATTTTTAGCGATGTCAAACGAACAGTAGCAGAATATCTGATGAGATTATTTGCCCTACATTTGCCCTACCTACAACTACAACAAATCCAGGATATAGTTAATTAGCTAACCTTTGGGTTAGCTAGTCACCATTAAAATTATAGATCGTCCTAGTGAGCAGAAAGCAAGAATTATTTTAGCTGAATTATGCCTCATAGCTTCGGACATTTTAGTTTTGATTAGCATCTGGATTATCCCTGAATGTACCTAGTAACATAATAAATCTATCGATGCCATGGCCAAAGCAATAAATTAATAATATATTGTTACAGCCATTATAGTGTCTCAAAGAGAACAACCAGGGTAGTTTGCAAAGTTTTCAGGATCATTTTTAATATTATATACTAAAACTAATAATACAAATGAATTTGAATTGTGTATAATATTTATCATAATTTTGATGGTTTAGATATATCGCTAATGTAGCCATTGTACAATTTAACATTTATTACGGTAAATATTAATAAACCAAAAATAGCAAAAATCTCGTTGATGAATTTAGTGAAGGTAGTCCATCAACGTCTGTTATTAAATAAAATATAAACATTGACGCTAGTGATAGATTATCATATATCATACAATGGGTTTGTTAAAACAAATATATACGAACATTTAGCAGTAAAAAACGCTTTGTCGATAAATTCCTTCCATTTAACTGACGGTGAAAAACTCATTTAATTGGCCAAAGAGGTATGGGTAACCCAGTCCCCAGTGGTAACAGGGCACCTACAAATGTAGTAATACATATGATATCACAAATCACGAAATTTGGATACATTTTGCATAGTGCCTCATAGATATATCACATAATCTATCTGAATCAAAAATTATACACTAGAAATTTGTTATTAAAGAAAATCAAAGCATCATCCTTTCCTGCTCTCCTGGTAATTGTCCGAATCATTGGAGTTTATCAGAATGTGATAAAGACAAGGAGATATAGGTATACAAGGAAGTATATATATATATATCTTAAATTTTCTACTAGTATTGTTGATTGATATATGTATGACTTCTGGTGTATTAATAACATAAATCAAGAATATTAACGTGTAGCCTTTCATTTACCCAGGTTCTCAGAAAAAGTTGCCTTATCCACCCCGACCAGAATTAGATGAAATTATACAATATAAATTCCTTCCATTGAGTTTTTTTTAACAACTAACGAAAAATATATTTGAAAGCTCCACCTTCTCTATCTCTCTCATATATTCACTCTAAATAACATCCCTCTATTGTTCCCTACTAAAGCGGCATATATATATATATATATATATATATATATATATATATATATATATATATATATATATATATATATAAATAATTGATTATTCGCCTAATAAGAGATCTCTTAGATATCGTACATACATTGCCTAACATAACAAAGTCCTAGCAAAACAAAAAACAGTTAACATTAAAATTAGAAATTAATTTAATCTTTAATCACAAATAAAAAAACTCTTAGTAATTCTGCTTGTCTGATACTTCTTCGAATTATTTACACATATCAGGATATTATAAACAATATTAAGAAAACCATTTTTCATCCTATAACTTACTCTCTACATTTATTTATCTATTTATTGTCTCATTTTGATTAACTTCTTAATATTACAAAATAAACCAGGATTACATAAAATTTGTTACAAAAAGAAACACCTCTTTATTTTCCTGATTTTCTGTTACTTCTCAGAATCATTTACATATATCAGGATTTCATAAAATTGAGGAGGTATAATAAATATATATACATAAGACGCCTGATAAATTATCCCAGTATTTTATCGGGAACAATACACCTCTTCGGTCTCCTGCTTTCCGAATACCCTTTTGAATAATTTGAAGGTATTAGGCATTAGGCATTGAAGGAGGTGGCGTAGTCAGGCTCTTAAAATTAATTAATTAATTTATCTGTATTTTCTTAGGAGGAAGTTTTGATAGGAGCGACTTTCTGTAATAGATTTAGATATCGTGTTTACTTATCACAGTTAGAGTACTAGCACATTATTAATATTTGCCTATTAGTTAAATTGGAAAAATAACGTTTTTGTTATACAATATATAGTTATAAGTTATACAATATATAGGATTTAGAAAAAAAAACCACCAAATATTTGGTGAATCTGATCAACAACAAATTATATACTAACTAAACAAATTGTATACCGGAAATGACAATTTTTAATTCAAAACAATTATTTCAAGATTGGTATTACTGCTGTATTCACTACATGATTTTTAAAAGTTATGTTAACACATATTATATGTGATAACTGACAATTGCTGAGGGAATAAAGAGTTGCTGTATTATTTTTAAATTTTTAACGAATATGAATTTGAGTTTTGATGATCAAGATAATGGTAATCTTTCAACTTTAGGCCTTATCAATGTTACCAAAGGGTATTATCGCATTTCAAAGAAAAACGAAATTATTTAAGATTTTGTCTTGCATCATTATTCATTTAACAAATATTTTCATTAAAAAACTAACAAAGTAATAATAAATAACTTAGATGATTCATCATCGATGTTGTAAACAGTAAAAAAATATGCATATGAATATGAAAGTTAAAATCTATAAATTACTCATTTGGAGTAATGCTTATGATCGCGAAACGTGGACACTTAAAAAGAAACTCGTAGAACAGAAGAGTCCCCTGCAACATTTGAAAGAAGTGTACACAGAATAATTTTTGGTGCTGTGAATGATTATGAAAACTGGCAGATAAAACTTCAAACTCAAGCAATTATACAAAGATTTAGATATTGTAGACTATGTGAGAGTTCAGCGACTTAGATGGGTGGACACCCATGGCGAGAAATGGCTGAAAACCGAATAACAAGGAGAATCATGTAGGGTAGGGTAATCATAGGGTTTAACTGAAAGAGAGGTGGATCAAAGACACGGATGCAGGACAAATGAACTAGTGCACATTAAAAACTGGGATGCAAAAACTTGAATGGTTGTTGAAGGCCAAGGCTTTCTGATAGGCTGTAGCACAGCAAAAAAAAACATGTGGAAAGAGAAGGATAAATACAAAAATAAACATACAGAATGGCAATGAAAATAAATGAAAAGGTCAAAAAGAAAAAGGAAGTTTGGAAACAATACATAAAAATACAAAAATAATTACTACAAAATGAGGCATAAACTGGGGTTGAACAAAATCACTAAGAATTTTGAAAATTAACTGAATGATGAATAAGAATTCTGGAGTAAAATTAACACAAAACGAAAAAAAATGAAAGAACTCAGAGGCATCAAAGATATGAATTATGAAAGAATAAGTAGGGATAAATTCCAATTTTGGAAATATTATTATGCAAAAAAAGTTTCAAGTCATAGAAAATGTATACGAAAGATATGAAGCTTCTCATTCTTCATTTCATTGCTCTCATTCTGCATTAATGTCTATGCAGAACCAATTTGAGATGATAAAATGACTAAATCAAGATGGCAAAACCGAATACTAGGGAAAATCATTAAGGGACGAATAAGAGGGGGGGGGGGGGGTAACAGAAAGGGAGATCAAAGATACGGTGATAGGACAAATGAGCTACTGCACACGGCAAAGGACTGTTGGAGATCCATCCGGTTGTAGCCGAAGGTTAAAGGAGAACAAGGCTCATTTACGGGCTGTCGCACTACAGGAAAAAGGTAAAAAAAAATCAGAAAAAGTACGAAGGAAGAAACCTAGGGGGAGGAGAAGAATTTTTCATTATGCCTGTTCTCTGCAACGGTAAAGACTTCATTTCATCTCAAAATCACTTACCTGACTTTTCTGCATTCCAAAAATTGTTATCACCAAATACCTAAAAAGCTAATCAAACATCTCAAAGAAAAACACATTTTCTTTATAAAGAAATTTATTTATTAACAGTTTTTTTAACAAATATTTTCACAATGACATCCGACAACGCAACAACGACAAATAACTGGGGTTATCTCGAATTTGTAACAAAATTTTGAAGCATACACTGTAGTTGATTCTCCTTAGTTAGTATCAGCAGTAAAAATGGTGTCTGCAAAGCTGAAGCCATTCGTTATTGTCGCGCTGTCGGTCAAATTAACGAAAAAAAGGAAAAATTGCTTGAACTTCGACATACGTCCACTCGTTCACGGCTCACTATGATCGCGGAGGATTAAATAACACTAGCACGGTACAAAGTGACTTTTTTTGTTTTTCATTAGTCCTACTGACAAAGAAGACCCGGCGTTGTTGCAGGCCAGCACAATTTCTAAACACGTATTATTTTAAGTTCGAATTCAAGTTTTATTTACAAAAAAAAGAAAAAAAAAATGGGGATCGTTTTGCTTCTTTTTTTCTTTCTAAATAATCATACATATACCACAAGAGATCATGAACAATGTACATCCGAAAGGCGGCGGGCACGACCGAAAGCCAAATATGTACAAAAAAATGACGCCGGACGTCTAGAGAAACTTTACAACTTCGATCGAGACGCGCGCCGTCTTTTTATTTATTTTTTTCAACTTAAATAATAACAAAAAAAATTATGATAAGGGGAGATTAACAAGTCCCTTTGTTAGGAACAAGGTGTGGTCATTTATATCACATATCTGTTAACCCTTTTCTAAAAGTTTAGACAGTGAGCTATTTTCACCTTTAAATATTTTCTTTTTCAACATCGGTTAAGAGCAGAGTCTGCCAAAATTTCAAATCAAAAAGGGTTCGAAATCAAATTCCAAACTCCAGCGATTAAAGAGAACCAGATTATGCAGGAATACATTTATAAAATTCTGGGGAAAGTATTAACGTGGCGAGATAATTACCTTCCTGTCATTGCTTTAAGACCCCAACAATTCAGACTCAGAAACCAAACTCTTTCAAGTAAATGTAGTTTCTAGTACTCTATCGGATATCTGGAAAATGTATGTTCGATAATTAGCAAGGTATAGCCCTTTGTTATATTCCTGACACTGCTTTACAGATTAGAAAACAGATTCCTGCAATGTATTGAAGCATCCGAGTATTTTTAAATAAAAATTGTAGACATTGAGGGGAGGACCAATAAGGTGAAAAGTCCCAAAACTAGTATTCTTTTTTATATTACAAGAAGTTAAAGCTCAGAAATAATCTGAGTAATAAAATGGATCAGAATATTGTGGCAACGACCTTTTAAAATACATACAATACTGAGAAAACTAGCAAAATCATATGCCCATTGTTTATTTTCTGATATATTTGTGCATTTAAGAGTTAAGGCTCAGATAAAAAAAATGTACACCTGTGTTAAAACTAGCTAAGCGATAGCCCTTTGTATCATAGCACAAATATCTGAAGCTCAGAAGTCAAATGTGTTGAATGGTGAATAGAATACAAGTACAAAATCCTTCATCGTTAATATACATTAAGATGTTTTGAATTTTAAGAAGTCAAGGTACAGATATTTAATGTCCTCAATTAAGGAAATAGCCGAGGCTCAAAAACAAGCTGAGTATCAGATCGGATCAGAATATTTTGCCAACATGCTTTAAAACGATATGCTTTGAAAATATATACATTACGTTAATATATACATTTAAGAGATAAAGCACAGAAAAAATGTATGCCTGAAAACTAGCTAAGCAATAGACCTTTGTTTCATTGCATAAATACCTGAGGCTCAGAACCAAATTTGTTGAAAGGTCAATATAATACAAGATTAAAATCCTGCATAGTTCGTATATTGTATAGAATTATAAGAATTGAATGTTCAGATATTTAATGTCCTCAGTAGTAAAGAAATAGCCCAGGTTTAAAAACAACCCGAGTACTGAATGGGATCAGAATATTTTGCCAACATGCTTAAAATATATATACATCACTGGGAAAATTAGCAAAATTATAACCCAGTATTTATTTTCTGATATATTGTGACTTTAGAGTTAATCCTGAGAAAAAAAATACACACTGGTGTGAAAACTAGCTAAACAATAGTCGTTTGCTTCATAGCACAAATACTTAAAGCTCAGAAACCAAATTTTTCGAAAGGTCAAAATTCTTCAAAGTTCATATATTGTTTTGAAATTTAAATGAAGATTCAGATATATAATTTCCTCACTAACAAAAAAAAACAAATAAGGCTCAAAAGTGAGTATTAAATGGGATTGGAATATTTTTCTAACATGCTTTAAAAACATATACATCACTGGGAAAGCATGTAAAATCATCGGCACATTATATTTTTTCTGATATATTTGTACATATAAGAGTTAAGGCTCAGGAAAAATGTATACCTGTATGAAAACTAGCTAAGCTCTTTGATAAGTTCTTTCATAATACAAATAGTTGGGGCTCAATAACCAAATTTCCTGAATTCAATAAATTACAATATCAAAATTCTCCAAAGTTCACACACATATATATATATATATATATATATATATATATATATATATATATATATATATATATATATATATATATATATATATATATATATATATATATATATGTATATATGTATATATGTATATCACTGGGAAATCCTACGAAATCATGTGCATTCAAATCCAAAGTTAAGGCTCAGAAAAAATATACTTGAGTAAAAATTAGCTAAGCAATAGCTCTTTGTTTCATAGCACAATATTTGAGGCTCAGAAACCAAATTTCTTGCAAGGTAAATAAAATACAAGGTAAAAATCTTTTAAAGTTTTCATATTGTTTTGAATTATAAGAAGTGGATCAGAAAAAAAGAAATGCCAGACAGTGTAGAAATTTAAGTTTTTCAGTAGTAAAGCAAATCAGAATGTTTTATTCCTCAAAAACTCAACATCATGTGTAGTAAGTAAAATCGGAATATTTTCAGATAATTCCTTTAAAAAACGCCGCAGAAATAATCCGAGAGCTGAATTGGATCAGAATATTTTGCCAAAATGTTCTAGAAATATATGCATCACTGGGAGAAATAGCAAAAACCATAATCCACTATCTGCTTTTTGTCAGTTAAGGCTGACAATCCAAATTCACTGAGTAGGAAATATCATCAGAATATTTGTTTCCTCAAAATTATCTATGGAAAAGTGTTATGTGGGCGTCTAATTATTTTGGTGCTTTAAATAGTCTAGACTGAATTGCCATCTTTGAAAATGATTGATGGTACTTAGAAACCAAATTTTCTTACTGTAGATTTAAAAAGGTTGATGCTCATAAATCATTTTCCCTGAGTACCCAATAGGAAACAGAAACATAAATAACAATATCAGGAAGTTTGTTAAATATATTTTTGAAAAAAAAAAAATTGAAACCAAATTATCTTAGCAGTAAAAAGAACCAAAATATTGGGTAACCTTGTGTGTAGGCAAAAAAAAATAACGAACCGTTTTGTTTTGTTGCATTTTATTCTAAAACTCTGGCAGACTCCGTCGTCTTCATCTTTAGAATTATTTCTAACAAAAGTGCAGAACTGTATTCTTTTTCAATATAAAATGTAGTTGATGTTTTAAAATCATCTATTAATAATGGGATTTTTAAAACAACGCGCAAATTATTTTTCAACGATAAAGAACAACATTCTTAAACAGTGGTTAAACGTATAATAATCTGAAACAAAAACGAAGACTGACAATTTTTTTTGAACAGAAAGTGGGATAGTAGTTTGGAAAAAACCTCCGCTGTGGGAAAAACGCAAATTGAGGTAGTACTGTTGATAAAGTCTATGGGTTAGGCGTACCAAACAAATAGTACCCGAAAAAATTGAGATTTTAATTTCCAGAAACAACACTGAGTCAGCTCACTGTCCCGAACTCACACTAACGACTTTTTCGATTTTTTTCTCTTTGAAACAGTCAAAAAAATCATTTTTTTAACACTAAACGCTACTTGTACAGAGGAAGGGGGAAGAGGTCCATCGTTTTTGGATGTTTTTAAAAGCAACGACGCTTCATCCATAAATTCGGTGGTGGGGGGGTGAGATCGCCCTGTACGCGGGGCTTAATTTTTTGGCGGATACCAACCCCCTGCATTTGAACACATTTAAGACAGTCAATTCGGGAGGCTGCAGTCGCGCGGGTTTCAGCTTTGCTTCATCCGTTTCCGAGGTGGCCCTATGGGAGGTATCTGCTGAGTAGCTAGCGCCCTGAACGCCTCCGCTATGAGGTGGGGGTGGGTTTGGATCATTGATTTCCAACCGGGGGTGTCCATGACATCAGTGGCGTGACTGAAAAAAAAACGTTATTTTAATCGACTCTCTCAAGGATTTCATTCATTTGATGTATACATTTTACCAAAATAGTTTTCTTTTACTGTAATGTATGTAAATCTTCAACTTAATTCTTCACCCTATTATACTCCCCATATTCGAATCAGAATTTGTTCCACAGTATAGTTATTTTAAAGCGCCATTTTTCAGATTTCAACCAGAGAATAATATAGGAGCCTACTGCCTTTTCCGAACGGAAAAAAATGCTGCTGGAAGTTCTGGTCTTTATTTGTGCGGCTTTGGGAGATAATAATGTCTAGTACAGTTCTCGTCGGAAGTGGTTCCAGCAATTTCGAACTGGTAGAAAATCCTTGTCATACAGCGCTAGAGCTCGGATAGGAACTCGTAGTAACACCGCAAGCCATTTTTAAACGTTTACATAAGCTGGTGAGTAAACAAGAGCCATTGGGGTTCCTTAACGGAACTCACAGCTGAGAATATGAGTAGATGCTTTGATGTGTCATTGTTCTCCAGATACAAGAAAAGGACTTCCTACATAAGAGACTAACCTGTGGCGAAAAATGGATCCTCTCCGATCAACTACAATCACGAAACTAACTATCCACGCCAAAAAATGCAAAAAATGCTGCGTATAATGGTGAGATCAGCTGGGCCTTGTGTGTTATGAGTTGCTTCAATCTGATCAAAAAGTAACTGCTGATGATTATTAGCAACAACTGATTCATGTTAGTGATGCTCTGAAGAGAATAATTTCAAAAACATCGAAAATGAACTCTGGAAACGATCACCGAATTTGGCTGGGAGATTTTATAAGTTCCCGGCATATTCTCCAGACTTGACCCCTTCGAATTTCATCTCTTCTGAATTTCATTCGGCAACAATAATTGTTGAAGTTTTACAGTTTTTTTTAAATCTAGGATTCGACTGTAGCCTGAAGAGTGGTGCCCAAAGTGAATAGAAAGTAAGGGAGAAAGCTTCGAAGATGAAGTTTATATTACTTTTTTCAGAAATAAATGTCGAAAGGTCGCAATTGATCTAATAAAAGCCACAATATTATAAGTTTTTATGAAAGGGATGTATCCATACTGCATACGAAATCGGAAGGGCAATCTAATCAATCGGTTGAAACGGTGGAAAGTGCAGCAAAGAAGTTAAAGAACAGTTTTTTTGGGATGCAAAAGGTACTTTCATGCTTGATTTTCTTCAGAAAGTTAAAACGCTATCCACCGATATATTTTGTAGGTGGTACGCTTTAGACGAAGTCATAGCAATCGTAGAGGGTTATTTGGCAGACCTTCCGCAAACTACATTGAACGAATGAGCATTTTAGACAGCGACAGATTGCAGTATTCTCGAAACTTTTTGATCAACCCTCGTATATGACGATAGATTAAACGTGGGGCTTTTTTTTTCTCATAGCCTCACGAACGGGTGGTTATGAACGTGGCAGTGGTCATTGATGAGACACATACTCATCATTGGCATCCATTAAATTTGAAAATATTTACAATTAAATACCAAATTACTTTTTTTTTAATTCTCGACGAGCATTTCGCTAAGCATGTTAGCATCATCAGGGTATGATTTAATATTCAGATTAAATTATCATGTATCATTACATGTTAGGCCTTTAATGTAAGCGCCCTAACCCCTGATGCTTGGCAACTCTCCACCTTGCTCTAATTGTTGTAACAGTTGTTTATAACATTTGGGTAGATTATAAATATATGGGAGATTAAAAAAAAGATTAATCTCCTGATTAAATCTGATCATTTAATCTTAAGATTAAAACATCTTCTGGTGATGCTAACATGGTTGAGGAAACGTGCGGTGAGAAGTTAAAAAAAGTTATTTATTTAGTGGTAAATCTCTTCGAGTTTAGTGTTTCACACTGAAGGTTTAGAAGAATTGATCAGTACCCATCACAAACAAAAACAACTTAATGAACTGAGATAATTAATCATTGTTTGATAACGATAAGGAAATGACGAGGGCAACAATAGCAGTAAAAACGGTGAAATTTTTTGCAAATATATATATATATATATATATATATATATATATATATATATATATATATATATATATATATATATATATAAATAGAAACCCATCAGCGTGTTATGTAACTGAATTAATCGTATGTACTTACGTATTAATAAAATCTATTGCTTGCGCTTTCAGCTGATCGGCGCTGTGAAGGTCGGCCAAAATTAAAATTTCGGCGGCGTTTTCTATCGACAAATTCGTACAGAGCGCTTCTTCGCACATCACCTTTAGCCTTTCCAGTGCATACTATAAAAAAAAATTAATTGCATATATATTTTTTAATTCACTGTTAAAAATCAACATGACTTACTTGAAACTTGAGATTTACTACTAGACACCAAATCACTTATTTCTTATTTTTGATACTGAATCATTTCGTGATGATGCTAACATAGTTAGAGAAATTCCGAGAAGTTAAATAAAGTGATTTAGTGTTTAGTGGTAAATCTATTTCACACAAACGATTTCACTAGAAGAATGACAACTTACTTTGTCTGCGGCTGCCAACAGATCGTCCGCCATTTTCTCTAAATTGGACGCCTTCCCCGTGTAGATGAATCTTAACATCTCCCTCAATACCTCGTGGTCCACATCCGTGATATCCACTCGGTTGTGCTTTCGTTCTTCCATTTCATGTTCGAACATTGCCTGAAAGACTGGACTTCGTGCTGGAAGAAAAGTTTTAATCATCATCATTTTAAATCATCATCATCACGATACAGTGTAACAGAGGTAAGGCAGCTTTACAAATTACAAAGTCCTTCAATAAAGATATCTGCCGTCGATATGAGAACAAAATCTAAGAGGGACTATCAATCTGCGGTTACATCCAAAAGTCCCTCTTTGGTGTGGTCACAAAGGGATGTTTTGCTAACCCCATTATCCACCAACAAAAGAAAAGCTATGTATTTGATCGGACCGACAAGAGCCTCATGGTTTTTGTAAAGTTTTTTTCTTCTTCTCGTGGTACAACAGGCCATCAGTAAGTCTTGACCTCCTTCAATCTTCGCTTCCATTCAGATTAATTTGCAGCAATCCCTTACCAATTTTTGATGTGGCACAGCTCTCCAGCATCTTTTCTCACATTGTCCTGTCAGGGGTGACTTTGGTCTATCTTCTCTGATATTTGTTTTTTTGGCATTCTCGCCACGTGTCCCGTCCATCTGAGTCGCTCATAGTCTACAATATCCAGATCTTTGGACAATTGCTCGAGTTCGAAATTATAATTGATCCTCCAAACTCCATTGTTATTCATACACCAAACATTCTTCGGAGTACTCTTCTTTCAAATACTGCAAGCATCTCTTCTGTTTTCTCCGTGAGTGTTTTCGTATTATTTTTGTATGAGTTTAGATCTTAAGACAGATTACATGGAGTAAATATATTAGCTTTTCTACCGTTCAGAAGACGATTTGACATCTCTTATGATTCGTTGTTAGAGTTGTTTATTGTTTTCGTTTAATTTGCCTCCTAGATAAGTAAATTCATTCACAACTTCAATGTTGCCATCGCCGATTATCCAGTCGAATTAGTTCTATTTGCCATCACCTTTGTTTTGTCTGCATTAATTTCTAGACTGGCTCTTTTGGGTTTCGCCTTTTTTTCTAAAGTTCTAGTGATCTCAAGATAATTTGAATGATTCTGTAGAAATTGCACAACAACCTAACAGAATAGAACATTCATACTAAAGTATGAAGAATAAACTTTGTTTGGAAGACTCGGTAGGATTTGATGTTTTTCTTCAATATTAGAGGCTACAGAATCAACCTTTTGACTGTTCGTGAAGGAAGCGAAAAAAATCTTGGTCTATTTGGTGATTAGCGGAGCAAGCAACATTCTTGCAGTCGTAATATAACGTTTAATGGCTATTAGGGTCGTAAATTTATAAAGAAATATAATAATTTTTATGTGTTTATAATGCGTTTTATCGAGAGAAAGAAATTATGCGTGAAACATAATGTTAAAAATAATTTCTTTACATGTTTCTTGGCGATAGCTTATCTTTGTGATAACCCCACAAGAAAGAGTCAAAAGCTGTCAAATCGAGCGATTTCGTTGGTCAGGAGACCTCACCTAATTGAAAAATTAATCTTTCTGTATACATTTCTGTTAAAATGTCGAATCTATTCCATGAAAACCATGCATGATTCCACATGCCGTAAGTGGTTCAGAAAGTTTCGTGAGAAGAATTTTAGTCTTAGATTATGATCAGATCGGAGATATTCTTGGAGTTAATTGGTTGTCAGTGTTAAAACAACTGCGTCAATTTCGAATGGGTAGCAAAGCCGATGTTTGGGTGCCATATGAATTAACAAAGAAAAATTTGATAGACCGAATTTCTACTTGTGATTCTTTATTGAAGCGCAACGAAATCGATTAATTTTTTAAGCGGAGGGTCAAGCATGAGAGATCAAAGTGTAAGTGCGGGATTACCCCTTCAACCAGTGCAAAAGCCAGTTTACATTCGAAGAATCGTTTATTATGAGCTGTCATCTCTAAACTAAACCATACATTCAGATAAATATATTACTGCTCATAACTAAGTGAATTCCACTGAGACAATGATAAACCACACGTGTCTTTACCTATCTAACACAAACTTTTACAACTTGCCTGGGATATTTTTGTTCATCTACCTTACTCTTCCAACTTTGCACCCTCCGATTATGATTTATTTAGATCGCTTCAAACCAACTTAGATGGTAAAAACTTTACTTCATTAGAAGGCTTGAAAATTTACCCACATCAGTTCTTTGGCCAGAAACCTCAGAACTTCTATGAGCGCAGTACTTTACAGCTACCGGAGATGAAAAAAGGCAGATAGTTTGATTAAATGTCTTTTTTTCGAGTGGAATTACATTGTGCGACGTTTCTCACAACCCAGCTCCCACTTTCAGCGGTCTTGCAAATCATTTTCATAGAGGCATCTATTTTCCATCGTTTGTTTAATTTCCACTCCCCATGATAATCTTGAACTTCGTACTTCGACCTTCGTCCAGTACCATACTTTTAAGGGCCACCTTTCGGTCTCCATCCTTTTTATGTGACCATACCAGCTTAGACATTTCACTTCTACAGTGTCCATTATGTCAAAGGATACTCCCATTTCTTCCTTTACTGGTTCGTTTCTGACTTTATCCATAAGAGTCTTCCCACAGGTGGGCGCTAAAGTCCATTTCTATAGCCTTCAATCTCTGTGTATTTTTTTCATACCCTTCCCATACCTCTCCTCCATATAGTGCTATGTTTTCCGTTATAACCTTATATAGCTTTCGTTTGCTGTTATGTAGGATTTTCTATCTCAGATTAACGAGTTTAGCTGTCGTATTGCTGTTCTGTCTTTTCCAACTCTGTCTTTACTCTTCACTTACGCCCTTATTGGAGATAATTGTTCAAAGGTATTTATAGCTATTTTTTTTTGGTAAACATATTTCTTGTGTACACAATGTTACACAATGTGTGTAAAACTGATTTATTATTTTGGAGTCAAAACATTACAATGTACCAATTGATTTCAAAAGTAATTATTAAAATAAAAAGAACAACTTTCAGTAAAACTAATAAGCAGTCCATGGGTCTTTATGCATGCCTGAGGGCGATTAGGCATGATGTCGATTAAATGATCAATTTGGGTTTGTGGAATGCTCTCCCATTCTTCACGAGCAGTATCTTTTAGTTGTCGCAAGATAAGAGGATTGTTTTGTTTCTTGATGCGTGTTTTCAGAATGTTCCAAACATTTTCAATGGCATTCATGTCAGGGGAAATCGCTAGCCACCCTAACTTGGTTATTTCCCTCTCTTCAAGAAAAATTTGTACTGCTGTTGTTCGAATCCGTCGCCTATTGCGTCTTGGAACAGACGCACAACAGTATTTAAAACTTGCTCGATGTACACCACCAATGACTCTTCTCTCCAAGGTCAGTAGAGGTGTCCGTGTACCCGTCATAATACCACCCCAAAACATCACGTTCCCACCTTCAAATGCGATTCGTCGTTGAGCTGTTTCTAATCGGGCTTGTCGACCTGGAGCTCTCCAAACTAATGTTCTTCTTGAATCCGAAACCAAGCCAGTTCTCATCTCATTGGAGAGCATCACGTTATTCCAGTTAGGACTATGATCCATCATTTCTCGAGCCCATTGCAATCTTATATTTTTTTTTGTTAAAAGGTCAATTTGGGAACACGTAAAGATCTTCTGCGATGCAAATTTACCGCTTTCAGTCTGCGTGTTTCCGTTTGTCGTGAAACATCTGCCCCTTCAAGCCTAATAAGCTCCGTTGATATACTACTTGTAGATTCCAGACGATTTCTTCGAGCTATCATTGATATCTGCCTGTCTTGTGCAGTTATTGTATATCGTTTTCTATCACTTCTGAGGCGATCCTTCGTCATTTGTCTCTTGGAATTTTTTATGAATTTTTGATACAGCACTTTGGGAAACATCTAAAATTTCCGCGATATCACTTTGATTAAAGCCCTGTTGTAACAAAGCAATTATTCTTGATGTGTTAAAATGATATATCACGTTTCTAGGCATTTTTAAACGGATTGATTGAAAATGAACTGAAATAATGTGTAAATAGCAGTATTAACGGAATGGGCAAAAATTGAAAAATCAGTGTTATCAGCAAAACAATGCTTTTGTTATTTTCCTTTAAAAACGGTCTAAAAACCGTAATAAATATCCATCACAATTTTTAGACTATGATAGGCGTAGATATCGTATTTGTAAATATTCCAAACTTTTGGACATGTGTGTATAGAGTAAAATTTAAATTTATCAAAATTTACGAAGTTCTTTTTCACTTTAGATGAATTGTTATTGATTTTCGTGAAATAACTGAAACGTTCGACACTATTGATCTTTTAAGATATTTAGTAATACTGTGAATAGAACGCTAAATTTTCTTCTACTTAACTGGTCAAAGGTTGTTGGTGAATTAAAATAAAGTGAGAAAACTTACCTGCTAATATCGCTTTGTGTGCTTGGAATTCTCTACCAGCCACTGACAACGTGACATCACTAAACTTTTGATTCTCAAATAAAAGACCTAAATCGTCCGAAAGTCTACACTCTGGCACTTTGAACTGTACTGTATTCGATTGACCAGAAATATTTACACTATCTGCTACCACACTCACCTGAAAAGAAACAAAAAAACATTGTTAGGTACTACCAAGTCCAAATCGAGCTGATAAAATCATTTACTTCACAAAATATCGTGAGTTTATCGTCCGGCAGTAAACCGTTCGCCTCATCCAGCAGGAAGTCTCTCCTGATGAACTTCTTGAAGCCCCAGTCTTTGCCCTGAACGAACCGGTACGCCCTCTGACTTTCCATCGCCTTGGTTTCCTCCCTCTTCGCGTTCAATATGCTGAATTTGAACTTTGCCCGCACTTCGCTTTTGTTACAGGACACCAGCAGTAAATAGAGCGAGAGATAATCTTTGCTTTCTTCGTCTAGGCCTTTGGGATTTACTCGTAAACACCTACAGAAACAAACAAAATGATTTTATTCCTTTGTCAGATAAATAAATATAAATGTCACATACATACAAGATGTCGAAAAAAGCTATCACAGAAAATTTGATTAAAAAAATCGATAACTCAATGTAATTGAATTTCCACCACAAACAGCACAGATTTGGCGCCATCCGTCATTTACTTTCTCCGGTCATTGATTACGCATCCCGTGCGTAGAATGAATGAATGAATATAGATTGATGCGGTATCGGCATTTAAGACCATTTAACAGCCATAACAGACCAGATCCAGGAACATTAATATTTAAGGTTAATGTTCTAGTGTTAGGAACAACAATAACGTATAGCTCGAGGGGGTGCTGGCCAGGGTTAATCGGAGTGGTTTGGAGTCCACGTTAAGCTGTAGGTCCATTCACTACATAGCCTTAGTTGGCGACGCACCTCTAATATTAAATATTTATTTTACTTTAACCCATAAAAGTTATTGTTATGGGCAGCATTATAGGAGTAGATGAGAGAACATCATAAAATAAAATAAGTACAGACAAAAGTTATAAATATGGATAAAAGGGATATACTATGAATAAGAGAATGAGCATATTTGTATTTTGATTGAAGGGTTTGCATAGGAGGAAGAACAGATTACTTACATAGGAAGCTCACGAGAAAAGACAAGGACAATGACGAGAAGAATGCTGGAAAGCCAAATCTCTGTTTAAAGCTAGAAAGGGCATTTTCAGATATATAAAAGACGGTTTCAGTTATATACAGCTGATTTTTCTTACCATTTTAATTTATCATTGGCACCCGCAGAAAAAGTGGAAGATTTGAGTACTTCACCCATCTCCTCTCTGCAGAAGCTGAAGTTGTTTATGGTCCACATATAACTAAATTTTACTACTTTCACCTGAAATAAAACACATACTTAGCAAAAAACAGCTAGTTAGAGCTTCTGTTAAAATAATTTATAAGTGCATTAAAAAAACTTATGTTTCATGATAAAAAATCGTATGTATGTCCATAAATGTAGTAAAATACACAAGGTGGAAACAGAGGCTCATGATCGAGGCAAGAAAAATCGAATTAAGTGAAAGGAAAACAGGAAGACCAAGAAAAACCACTTATGTCGAGGATAAATCGTTCGCGAAAGAAAAAAAAAACGTGACCAGGGACCTTTTCATTAATTTTTATATAAATATAAGCATTTGCCATTGAGTTATATTAGGTAATCTTTAATTTTTTACGCCATAGAACAAAAGTCTGGTGATCTCGGTGTTATACGATAAGAAAAGCTAATACGATGGTAAATAGACAAGTAGGAATCTACTAATGAAAATGGGGATAATTCAGAGTTTATTGCTATTCATTTGGCGAATTTCGTCTAGTGTATGTACACACTGGTCGCCTGTTTCTTTATACGGATTTTCATAGAGCGAGATGAAAGATTTATAAAAAAGTAAGAAAAGTAAAAATTAGAGTTTTACCTTTAGGTATCGTTCAACTAGATCATCAACCCTCATCAACTATCGGGTTGTCCGGAAAGTTCGGAGACATTTATTAGTTGCCCCTTAAACGCTTGTATACAAAAATCTGTGTTGAATTAGTAATGTTTATTTACATATTACGGTAGTATTTACAATGTTTACGTTACGTTAAAATGTTACGTTTTTGATCATCTGGAAAAAAAATGGGTACGTCTGCTGATACGATGTATGGGTTCCTCACGAACTTAGCGAGATAAATCTGTTGGACCGAACCTCTTTGTGCGATCTTTGCTGAAAAACAAAATTCAGACTCCATTTCTAAAGCGGATGGTAATTGATGATGAAAAGTGGATTGTGTACCACAACGTGCAATGAATAAATCATACAGGTTGCCATGGTCAGCCGTTTTAAGTACGGCGAAAGATGGTCTTCATCCGAAAAAAAGTATATTTTACATTTGGTGGGTCTGGAAGGGACCCATACACTTTGAGCTTCTTCCACGCAATTAAACCATCAACAACGACCTCTGTACACAATTAGATCGGCTGAAGGCAGCAATTGAAAACACCAGAACTGGAATATTTTGTTCCGTCCACCTTACTCACCAGACATCGCACCATTAGATTAGTATCCATTCCGCTCCCTCCAACATTGTTAAATGGGAATCTTTTAAAACGAAAGAGAGACACAAAAATTGGCAAAAAGACACTAGGGACTTACCACTACGTTAGCACAAAGTTTTTGAAAGGATTGTTTGTTAAATAAATGTAAAAAAAATCGTTAAAAACTGGGAATCGGATTATAAAACTGGAAGGAGAGATGTTGCAAACAAGAAAAAGCTGAGGAGATCACACGAAAAAATCATTGGCGCTGTCATTTCTGCTAACCAACTTACAAATTATAGAAACACCACGATGAAAATTTACCAGAGGAGGATTGCTCTATAAAAATCAATGAAATCGCCTTTAAGATTGTCGACCATCCGCCAAATTATCCTGATTTAGCCCTATTTGATTATTATCCTTTCCTTAAACGCATAAAATCACAATATTTTTTTCTCCAAGAGATCAGTATAATCTTTTAAGAGATAGATTAAATGTAAATACTTCTAAAACGTCTATGTATATAAACAAATAAGTCTTATATTGTTTTATTTTTAAAATACGTATAATATTTAAATATATACATTCCGCCCTCGTGTTCAATTGATGACATTGAAAATAGTATTTTCTTCTAATATCGTGAATATATTCACGTTGGATATTTTTTGGCCACGATTCTCCAGCGTCCCTCACCAAGGTAGTATTTCACCCAATCGCAACTCTGTTCAAGGGCACGTCTAGTCTTCCTGTAGCGTGAATGGTTATGATCTCGTGTCATTACCATACGTTCTATACAGCTCCAGTTTTTCTCTTGATTTTTTTTTGCATATACAAAAACAAAAACACGACCATTATTGTACATGTGTATGTTGTTTTCCTTGCTTAGTTAGATGAATTCTTTTAACAGTCAAGAAAAAAATAATAAAACTTTGTCTATGTAATGAGTAGTCCAATAAGAGTGTAAGTCCTTTAAAATGAGTATCAGGTAATTTTTATTTTATCTTGAAGAACAAATAATGGCGTTATGCTCTGAAAATAATGTCGTTGAAATGTTCCCGTCGGCTTCGTCTGGTGGAATGCCTTCTGGAGACCGAAATTTCTATTACTCCTTCACGTGTATTGCGTGGTTATTTTCAATAGTGGCCTGAAGGTTTAAGGCTAAGAATTGTTTGAATTGAATTTTTCTGTAAACTAGATTTAACATAACCTCACAAAAATAAAGGAAGGGTGGTGAAATCGCATGATCTTGGTGGCCCGTTGACATTGTCATTTTGGTAAATAAGGCGTCCAGGAAACTTTTTTTGCAACAAATCATTGAACAAAAAAACATTGTTTACAAGGTTAGTCCAATAAATATCGACTGATTTATTCCTGCCAAGGGGAAGAGGCAGACGGTGTTTTTTATAAGTGATATCGGAGGCGGCTGATGTCAGGTAACCTAGGAAACCTAGCTCAGTTGTCTTTGAAACTTTGGAGAGCGTAGATCGTGAAAGAAGTGAACGTGTGTTTTAAATTCGCATCGGGAGTAAAGATGCAAGAAAACAAAGAGCAGCAATGTGCCATCAAATTTTGCGTGAAATTGAACAAATCCGCTACGGAAACTTTTCACATGATCCATAATGCTTACAAGCATGAAACCATGTCCAGAACAGGTGTTTCGAGTGATATACAAGATTCTAAGGACGCCGGGAAAATGTTGAAGGTGAACAACGCGTTGGACGTCCGATCTCGGCCGATCAAAAAGTGGCTAAAGTGTGAATAATTTCTGAACTCTGATCGTCGGTTAAATGTTCGTTTAACGGCACAGGAGCTGAATTTACAGACATCAACTGCGCATTAAATTTTAACCGATGATTTTGCAAATGCGAGAGGTATGCGCGATGTTGGTGCGGAAGGTTTTGTCAGACTAGCAGAAAGAACGCCGTGTGACGATTTGCCGTGAACAGTTGGAACGTTTGGAGACCGATCCAAATGTTCTGAAGAGTGATAACCGGTGACGAAACTAGGATCTTTGAGTACAACCCAGAGACCAAAAGGCAAAGTTCTAAGTGGCACACAAACGCATCTCCTCGACCAAAAAAAGCTCGCATGAGCAAGTCAAGAGTGAACTCGATGCTCATTGTCTTCTTTGCAGCAAAAGATGTGGTCCACAAGAAGTTTGTGCCCATTGGTCAAACAGTGAACGGTAAATTTTACGAACGTTTGAGAATGAGGATCCGCTGCTTCCGAGGAAAGATCGCCGATTCCTAAATGTTCCATCATGACAACGCGCCCAATCACAAGTCACTAATTGTGAGGAAGACACTGGTCAAACACAATGTGGCAACGCTGCCCCAACAACCTTATAGTCCAGATGTGACTTACACCAAATTTTTTTTGGTCCCTCGGATCAAGAGGAGCCTGAAAGGACATCGTTTCGGCAGTCCAAAAGGCTTCTACGGAGTGCTTGAATAGCCTTGCAGTTGCGGACTTCCAGGGGGCGTATGAAGACTGGAAAAATCGCCGGCAGCGGTGTATTGATGCAGGAGGGTCATATTATTAAATTACTTTACATATTTCTTCAATAAATGTTTTTTTTTTGCCTAAGTCCCAATTTTTTCCGGACAAATCCTTTATACCCATATATATCATTTCAGGTCAAGCATATTCCTATAGCGTTCATCATTAACAATTACATGATTCCCCTCATCGTCTTCAAAAAAAAGGTCCTATCACTTCTTCAGCCCAACAACCGCACCAAACAGTGACTTTCTGAGAGGATGAAGAGGTAACTTCTCTAAGGTCTCTTCGTCGAAAAAAAAAGGTTATTTTATCACCAAAGTGATGGTCGCCTTCCAACTTCCAATTTCTACGCGCTGTTGAATCGTGTATCTTTCCGTGGTGAATTGACGTAATGTACTGAAGTCTATGAGTGACATTTACATATCAGTGTTGCCGCTGTTACGCTTCGAAGCTCTGACACTCTTATTGGAAAACATTATTACATTTACATTTTGTTTATTAATATTTTTACAGGTACGAAATCTTTAGATATGCTTGAATTGTTATTTGTCAGTTTTGGTAACTTAAAAAATTAAACCCAATAAAGCTTGTATTCGTTGATCAAATTTTATATTGGAATCTTCGACGTGAAACTATAAATTCAAAGATATTTACCACACACCATCAAATCACTTGTTTCTAATTCCTTGGCGTGCATTTATTATATTTAAAAGCTTGAATACTTTCTTGATGATAATATGGTTAGCGAAACGTTCGTCGTTAAATTATTAACAACAAATGATTTGGTAAACTCGAAGAGATTTACCACTAAACACCAAATCATTTTTTGAAAACTTCTCGACGCACGTTTCGTTAACCATGTTAGCATCATCAGGAGATGATTTAATCTGATTCTAAAAACTAAACTATGTTCTATTTATATGATAACCCTGCCTAATAAAGCGTGTAAAATTCATGAACCGTGAAGTTTACATTAATTATTGAGTCTTACATTAATTATTGAAAAAGTTGACTGAACGGAATAGGTCCTTTATCTCAGTTCATGATTTTCTTACTTTTCCAAAATAAGATGGCTAGTTTAAATTTTATGGTAAATAGATTATAATTTTCCTTTAAACAAAGATAATTATAACAAATAATTAAAATTAATTAGGGAGGTATCCGAAGTAAATGGTTATAAGAATATTGTAGATAAATTAATAAGAAAACATAAGTTTAGAACATGATTGAAAGAATCTTCGACTTTTCAAAGGATCGGAACAAGAATAAATTCATAGTAATACCGTTTGATGCCCAATTAACTCAAGGGCTAGATCAAATTTTGAAAAAATGGACATTAAAGTTGTGTACTAACCACATAATAAATTAAAAGAAGTTCTGAGTAATTCAAAGGATAGTACGGAGATCAATATGAAAAGTCGGCGATTTATGAAATTAGTTGTCAAAATTGTGATCGAAGGTATATTGGGCAAACAAAAAGATCCATATTAACGAGATTTAAAGAACACATTGCCTACATTAGATATGGGACAAATGAAAGATCTTGTGTTGCCCAACATGCAATCGAACATGGTCATAATATAGATATTAGAAAGTTAAAACTGGTAAAAAGTGTAAATAATAATAAGGCTTTGGATGCATATGAAAGCATTCAAATAAAAAATGTAAGAAAATCATGATCCGAGATAAAGGACCTATTCCGTTCAGTCAACTTTTTCAATTATTAATGTAAGACTCAGTAAACTTCACGGTTCATGAAACATAGTTTAGTTTTTAGAATTAAAATAAATCATCTCCTGATGATGCCAACATGGTTAGCGAAATGTGCGTCGAGAAGTTTTCAAAAACTGATTTGGTGGTAAATCTGTTCGAGTTTAGTGTTTCACACCGAAGGTTCCAATAGAAGAATTGAAATGATTTGGTGTTGTTTAGAGGTAAATCTTTCGAGTGTGGATTCGTAGTATATGTTCGAAGAATACTAACCTGAGTGTAACACCAATTTTCTGCGACTGGGGTGTTGACTTCTTGGGGTGGCGGACTGGGCACGCGGCTTACCGCCATCGTACTCGTCGGGTGCAGATTGGAGGTTACCCGGGCGTTCTGCCCGGCACTGGCACAGTCGCTCACCCCCGGCAGCCTGTAAACAAAATAAATAACCTTCAAATTGATTTATAACTAATAGGAATTGACGTATTATTTGTTGATTTAAGGCGAGTCTAAGACATATTCAAGAGCTTAATAACGCGATGTTAGAATTAGCACACAGTAGACAGATTATCCATGTAGTATAACTAACTGCTATACATATGAGCAGTTTCCAACTCCAAGATGCATTGCGGTAAGGAGATCGTTTGTGCCCCACATTATTTATCATCTTATTGCAGCTGGTTTCGCTGCACCAGGATAAACTTCAGCGTTTCGCTTACGCAGATGAAATTGCTATAACACATCAGTCAATAAGTCCTCGATCTGACAAATAAAACACGCTTTTTTTGCAAATTTCAACTTTATTCATCAATATTTTCTCCTTGAAAAGCAATACAATCATTCCAACGCTTTTCGAACATTTCTACACCTTTTTTATAAAACGATTTATCTTTACCTTCAAAATATCCTACAGTTTCTCTCTTTTTTTATCTTTTCAGTGGAGTGAAATTTCTTTACAGCGAGTGCTTTTTGAGGTATGCGGGCAGGGAATAGTCGCTGGGGGCAGATCTGGAGAATACGATGGATGAGGAAGCAATTCGAAGTGTAATTCAAGCAATTTAGCCATCGTCAATGATTTGTGACAGTGTATTTTGGTGAAACAGCACTTTTATTTGTTCATTTGGGGCCTTTTTTTGCGATCTCGTTCTTCAAACACATCAATAACGCTATGTAATATTCGCTATTGATGGTTTTACCTTTCTCGAGATAATTGATGAACAATATCCCATGCGCATTCCAAAATAGAGAGGCCATAACCTTACGTGGCGATGGTTGTGTTTTTTGGTCGCTTTGGACGGCTTTTACCGGCTGCTGTCCACTCCGTTGTCTGTCGATTTGACTCTGAAGTGTAATGATAGATCCATGTTTCACCCATTGCATGATTACATACCGCATGACAAAATCCTTTTTATTTCGCTAAAACAGCTCCAAACATTGCACAGAATTCAGAATCAATACGTTGTTGTTTTTGATCCGCTATGAGCAAGCGCCGTACCCATTTCGATAGCAATTTACGCATTCCAAATATTCATGCAAAATGGTGTAAACACTTCCTTTTGATATATTCATGATATCAGCTCTCTCCTACACTTTTACTTTACGATTTTGAGAAATAATTTTGCGAATTTTTCTGATATAGCTACCTCATTTAGATGTCTAGAGCTTTCAGCATCATCGGTGATTTGAATTCAACATACCAATCAATTATGGTTGATTTTTCTGGGGCAGAGTCCGGGTAATGGTTATCAAGTCATTGTTTTGCTTAACGATATTTTTCTTCATCAAAAAGCAACGCTTAATCAACACAAGAAATTTTTTCCCACTGTTCTGAAAATAAAAGTATCGTCACTTAAAGCACAACTCAGAAACTAGTAGACAGATCGTCAAGAAAATTTGACATATGACGTTTAAAGGTTGACACAATCGACCACTGGTAAGCATTTTTCGTAAGTGACACTATCTATATGTCCAACCGGAGATTTATTGACGGATGTGTTAACAAGAACAATATAACAACTAAAATGTAAGGAGATTGGAAGAACTGAAGATTGAAAAGTGGATACGAGAAAGACTCATGAATGGAAACGAATATATTCTTGCTTTTAATAACTAATGTGTTTAGAAGTAACTAATCATGTTATCTTTAAAAATTATGTCTGTCTCAAACTACCCAATGTTCTCCTTTTCAACGATTTTACATCGAATCTGGTTAATACAGTAGATGTTCCAAGAATGTGTGTTCATTTCATTCATTTAAATATTACAGCAGGTGCTTTGTCCCAATGAAACGCAATCTTTTTCTTAAGCAAAGTGCCTATTCTGTACGTTTAATACTTAAAATAAATTTTAAACTTTTTAAGAACCGTTAATTAGTAATTATCCTAAAAATTCCGTACCCAAAACCAGTTAGTAATCTGACCAAAAACATCTCAGCGTTAAGGATTTTGAGTAGTACGTACCATATATCTGTAATTATAAAAAAACCATGAAAAATGCCACACAAAACCAATCAATGTCAGTATATTTGAGAAAATTTCAATGCCTGACCATGGAAAAAAGGTCAATCTTTGATCCTTTGAGCTGATCTCGCGTATAAAATGGCTAAAAACCTTGCAGCACGACGGATAGAAAATTTTTCTACCGGTTCAATAAGTTGGTCGTAAGAATTGAAAAGGAGAAGAGATAGTTTGCCTTCGGAATACAATTTTTATGAAAGGGTTTTGAACGCGTGACTAAGATTTATCGGTACAAAAATGAAATTCGCACTTTCTCCACCTAGTTTGTTAAGAAATTGTCGACGCTTATTATCGATAGGACAATTTTAGTTTCGGTTCAGATAGAAAATGTCGTTTTTTTCTCCACGACGCGAGCAGGAACTTTCTAAAAACTTCCCTTGGTTATAGTTTTATTCGTTTTGTTCTTTATTTGACATAATCCTAAGAACATATTTGATATTTTCTGGCAGCTGTAATTAATTTTTTACTTTCTGTATCATTTAAACTTTACTCCACCATCCTCTGCACTTACTAGATATATATATATATATATATATATATATATATATATATATATATATATATATATATATATATATATATATATATATATATATAAATAAAGTCAGGAAAAGTCCGAAAACAGCGAATATGATGACATTAAAAGAAGTATCTTATCAACGCTATCTTATATCACTTTACAAGATTGCTCGGAAGAATTTTTGGTGTTGCAATGTCATTTACAACACCAAAAATTCTTCCGAGTAAACAGTTTAAAAAAAAAATGGATATAAGGTGTTTCGATTTGTTTTAAGATAAATATATTTTTCATTTATTAGGCTATGAAACAATGCATGAGAGATGAAGTCTTTGACGAAGTACATCCGAATAAAAATATCACAAAGTCAACATTTTCAAAAACGGTGATAACATTCAATGATACAGGTAGCATTAAAAGTCGCCTAAAATTAGGAAGACAAAAAACAAAAACTAATGACAAAAATTCGTTGAATGTTTTAATTGATACAGTAGACAATGGTGTAAAGTTCCCGTGCAACAATTAGCTTTAAGTCATAGCATGTGTAGACGCTCAGTCCAAAAAATAATAAAAAAACAGTTTTATCCTGTCGCAACAACGAAAATTCGACCCTATAAAACATTGATTTTGCCGGTGCTCACATAGGCCTCCGAAACATGGATGTTAACTACGGCTGATGAAAATCTATTGCCAATATTCGAGAGGAAGCCACAAAGAGCAATATTTGGGGGTGTTTGCGAAGATGAAGTGTGGAGAAGTCGCTACAAACACGAAGTATACGACCGCTATGCTCACTTTGGAGGAGGAAACGTTGCGCGTGTTGCGGTAGCATCACGGTAATAAAAGGCGAACTAGAAGTGACATTAGAAAATGTTTTGCCAAATAATATACCTTCCTCGTCTCTTAGAGAGGGGAAGCCCATGAATGGGTGAGCAACCGGCAATACACCAAGATGAAAGGGGGTACTAAGAATACCCAGGAGGACAATTAAGGGATGAACTTGGATGTTAGAAGTATAAATAAGAGTGGAAAATTAACAAACGCTGAAAAAGAAAAAAACAACCATGATTTAGTACCTTCAAGTGAGGTAAAATGGAAAAATGACGAAAAAGAAAAAATGTAACAATTCTGGATGTACTCCTATTTGTAAGACTTTTCTGATGTTTTTTTTAAATTTTGTTACTAGTAGATATTTTTTCACTTTAAAACTATGATAAAATATAAGTGAAATTTTTAGTTTTAACATATCATGTAAAAACACCATATTACAACACCCTTGTAGTTCTAGTCCTCTCCATTGGAAAGTGGTCCAAAGACCTTGTCGACGGTTGTCACGAACACAACGTACTTGAAGAACGGGCCTTAATATAACTATACAGGGTGACCCAACAATTCGGGCACCTCTAGACAAACACAGACCCGTCCCAAATGCATTGAACAAAGGTAAACCACACTATTTCGGACGTCCTCGGACAAGGATAAAAAAAATAACCTTTGCACGTAGGAAGTCGATTATTTGGTTTCAAACTAAGTCAAGTATCGAGAAAACTAAAGCTTTCTACAATGAAATTTTAACACTTTCTCTGGTCAAATTATATATTTAACGGAACGTAAGTGCTTTTTTATTACTTGAAATTTAGATTTTCACTATAAATACATAAAATCAATCTTTAAATAATGTTCAGGTGGATATCAATTGTTATTACGAGAATAATTTAAATACGGGGGCGGTTCATAAGTAATGATGAAAGATACTTCTATGTGATTTCTCAGTCCAGTTAGGACGAGGTCCGATAGGGATAGAAAGTCCGATTATAGGATAATTATTGATTTGCATTTTTTATTTAATATATTACACCATATTAGCATTTTGTTTCCAGCTCTTTGAAATATATCAACTAATTTTCTTCTCGGGTGTTCCTTTTCTTTCGCTCTTTCCACTTCTGCCTCTAAAATATTTTCAATGCATCTGCAATTGTCCATGTCTTAGAAATAGTCCATCTAAAAAATAATGAATACCTCTTGTATCTTCTTTCATATCCTTTTTTCTTTTAACAAACTGTCTACATGCCACTTATAAAGGGTGCGGCATCTTGTGGTTCGTTTTTGAACTAGTGGTCATTGTGCCGCTCATAGCCTCTACTGTCATCTGTTAAGTGACAGAAATTCAGTATTATATTCCCGGTGTACACAATGAGTCGATATACGCTTGATCAATGTTGGGAAATATTGAAAACTTATTTTCAAATTAGTGGATCAAATGCCGAAACTTGCGTACAAAATTCGGTAGGAATGAAGCACCAACTGAGAACGGTGTAAGGAAATTTGTGAAAAAAGTTCGTTCGACTGGCATGTTAACAGACAATACACACGGTCCGCATCGCCGTCCAGCTCGTTCGATAGAATTGAAGAGAAAGACTTGCCGATATTTGGTTTCAACAGGATGGCGCCACTGTCCACATACATCGAACGCTAAAATCGACGTTTTGGGCCCTATCTTCGAAAATCGCATTATCAGCCGAAATGACGATGTCAACTGGCCGTCTAGGTGCTGCGACTTAACTCCGTTGGACTATTATTTGTGGGGATTCATCAAGGACAGATGTTATGTCAATCATCCAGAGACGATCGAACTTTAAAAGGTGCAATTAAAGTGGTTCTTGGTAAAATAGAGGCTCAAACGATTGAAACTGTAGTGAAAAATTGGGTCGACAGAATTGGCTAATGCAAATCCAGCCGAGGCAGTCATTTAAATGAAACTGTATTCCATTCTTAATTGGTAAGTGTACTCTCGAAAATTAAGTATAAATCATTTGAAAATATGTGTTGCATTTTTATTTAATATGCATTTTTAAAACGAACTAAAAGTTGCCACACCTTTTATCTACCTCTTTACTACTATGATCAAAAAGTAAGGTTAATTGGGAAAAATTGGAGAGTTTTACGTATCGGTACAACCATTTGCTTTTTAAATTGGTACGACTATCTTTGACATCTCATTCCTATCAGATGGCAATGGAAGTATGTCGGTACTTGACATAAACTATTAAAGTACCACATTAAATAATCAAAGAGAGTAAAAACAAAACTGAGTTAAAAATATGTCCACTCAAATGTTCGCCTTTTGTTGCTATGCCAATAACCATATTTTTGTTTCAATCCTATGACGGTCAATTTTCATCGCCAGAGAGAGTACGTTCAGGAATTATGGTGTATAATAAAACAATCACTTCAGAACCGGCCTGGATAGAATTATTCTTACATATATTGGAATATTCAGTCCAGACACTAAACTCAAAGAGATTTACCACTAAAAACCAAACCACCCGTTATAAATTTCTCGACGCTAGTTTCGCCAACCATGTCGGCATTATCAGAAGGTGGTTCAATCCTGAATCATCCTGATGATGTTAACTAATCATTCACGAAACACCCGCCGAGAAATTAAAAAAAAGGTGATTTTATGAAATCTCTTCGGCTTTAGATCTAATTATAATATATTGAAAAGTCTGGCTACGAACTTCTGATGAAGATTTAACCATATTAATATTGTTGATGACTCAATGAAAATTAATTCTTCTATTAGAACCTTCGGTGTGAAACACTAAACTCGACGAGATTTAGCACTAAACCCCAAATATATATTTTTTCTTAACTTCTCTACCGTGAGGTTATCCCCCATAATTCAATCTTGAAAATTGAATGAATGAAGATCTTGAAGTATTGTTGCTAACATGGTTAGCGAAACGTGCGTCGAGAAGTTTAAAAAAAGTGATTTGGTGTTTAGTGGTAAATCTCTTCGAGTTCAATAAAACGTACTTTTAGAATTTCATGCTATAAGGAACTGTGACTACGAAGCAATTATTTCCAAGAATATGAAAAGAAATTGTTGTTTTTACTGTCATATTATCGGTCCTTCTACTTTTCGATTTGAGTATTAACGACGACGTCTAACAACTGGAAAAAAATCGTGTTGGTGTTCAAATTAATTCAAATTTTAAGGTCACAATTAGAGGAACTGAACGTTAAGGTCATCAAGAAACAATAACAGAAGAGATTCCAAAAAGTAAACTATAGTTAGGCTGTCCCAGATATTAGGCAAAGTAGGCCACAGTATTTTTACGATCCGTAGGTGTGTATCAACACGAATACACGAAAGATTGTTACTTAACGATGTTTTTTTTCACCACATTATTGTTTAAAAGTTTGGCAACATGCTATTGCTATAGTTAGATAAGTTTTGTTACCTTGATATAAAAATGTATTTTATGGTAAAATAAAACATTTTGATTAGTATTCAAAAGAAAAAACCTTTCTAACTTCTATTTGAAGTGAAAGTTTTCCCTGATAAGAAGTTTAGCAACGAACGAAATAAAAGAAAGTCTGATGACGCAAGGTCGGGACTATATAGTCGGTAAAGTAACAATACAGCCCAACGATTCTCCAATAAATTCTCGCAGTAACTAAAGATGTGTATGGTCATGTGATAATGATGAAGCACACTACGTAGACCTTTCTGCGACAATATCATCGGAATTGATTTTGTTTTTCTCAAAATACGTCCGGACGTAATTTATGAATACCGAAAGTTTATTGTGGTCAATTTTCTTCGTATGCCAACTTTCATTTGATCTTGCAATTCACGTGACCAGTGATTTGCTTATACTTAGGAATATTTTTTTTATCTACGACATGGGCTACTCTTCATTTTTCCTTCCATTGCATCTGCTCTTAAAAAGGTATTTTATCATTTTTTTTACTCTAACTTCAAAATAATGTAGGATTGGTCAAAGGTAAACTGTGTATATAATTCAAAAAAATTTATTTATTTAAAAAAATTATTTATAAAAACTGAAAAAAAACCAATAAACGTATGTCGTAGTTTAAGTACGGAACCTTCATTGCTAAATTGAGAACTTTGCGCATTCTAAGTGGTGGTCTGTTTAGATAATACTTTCATAATAATTGATTTCTTCTGGTCTACACAAGCTCATATATTACAAATGAGGAGCAAATCAGGAAATTATAACGGTCACAAATTAGATAAAAAATTATTCCAAACTTTTTTTAATAATCGTGAACCAGGTTCAAAAAGCTCTTGAAAGATGGCGCAAGTGTGACCAAATAACCGTAAGTATTATTCGTTTTCAGACGGGTACATTTAGTAGAATACTAACATTAGTTAGTACTATAATGTTAACATATTAACATAGTACATTTTAAATAATTCTACCCTCTCGTTTTCGACGAATGCCGGGGACGTCAAGAAAATGAAATATAGATATACCATTACAAGCCAGAGACGCAGTAGCTATCCCAACAGTGGGTGGGAGCAAATGAAAGTTTGCCAAAGAAAGCGAAAATGGTTCTATCTGCAGGACAAATCTTGGCAACGGTTTTCTAGAATTCTTAGGCAAAAAGTAGGATCATCAACGAGGAGTACGAGTATTACGCCTCACTAATGAACCAATTGAAGGATGATATTCAAATTAAATGTTCATATCTGGACAAAAAAAAAGTGATCTTTCACCACGATAATGATCTGATTGTTTCTACAAAACTCCACGACCTAAGTTTCCAATTCCACATGCGCTTTATTCGCCAGATTTGGCTTCCAGCGATCACTGCCTTTTCACTTCACTTCAAATACTTAGGGCAAAGCTATGACAATTGGTTAATTTACACAGTTGGACAAATTGGCTATAAATTGTCCGATGTCGAACATAAGCCTTTTCCAGATGTGCCCCGCTTCTCTATTTTGTGCAGCTGCAACCCAGTTTATTTTGATTAGTGTTAGATCATATATCCATCGGCATGACACATGTATTAAAAGTATTTCCTTTTTAGACTAAGAGGGATATTATGGGTCTGTCTGAGTTTAACCCAACTCAAAGTGGTTCGTCTCAGGAGTTCACATGTTTGATTCGCCCTGCTAGTTCAAATTTCATGTCTCAGGTATACGTACTAGGTATGTAAATATGAAACAAGAATTTTTGTATAGAAAACACATCTGTATTGTATGAAAATGATAAAAAATATTTTATTCGAGGTATTGCCCATCGCTAGCTATACATTTTTCCCACCTATCAGACAATTTGTGGATGCCACGCCAAAAAAACTGTTGCTCTTTTGAGGCAAACTAGTCATCGGGCTATTTTTGTAAGAAGTGAAGCGCTGCTCAGTAAGTGCGTTTCCCATCGATGCAAATTAGTAATAATCAGACGGAGCCAAGTTTGGTGAGTAAGCCGCATACGAAAGTATTTCCCAACTAAACGCCTCAATCGTTTCCTTGACCAGTTTTGCTGTATGTGATGGTGCATTATCATGAAGCAAAATCACAGTGTTGCCTTTTTTGATATTCTGGTCGTTTTTTATGCAAAGCTTGATTCAAATCAATCATTTGTTGTCGGTAGCGTTCAGTATTAACGGTTTCGTCAGGTTTTAGCCTCTCATAATAGATCAACCACCAAACACAGAGCATTGTCCTTCATCCATAGCGATTTGACCTTGTAATCGATGTCGATGGTTCGTCTGGAGTTACCCATAATCTTTTACACTTAGGATTTTCAAAATATATCGACTTTTCATCCATCGCCAGTCACAATTCGATGGAGAAATGATTTTCTTTTGTACCTGGCGAGCAGCATTTCGCAAGTGGTTTTTTGGTTTTCCTGCTGTCCTTCGTTCAGTTCATGTAGAAACAATTTTTCCATCTTCTGGATCTTTCCTATGACTTTTAAACGTATAGAGACGGTTTCTCGTGTCACATTTAACTGATCCGCGACTTGATGATTTGCGAGTGTGTTGCGTTTGAGCGTCATCCGTCATCCAACAATGCTTGCAATTCGCTGTCTTCCAACTTTTTCGCTGATCTTCCACGTCATTCATTTCTCACGTCGAAATCGCCACTTTTTAATTTTTTAAATCACTTAAAGCACTGTGATTTACCAAGAGCACACTCACAGTAAGCTTCGACACTCGAAGCGATTCTGTAGTAGTTTTTTTCAAATGATAACAGAAAATTGACATGTTCAACGCTATTACAAACTATGCTGTTGTATGAAACTTGTATTATTGTGGGTTGAAAATCTTTGTCAGATGTTAACAGGGAAATGTTAATGACGCGTTTTAACGAAAACTAACGAAAATTCCGAGTTCATATTGGTACTTTTCAGACCTGGTACTTTTCCACAAATTTAATTTATCAGCTTTCTACATGTATATTCTCAGCTGGGACTAAGTTTGACGTATGTATGCCGACCGTACATATCGCATTATACTGAGCGTATTAAGAAGTTGGAACGTCGTTGGTCGAAATGTATTGAATTTCAAGGCTACGACGTTGAAAAATAATTTTATAAAATTTTAATATTGTTTTTTTTGTCAGGCCGACAATTTATCCAATAACCCTCGTATCGCAAAATAGTGCAAACGTTCTCGAAAAATATAATGGTGGGTTTTGCTCAAATGGATTTTGAGTCATGTATATTTTCGGTTTATTGTTTTTTTGGGTTTGTAACAATTTACTTTTGAGAGTTACCTAATACTTCCTTGTCATAATAACTTTTTGGTGGTGTGAAGGTTATGATGAATATAACATAAAAATCTCAATGTGACGCATGTGGTTTTTAGATACGACACTGTTGACAATTTGTTGGAAATAATTGTGATAACAGAAGAAACTTGGGTCCATCACTCAGCGAGACTGAATGATATTTATTAGGTGAGATCACAATTACAAGCGAATAATATCTTATACGAAAGTTTGTAAAGTAATTAAAGAAAACAGACAGAAAAATTAACTTAGAGTATTGTCTCATGGCATTCTCATTCGATTTTCTATTTTGACGACGCTCCACCAGCAAAATACACTCACCTTGTGGAAATGAACAAAGCAGCTTGTTTTTTTTCTATTATCGTTGTTTTAAACAGAGAGATCAGGTCAAAGAGAACGGACTAAACGCTTAAGGTCACGATAAAAAACTATTTCCTGCACGTGCTCCTGTACACTGGTCACGTGTGTTATTGTTGAGCTTTTTCAACACGTGGTAGCTTTTGTTTTTTATCTATTACTTACGAAGATACAGCGAAAAGATACTTTTTCGATTGATGGCGGTGCGTTCGCAAAGGAAAAAAAAAAGTAGATTCATTTCTACTAACGAATTTCAAACTGTGCGTTTAATTTTGACAATATCTTTACCATCATGGAAAAAAACAATTTTTCTTTCACTTTTTCGGTACCATGAAGTAAACCGAAGAAAGGTTGAAAAATTATTATGTGGGCTCCTTCACATTTTAAGGTTCACAAACAGTTTACTGGATTTCGATATGGTCGAACCAGCATGAGTAACGCTCCGCTACTCACTACCGAGGAAATAGCCAACAAAATTCATGATATCGTGTGCTGTATCCACTATATTATCCGGAATTGTTACCCTCCGATTTTTTTCTCTTTCCAAACATGAGGAAATGGCTGTTTGGAAAGAAATTCGCGAAATGAAGAGATCATTGGGAAACAGTTTGGGAAACAACTTTTTTGGAAGGCATAGAGGAATTGGAAAATCGCTGGAAGAAATGCATCGAGCTAAAAGGAGACTACGTTGAAGAATAAATCGATTTTCGATAAAAAATAATTTTCGATAAATAAAAAATTTCGATAAAAAAACTATATTTCATTTAGAACGTGTCCGATTTGCCACTCCACCTTTGTATCTCGCCATACAATAGACTAATTCTTTTATAACATCTACAGGATATTTCAACAAAGACTATTTAGACAACTAATCAATGAACTTGAATGTATAGCTGCCAACTCGAAGAGATTTACCACGAAACATCACATCACTTTATTTAACTTATCGACTCACGTTTTGCTAACCATGTTAGATTAATCAGGAGTAAAATTGAATCATCTCCTGATTGGGTTAAAATGGTTAGTGCAGTAATCTGATCAACATAGAACAATTGACAACATTTAAATGAGCTGATTTTCAACTTTCTTTTCTTTTACTTTAACTATGAGGTGCACATTCCTTTACAAGATACATAAACAAGAAAATCCAGATATTACAGAACTAACATTATATCCATAAGCCGCTTTTTGACGTAATTTATAGTCCGGAGTCCTTACTCCATAAAGTTTTGAAATTGATAATGCGATTATCATCAAAGGGACCACAATATCAGCTAGACTAAAAGAGATGTTTAAGTTAAAAGACAACATTCTACCTAGCATTCGTATAATAAAAATTTTAATTAGAAATGAAAGAAAAAAACAGAGTGAAGAAATATTTAAACAAGGAAACTACAAGAGAAATCTGACAACATCGGCATCACCATGCTTGATTATCTCACATACTTACATACACGATCGCGCATACGAATGGAGCGGGATTCGCGGGGGAAGGGAAGAGGTACGGACACTCCTACCGATCGTTTCCATGACGACTGACGAGCGTCGAGCCTCTATCGGGATGTCACGGCTGCGGAGGGGATGACATCTTATTGTTCTAGGGAGAGAGTACCGAAGGGCCGCATGGTTCTTCTCCCCCTTCTTTAACGTCTTCACCCTCGACAGTGTGGAGTTGGCATGAAAGGCATGGGTGTCTGGAATCTTTCTGGACGTTCTTATTTTATTATACGAGGGAGATTTAAAAAAATACAACAGCCGAAGAAATGTTCAGTATCAAAATGTTAAGACATGTCTATGTCTTAGTCTTTCTACCACCTTTTATTAAAACATTTTTTTTTATTAGTAATGGATCACACAACTGTTTTGTTTGTTGCGGAATTTCCTCCCATGAAGCCTGAACATCACTTTTCAAATCCTCCATATTTGTAAATTATCTTAATTCACTATAAACTGGTCTTGAAAACATTCTCCAGATATTTTCAATGACATTCAAAGCTGGGGCGACAGCAGGACCAACTTTTATGTTTTACCTTTTTTTCGAGGTTAATAGTAGCCCAAACCATGACACTTCCTCCTCCCATTTGCCGTCTCGATACCTTCTTTTCTTCCTGATCAAGAATATATATGGAAAAAATTTCAAGCAAATTTTTTTTTTGACAAAAAAATTATTTTCTTCCACTGGTCAGGAAGTCTGAAGTCTTTCTTACACTATTTTCAGACTTCTTTTATTAATCTCTGGATATTCCTTCTCATTCTTGTTTCACTTTAGCTTCAAGTTATTCCGGTTGCAGTCTTACAGGAATTCGATGCAATTCTCAGATTGAGATTTTTTTCTCCTCTTGGCAGAGCAAGTGGCCTCTCAGTTGAACGATAAGTTCCGTCCGTTTCGCCGAACCGAATCAACTTGGCAGCCGAGGAAAAATACAGCTCAACCAACAAGCTTGGCTTCCGAGATACGCAATCGAAAAAGTAAGAGGATCACTTTCTAACAGTGGCAGGGAACGGAGAGTTCCACGAATGTATAGTACTTAACCGATGTTAACACGACGAATGCACTGCTTCGAATGAGCTTTGAGGCGTTAGGCTACTGCGCATCCAAACCTTAGAGGTCAAGCTATGTTGGTTGAGTTGTAAATATGTTCGTTCCAACTAGCCTCAAAAACAGTTTCTGACAGTTAGGATTCGGCGCAGTAACTATAGTCTATTTTTTGAGGAAAGAAACTAAACCCAAACATATTAACGCATATTGAACGTGATCGTGCAATATGCCAGAACCGCACTAAGAACTGGCCGCTTTTTGGGCGGGGTATAGCTAATATTGACAACTTCATCAGCTGTGTCCGCATCATGTTCTAACGCTATTTGAAACGAACCGAATATCGGCTGGTAAAAACCGGGCTATTCAATTATAATATGATCTTATCTATTACCGGGGTGTTTTGGAAATTTAGCTGGTCATTCGTGGTTATTAATGACTATTTCTTAAGGATATTTTTACATTTCTTTTCTGAATATAATAATTTAACATAGTTTATATCTATAAAATGTATTTTTAAAACGATGTGTATACATTCCAGTGCTTTTTATATTATTTAAGACATTTTTTTATGTTCTTATATAATATATCTAGAAAAAATTCTATAGAGACATCATCAAGGTAATCAATTTACTGATAAACACGGAGAAAGTTTTGGGCCGAGTATAAGCGATAGTGCAAGTATGTTTGTGTGTATAGTGCAATTATAATTAATGGCACCTATGCCAAAGTTTTCGCCGAAACCACCGATGAGGCGCGATTAACGAGACAGAAGCGAAGGAGTCTTTCCGAAACAAAAACAGCTCGTTCAGCCCGAAAACAGCAGCAGGTTGAAGAAAACCAGCTTTTCGAAGAGGCTGAAGGTCTATTATATGTACCTAGGATTGCTGATTGATCGGTAAGTCACTAAAACTAATCGTTTTATCGTACTGAAACTTTAAAGGCGATTATTTCGAAACTGTGTTTTCAAAAACTGAACCCCCTGTAACTCAAAAAGTTATTGATCGATTTGGCTGAAATTTTGGGAGCCTTTTCTCCATATCATTATCGGAAGGATGTACCTAAAGTACCGTGTAAATAAACTACTTTTTTGGGATAAAAATGTCGAAATAGTACAAAATTTGATTTTTTTTAAAGCTTGCTTCATTTTTAATTTAATATTTTTTTATAGTTTTATAGGTTTATCCTTCCCGTGCATATGTCAGAAACAGAAAGGATTTATTTGTTGTTTCAGATGAATAGAAAAAGAGTGACAAAGGCAGCACTTTTGGACCTCGCACCAGAGACGCCCGAAAAAATGTTTACTGAGCCGCCATTTTGTAAAAAAAAATTATTTTTTTTATACTTTTCTAAGATCACATAAAATGATGTTAAAACGTTAAAATGATACAATTATTTTATCACCTTTAAAATACTTCTAAAAAACGACCCATTTTGAGGCATCTAAAGAAATTTCCCCCCTTAATCGGCGTCCTATGTTCCTACAACTCATCCCGTTTACTTGTAACGAAAAAGTTAATTATCCTTCTTCTGAAAAGATTTATCTTTGCCTATAATGAATCATACATTTTTATTTTTGTTTCTATACAAATATACGTTTTATAGCTGACATTAGAATTGACTAGTAGATATTTGGTTGGCCTATGTATAGGTAAAAAATAATCTTGTGCAAATCTTTCCCGTTTTCACTCCACTCTGATGGTATTTTTATTGGATGGCAACGATCATTAGAAACATCTCATATTCCTTATGAGGAGTTCCTTTAACAACTCAACTGGTATGTTGGCCATCCCTGAGGTTAAAACTCCTGCCCATTTCAACAGCGCAGACGATGCCATATTGCTCTCTTAATACATCCCAGCATACCCTGTTAAAATGTGTTAAAATTCTAGCTATGCGCACACTCACAGCGCAGAAAATATTACTTCATTATTAATCTGGCAAAGCCGCACACCACTCCTCGCTTGCCCCGCCCACAGATGTTAAAATTGCAATCGGGAGCAACTTTCCGGCACAGAAGGTTTAAACACGAGTTATTATGTTTGTTATTCAGCTATAAGTTTTTTTTACTAGTTGCTTGATAAACAAATTATCTCTGGTGCTCTCAAAAAAGATAACTAGACAATATAAAGTTGCTCGTAGATTTGGTTCGCTGATATTTAGGAAGTGTTGTATGTTTTTTTTTTGTCAATGTAAGGTCGCAAGATGGCATTGGACTAATTTTCGCCACATTTGATAACAGTTATTTTCCCATTAGAGATATTGCTGTTCAAGGAGATTCGGTTTATTACTTGGCGTTCATTCGTTCTTGTTATCTGTTTGTAAATACGTCTAAATTTGGGTATACATCAATTAAAATGAGTTTAAAAACTTCAGCCAAAAAATTATCTTAATAAATGTAATTAGTTATTCTAATATATATATATATATATATATATATATATATATATATATATATATATATATATATATATATATATATATATATATATATATATATATATATATATATTGAAAAATTCATTAGATTGAATGGAATCAACAGGAAAAGGTGTGTACATTTATTTAAAAAAATCTTTTAGCTGTTTAGTGGTGCACGTCCCGTGAAATTTATGCTAAACAATTATAGTTATACAGTATATTGAACAATCAGAACGTATAGGTGAAATATTATGACAAAAATGGCCATATCCAATAAAGAGGGAGAATTAGAACAGTCAGAATAGACACTGTCATGAACGATAGAAGAATCTATGTCATTAACAAAGAAAAGACAAAAAAAATCGAAATTGAAAGATTAATAACAGACGAAAGCACAAGAAATACCTACATAGAATGAAGTAGGAGTTAGAGAAAGCAAGATTTATACAGCAGTAGCAGATGTATTTTCCTGACCGTTCAATAAATAAAAAATAAAATAAAAAAATAATAAGTAAAAAACATGTCAAGTAAAAACTAAACAAAAAACATTAAAAAAAATCGCCACTAATAATTTATAATTAATATTATAACGTAAATATAGTATATTAAGATATTATAAAAAGCTGTTCTAAGGATGGTTTAATAAAAAAAACAAAAAGGCTAACAAAATAAAATTATAATTATTATTGACATATATATATATATATATATATATATATATATATATATATATATATATATATATATATATATATATATATATATATATATATATATATATATATATATATATATATATATATATATATATATATATATATATATATATATATATATATATATATATATATATATATATATATATATATATATATATATATATATATATATATATATATATATATATATATATATATATATAGCTGCTACAATATAACAGCTGCTACAATAGCACCAACAGAAAAAAGTTTCAAACAGTCTCCAATGAGACAATTGATTTAATGAAAAGAACGGCGTATAATTGGCAGAGTCGAGTACGTTGAGTTTTGCAAAAGTATAAGAAAACAAGGGAATAAACAAAACACAAGCTAAGAAATAAAAGGACACAAAAGTGTTTGCCTTAATGCGTGAGGATGGCACAGCGTGCAGGAAACGTGCGTTAGAGGTTATCAGAAGATTTTATTCAAAGTTATATGAAGATCAGAACCAGTTAAAGAGAGCAAAGCCCCCGAAGAGCAACAAACCAGATATTCTGTTGGATGAAGTGACAAATGCTATAGAAGCGATGAAGAATGGAAAGGCTACAGGAAAGGGACAGTGTAACAGTTGATATGTTAAAAACTGGAGGTCAAACTTTACATAAATACCGGTAAAATTATACTGAAAATGTCTCAATGAACAAAAAATACCCAACCTATGGAAAAATGCGGAAGCGATTCTTCTTCATAAGAAAGGAACACTTGACGATTTAAAAAACTACCGCCCAATAAGCCTCCTGTCAGTATTGTACACAGTTTTCAACTAGATAATATCTAAAAGAATATTCAATACAAGGGATCGCATCCAGGTTGTCCAACAGGCCATAGAAAGACACAATGAATACACCGTGCCACCGTGATTGGCTTTTATTGAGTATGAAAATGCATTTGACTCAATATCAAAGCAAGCCATAATGGATGTATTGCTTAACCGAGGCATAGACAGAGCGTATGTAAACCTGCTGAGATCCATGTATGAGGAAGCTACAGCGACAGTTCACATAGATGATCTTAAAGTTATAATAAATATAGAACGGGGTATACGGCAGGGTGACTCAATATCGCCTGTTTTTTCTCAGCCTGCGTTGAAGAGGTATTCCGTAATCTGGATAGGGAACAGGATGGAATAAAAATAAATGGTGCATACTTAAGCCGCCTTAGATTTGCAGATGAAATCGTTCTCCTGTCACAAGACCCAGATGATCTACAAGAACACATATAAAAGCTGCAAATGGCGGGAGAACCATTTGGCTTGAAAATAAACTTGAAGAGTCAGGTATGTTCAACAAGTTTCCTGAAAACAGAATAATAAATATTTTAGGAAGCGATTTAAAGGTGGTGGACCATTACATACATCTTGGGCAAAGGATTTCAATGGAAGGTGATACCACCCGGAAAGTGCAACGGCGTGTTCAGTGTGGCTGGTAGGTATTTGGCAGGGTCAACATAGTGTTTAAGAACAAACTCCCACCTTGTTTGAAGAGAAAAGTTTTTGATCAGTGCGTGCTGCCTGTTCTGACATACGGGAGTGAAACATGGACATTCACATCACAATCAATTCAAAGACTTGGGGTAGCACAGAGGGGAATTGAAAGCTGTATGATTGGCATTACAAAACGGGGCAGAAATACATGCACATGGATCAGAGAACAGACGAACGTATGTTCGGAAAACTGTTAGTTAAGATTTCTATAAATTTGGGTCGTATAGTCTGAAACATGGACTTGGGCAATTGGCGATGACAACATTGAAGTTGTGAGTGAATTTCCTTATCTGGGAGGTAAATATAAATGAAAACAACCTCACATGAGATATCAGACATGTATTAAGAATGGTAGTAAAACTACTTGCACCTTGCAGGCTCTCCTAAGGTCCAGATTTACTCAAAGGGGCACTCATTCGCCCATTAGTCGCTTATGGCTGCGAGACGTGGATTTTCACAAAGAAAACAGAAGGATGCCTGACATGTGAATGGTAATGGAATTTGGAGGATTAAGGATTACTTCGAACTCAAGCAATTGTTCAATGATTTGGATATTGCTGACTATGTGAGAATGCTAAAAAAACCGAATCCCAAGGAAAATTATTGAGGGACGAATAGGAGGTAACGGAAAAAAGGAGGTAGACCAAAGACACGATGGCCGGACAAAGTAAGAGATGTCGAAGAACTACTGCACATCAAAAACTAGCAAGGGGCTGAGGGAGATCGATCCGGTTGGGAACGAATGTTGAAGGAGATCGAGGCTCACTAACGAGATGTAGGACCACAAGAAGAAGTACTTTAGAGAGTAGAAGTTCCAGTTACCACATTAGGAAGAATCGCGACAATACGTTTAGAACATCTTTACCATAAACATGTAAAAGTCTATTTTTTATTTATTGTATCTTATTGAAATTATTATTATTAGTAGTATTTTGAAACTAACAAAAAATATTTTAAAATAAACACAAACAAATAAAAAAAAATATATTGTAAAATAAACCTAGATTATAATGATGTTTGTACGTTAAAGCTAAGCAAGATAATTCTCACCAAAAACCAGCTTTTTCCCTGCCAGTTTTGCATAATTTGTTTAAATTTGGGCTCTGTTCCAGTCTCAGCCCTAGACTAATACCAACGAATTTCTCCCCCACATCAGCCCACCGAAACAAAAAAGAGGTTCCTTTGTTACCTTGCCCGAGCCCTTATCGAACGAGGGTCGGAGTTTGAACCCCTTTCACTGTTGCCAGAAGGCCACCCCTAAGACAGAGAGGGTGCGAGGGTTTCAAACAAGACCTGAAACGGGTGAAATATAACTTGGCACGCAACAAATTCACTGCAGAAATACTTATTTAGCGTTAATTACTACTGTTTTTAAACTAAAACGATTAAATACAACGATCGTGATGATCGCACGTCTTAAATAAAAAAAAAAAGTTATTTGGTATTCGACACCAAAGATTTCAATATAAGAAATTTCTTTCTTTCAGTAAGACTTCGATCTTGCTGCTGTCAATGAAACCTGAGGATATAAGTCTAGACTAGCAGGAAGCCATACTGTACACCGTATATATTCAAGGCAATTAATTTCCTTCCAATTCCGAGTATGTTTTTGCGAACGGACTTTTTCCGGAATATCCAATTTCCATTAAGAGGCAACGAACATTTTTTTATTCATACACTTTTGTACAGTTTATCTCATAAAGTAATACACCTATTATTACTAAGTATTCACCAATAATACTGGACATCAGAAATAGAATACACAATGAAAATATACGCCAACGTATCGATTACTCGTATAGCTGCTTTAAAATGGAACTAAGCAGGACATATCGCCAGGCTGCCAGACACAAGATATACACGTACATTGCTGAAATGCAGACTAAGGACTATAAGAATGGAGGATCAAAAGGTAGATAAGTCCCATATTTGACATTTGATGTTTTGAGTTTAGAAAGCATAACAAAATGTTCGTACTTTCGAGACCAAAACACGCCATGCCAGCATTGGTCAAGAACCGCAATTTCAATCTTCTCAATGGTATATAATCTAGAAAAGACCTATTGGATTTGATAGGGATATGTTGTTCACTTAAATTGAAGCTGATACCAAACAAACCATTCAGGAATTAGGCATAAAGCTCAAAACTTTTCATAGTTTACATTAAAAAGTTGCTTAAAATAATTGAACAAAGCGCAAAGAGAATCAATGTGGGTGATCTTTTTCAATTGTTAGTGGAGATGGAGTGGAGTGGAAAAAAAGTGGATTTTATACAGCAATCCACACAAGAACAAACAAAGGGTAACATCACGATAACGACCTTTACCTCTTAAAAAATCAGGTCTTCACCCTAAAAAAGTGTTACTGTCAATATGGTGGGGTTTTACGGGAATTATTCACTATAACAGTTCTTAATCTCAAGGAAACCATAAGTACTGAATTTTATTGTGCTCAGTTTGATAGACTAAACATGGCTTTGATGCAAGAGTGATTAATCGAAAAGATGTTATGCTGAAGCATGACAATGCAAGAATAAACCCCGAAAAACCATCGGAGTTAGGATGGGAATCATTTCTTGACCTATGAAATATTTGTTTTCGTGGATAATAAGTTCCTACTGGGACAGCTATCAAATCTGTACTCGAAGAGTATTTTGCTTCAAAATCATCGTCATTTTACAAAAAGGAAATCGAAATATGGGCCAAAATTCTCAATAACGATGGAGATTATACCATATCGTAAACTAAAATTGTATTGATTAACTAAATAAAATTGAATTTTTAACAGTATAGAAACAAATTATTCATGGGTAAGATAGTTCTTTTGTTGGAACTCTACTAGGCTAATTGAAAAGTTAGTAAAATATATAAAAGCAGTAAAAGAACTATATTATCTACTACATTTTGAAGTTTCATCCTTCATATGAACATATGTGAAGTTTCAAGTCAATCTGTCAATTCATTTGTATAAAAATAGCAGCTTAAAATAAAAGTATCAGCGAAATTCTTTGTAAAAAAGCTTTAAAGTGTAGCGTTCACAAATTCTTGATCGCTACAGGTAGCATTCGTAAATTGTTGATTTTCTGATATTCTTATAGAGGGTTTTACGACCCGGCAGTAGAGAATCCGATCAACAGACATCAGGCCATTGAACGACCACCTATTACAGAGCCCGACCATCGTGGAAACCTTACACCTTTTTGGGGCCACGTGGCAGAGTAACCGGTTGGTCAGATCGAGATTATTTCAGGACCCCCGCATAGGGATACCGGACTGCCCGCAGTCGAACTCAGTGTTTTTGGACACCCAGTACCTTGATAGGCAAGGATAGACAACGTCAGGAAATAAGGCCAGATAAACATTTTTTTATTATGTTTTCATGTACCGTTAAGGATTGCAATTACCAGTTATTTTTCACAAATACATTATTACCATCATTTCTTATACTGATAATGGTCACGTTATCATCTTATATTTTGTATCTATTTGCCGTCTGACCATTCTTGCTTACCCTAGCGTTATATATTTATCTTTTTACTATTGTCAGAATAGAGGAAATAACCTCTAATTTGTAAGTATAGGGACATAGAGACCAGCTGGTGTAATTTGGAGCTGTGTATTTGATTTTTGATTTCTTTCACGGTAAGGTTTGGAGAACCACCTTCCCTAAACCTTCCCATGCCTTTTGTTTGATAGTTTTAGTTATTCCTTTTTTTTGTGTGCTTTGTGTCGTTCTTTTTTGAGTGTGCTTTTATAATATATATGTATAAAATTCTAGTAAACCGTTTTATTTAAGATAGACCCCTTCCCGGTTCCAGGGTCTTTTCTGATATATGAAGTAACCGGGTGGCGCTCAACTTTTGTCGTGGCTTCATTCTGTCCTGCCGTCGCTGTGATCTATATATATTTTTTATTTTGTTTCAAAAGAGAAAATAATAGGTCACAAAAGGTTATGGAAATTCATAGTAAAATGGTAAATGTACTAGGGGATGTAGTCTGCTCCTGGCCGAATCAGCGAATTATCCGTCAAGGTATAGGAGGTCGATTATTTCGAGTAATTCGCGAAATACGTGGGTTATTGTGTGCTTTTTTTCTATGTACGAGCAGAAATCATCCAAATAAAATGTGTCACTGTTAATATTAGATATAAAAACACTTGTTATTAATCAAACCCCACTCAAAATAAACAAAATCCATTTATATACCAGATATATAAATATGAAATCGGCATTTTTGTATAGAAATACACCTTTATTGTATAAAAATTAAAAAAAAGATTTTACTGGAAATACTGCCCATGGCTAGATATACATTTTTCCCACCTGACTGGCCATTTGTGGATGTCACGCGAAAAAAACTGTTGCTCTTCTGAGGCAAACCAGCCATAGAGCCATTTTCGTAGGTGATGCAGTGCTCAGCAAATGCGTGTCCCATCGATGCAACTAAGTAATAATCGGACGAAGCCAAATCTGGTGAGTACACTGCATACGAAAGCGTTTTCCAACTAAACGCCTCAATCGTTTCCTTGACCAGTTTTGGTGTGTGAGATGGTGTATTATGAAGCTAAACCACTTTGTGTTGCCTCTTTTGATATTATGCTCGTTTTTCACGCAAAGCTTGATTCAAATCGATCATTTGTTGTCGGTAGCGTTCAGTATTAACGGTTTCGCCAGATTTTAGCAGCTCATAATAGATCACACTCTTCTGATCCCACCAAACAGAGAGCGTTGTCTTCCTTCCATAGCGATTTGGCCTTGCAGTAGATACCCATGATCTTTTACGCTTAGGATTCTCAAAATATATTCACTTTTCATCGCCAGTCACAACAGTCTGTCTGTTCAGTTCATGTGGAATCCAATTTCCCATCTTCTGGATTTTTATCATGGCTTTCAAACATATATAGACGGCTTCTCGTGTCACATTTAATTGATCCGCGAGTTGTTGCGTTTGAGCGTCATCCTTATCCAATGCCTCTTGCAATTCGCTGTCTTCAAACTATTCCGGTAGTCTTCGTGAGAAACGTTCTTCGTTTCTCACGTTAAAATCTCTCAAAGCACTTTGTTTTTCCAAGAGCATGATTACCGTAAGCAGTTGCCTTGAAATGCTAAAAGAAAATCAATGCTGTCCGCAAATCGTAGTTTCCAGGCACAAAATTCGACATGTTCAACGTTATTACAAACGATTGTGTTCTATGCACCAATGACGCAGTTTAACGGTAAGTACGCTAGCTAGGACCATCTATGGGCAAATTCCGATTTCATATTTACAGACCTGGTACAGTTAATGTGTTGTTAGACAATATTTATTTAAATTCTCGTTTGATTTGAGGATTCTTTAAACAGTGGAACAGTTGAATTTTTCTATGGGAAGCTTAGGTGTGAAACACTAAACTCGAAGAGGAAGAATTTTAAAATTAAAGTCCCATCGGCATCGGAGGCCATTTAGCAACAGAAAATGAAATAATACATAATAATAAGACAAAATAGATATAAGGCAAAGAATAAAGAGAATAATAATAGCGACAGATTGCAGTGAAAATAATTGTAATAAACGGTAAATATATAAAATGAAAGATAAATATCTGAGAATGAATTGAATATAAATTATAGACGAATACAATTATAGATTGGTGAAAATTTGAGTAAATAAATACTCGTAAGAGGGAATAGTATGCATTTCCTGAGATATCACAGACCAATTAGGAAGATATTTTTTTAATGTGGGCAAATGAATGCCCTAAGAGCTCAAGTATAGTTGTCACTGATATGGAGCACTAAAAAGGTTAAATTCACAGGTTGCGTTTGATGAGATGATTAAAATTTGTGTTAGGTATTTACATTAGGAAAGAGGAGGTCTTCAACATTTTCCTAAAATCAAGATTAGTTTTTGGCTGAAATAAGCCAAAACGATGTCTTATAGGAATAAGAAAAGGGCATTTCGTAATAAGATGTTTAACTGTTAACCTTCAAGCGGGCGTGCGGTCATTTGTACGGCAGCGGTCGCGCATAACTTAAAAGCCCTATTAAATATTGTTGGGATTCAGAAGATACATTTTTTTTTATTTATTCAAACACATTAACTTTAAATTAGGAAACAATTTGGTAACAAAAATGTTGCTTAAATATAAAATGAAATTGAATTTATAAAATTACACTTTTTCAAGATCAAGTAATAAAAAAACACAGCAGTTTCTATTATTTACTTTTATCTCTTAATTTTTAGTTTAATTATACATTTACACGTTCTCTTTGGATTATGAAACATTTTAGCAGCATAATTCTTACTTAAACGTAAAATAAAATCAAATTTTTAAAATTGATGAGATCAATGAAGCAGTACGAATATTTTTTATTATCTGCCTTATTTAATTCGTTATCTTAGGTTTAGTTTTGTTCATCATTTTCTTGGAAGGTTGACCATCGTAGCTCTTCTCTCTACATACTCTTTTATCAGCTGCATTCCCAATTCACGTAAACATTTTCGCCTCTTTTTATAACAACTTTATTTGCCCTCGAGATTATCATGGCGTTTATTCCTGCAATATCTACAAAACAAAAAAGAGCGTCGAAGTCAATCTGTTATTTTTTCTTGACGTTAAATAAATTTTTGCTTTTTTGTCAGTTTCATCGACTCCTCCTTTTGTTTTACTATAAAAAGTTATGATGCTTGACTTCGGGTTTTCATTTGTACTTTCATCTATTTCAGCTGCACAAGGAAGTGATGATAGTTATACCACAGATCTATTTTTTGTGCCACATACGACACAAGTGTAGCCCTGTCAGAAAATCCGAATTGACTGGAATATTCAGGTTTGCCTTTTACTGTGAAGCATTGAGGTATTCCTTATTTATTCTTCCGCAACGTGCCCACCACTGAAATTACGGTAATTAATCTCTTTATCACGTCCATTGCCACGTTGCTCAACTGATACGGCCCATCTGGTTGCTTTTCAACATCAAGTTCAATATTCAAAACATAAAATATCGGTGCATCTACTAGTGGATAAAATTTGATTTCGTATTTACCAGATTTTGATTTCATATATTGTCAGAAAGGACATTTTCCTTGAAAGCCTCATCATCATTTCATCAATGACGACGTCCTGTCCCACACAATAAGATAAGCAGTTCTTCGTAAACTTCTTCAAAATTTCCCTTATAGGCGCAGCTTTGCCCTGAGCACTAATCGGTCTTCGTCTGTGAGCTATATTTAATAATATAAAATAGAAAACATATAATTTGTTAAACGATATTGCAAAAAATATTATCGCAAAGAGCATCGCACGTAATTTTTTACTACCATTCGACGTTTACGCTGCAACTAAAACAAATGCTATCTGTACATAATGGAGTGCGCGCAGGAAGGTTAAAACCGCATTGTAGAAGTCGCAATTTGGGTATGTATCATGGGCCTTTATTTGGGTATGTATCGCAGTCCTTTTTTGGGTATGTATCATGGGACCTACAATGGTCTATTTTAACTCTATGCTATTTTAGGGATGAAGTTCTGTCAGGAAATTCTGTATTGGTGTGTGTGATGGTGCATTATCATGAAGCAAAACCAACCACTTTGTGTTGCCTGCGTTGTAAGGGGGCCTCATAGAATAACGGCTTTATAGCTCTTAACCCTTTGAGTCTAACATATTTTTTCCAATTATTCTGAGTGTTATTTTATCACTAAACACCAAAATGACTTTGTTTAACTTTTTTACGACGCGCGTTTTGCTAACCATGTTAACATCACCAGCAGATGATTGACTTTAATTCTAATACTAAACTATGTTCTATTTATATGACAACATCGAATGAAGCGTTTAAAATCATGAATCTTGAACTTCAAGATTAACAGCGTTACATCAATGTCTCAATAAATCTTCCATATACAGAGCTTTCAGATAATCCTGAAACCCACGTGTCCTATAAATGTGGACAACCAACACGACAAGTTGGTAATGATTAACAGGAAATCACAAATTTTCTTAAATTACGGCATATGTTTTTTTTTCAGTTTTTATAAATAACCTTTTTCCTTGAATTATATACACAGTTTAGCACTAATAACGAGAATATACATAACATTTGATTAGTCCTATCTTAAATTGAACCTAATGTAAAAAAAAATGTTAAAATATCTTCATCAGAGCAGATGCAATGGAAGGAAAAAAAGAAAAGAAGCGCATGTCGTATATTTTTTATGGAAAATATCGAAATGCAAAACCGAATTTGTTTTCAAGTCATCAAATGTGTTTAATAGGTGCTTTCAAAATATTTTTTGTTGCTCAGGAAATATAGAAACTGTGAAAACACACAGCCAACAAATCTCGATGGCAGATTTATGGGAAATCTTAGTAATATTCTTGGTGACAAATGATACCACCTTTAAATAATTCAACATAAACAATTACAGTTCATAAGTTTCAATAAATCACTAGTAACGTGGGTTACACGATGAAATCAATGGCTCTGTATAATGTACTAAATTAAATATGGGAGAAATGAGAAATCCTGTGTTACCCAACAAGAACTCGGGCATGACCATAATATAAATATTAGTATAGTGCGGTTCAAGATATATCGTTGACCGAATGGCTGCAATAAACTGTTAATAACCCCCGACGTAACCAAACCCGGCAAAGTTGCAAAAAAACGTAAACAGGGCCGGGCTTAATAAAATATCAGATAAAAAGATAAAATTAATTTCATATCTGGTTTAGTAGTTTCGAAATATTTTAGTTTAGTTCGCATTATTTTCTTAAACAGTGCAGTTTTATAATCTCGATCGTATTTTTATTATTCCAAATGTGCTAAAAATGTGCCGTTCTTGGCAAGATAATGATCATTATGCTTTCGATGGTGCTAATTTTAAATTAAAACATTTATCGTCCAATGCTATGCAAATTGTTAAAAATGTGTATGTTTCTTTATTGAATAAAGAGCTTAATGTAAATGCAGTTGCAGTAGAAACGTCTTCATTAAAGAAAAAAAAATACTTGTCTAGAGTTAAAGATATTGTGACGAAGCCAATTAAAGCCAAAAAAGTTCGTAGTGATTCTGGTAAAAGCAAATGTGTTGACGAAAGCGACATTTCGCCAACACATTGTAATTCAAGACTGTCACCACAAGACTTAATTCGAAGCAAAATGTATGCTATGTATGAAGAGCAAACTGTGCCTGCATTGCATTCATTGCAACAGCGACTAAGAAAATATGAAACCAACGTTCTTTGCAGCAGAACTAGCCTTCGGAGAATATTTCTCTAATGGGTTTTGCATATCGGACCATTAATAAAAGACAAATATTAATAGAATCACAACGATGGCGGTTTGACTACTTAAACTCTATAAAAAAATACAGATTAGAAAATCGTTCCATTATTTACCTTGAAACATAGTTCAATACACAAGACGTTAGCAGAAGGATGGGTAGATACATCAAGAAAATGCCAAACCAAAACCCCAGCAAACAAGGGAAAAATAATTACAATTTTACACTAAACTAACTAGCACTAAACACCAAATCACTCAGATTAAATCATTTCCCGATGATGGTTAGTATGGGTGGCTTTCATGGTTAGCGAAACGTGCGTCGAGAAGTTTAAAAAAGCGATTTGGTGTTTAGTGGTAAATCTCTTCGAGTTTAGTCCCGAAATGTAGATAAAATCAGTTCTAAAAGCATAGGGACCAAAAAAAATGTTTCTTGTGTACTGATTGTAATTGTTCAGGCCCATAAGATGGCGATAATATAAGTCATGTCATCTTCGGATATATTTTCTTTTGGTTAGATCCAAGATTTTGTTATCATTCCTTTCGATCAAGAATAAAATATCATATACCTACTTGTTTACTAATGAGTTGGTTTTGGTTTAATGTTAGTATTGAACTATGTAGGAAAGAGGAGAGAGCTAAATTAGTCAATTGACTGGTCCTATATCTTAAAGAAACCTTTTTTTTAATGGTCCTCTAAATATATTCCAGACGTAGGATATTTTTTTCACAATAATACACTGAAAACAAATATATTGCTTCAGTCTCCAATCCATGTTATGTGTAACAATATTAATGGTGTCGCTGATGCCTGTGATCTGGGTCATGATACAATGAAAAAAATTAGGTCTGTTTTGCGGACTTTAACAGTACATACTTTTTATAACTTATTTTAAACAGAGTGCACATTATTTAAATAAAAAAAAAATACGAAAACATACTATATAACTATAAAGGGTTGTCCAAAAAGAGTGTCAGAACTTTAATGTTTATTATATCTATTATTAATTTTAATTTAATCTTGAATAACAAATAATGATTTTAGGTTGTTCAAATGTCCCCCTCGGCTTCGTCTGATGGAATGTTTTCTGGAGACTGGAATTTTTGATAATTTTTGTTACACACATCGCGTGATATACTTTCAATGGTGGCCTGAATGTTTCGTTTAAGAACAAGAATTGTTTGGGGTTTATATCTGTAAATCATAATTCCACAAAAAAAGAATTCAAGGGCGTGAGATCGCATGATATTGGTAACCATTTCACATTACCACTGGGCGAAATAACTTGCCTGGCCAGACGTGTTCTTGTCGAAAGAAAACTTTGTGTATATCCATTTTTTGTTAGCATATTATTAGCATCTATTAGTGTTCACATTAGTTAACACTAACCCGATTTACATAATCGTCTTCAAAAAAAAGGTCCTAGTACTCCTTCAGGCCATATTCCGCACCAAACAGTGACTTTTTTGAGGATGAAGAGATATCTCCTGAATAGCTTGAAGATTTTCATCGAATCAGATCCTGCAGTTGTTTGTCCACAAACCCATCAAGCCAGAAGTGCGCTTCGACGGAAAAGTATATTTTTTCCCCAAAGTGGGAGTCGCTTTCCAACAACTCTAGAGTCCAATTCGCGAATGTTCAAAGCAGATGCACTGAATTGATGCAATGTTCTAAACACAACAATCTAAGGGGCATTTAGATTTCAAAGAGTGGTGCCCCAATTACATTTCAAACTTCTGAGACTTTTATTGGAAAATTGTTTTGAATTATACACATATATTATACACACACACACACACACACACATATATATATATATATATATATATATATATATATATATATATATATATATATATATATATATATATACATATATATATATATATATATATACATATATATATATATATATATATATATATATATATATATATATATATATATATATATATATATATATATATATATATATATATATATATATATATATATATACATATATATATATATACATATATATATATATATATATATATATATATATATATATATATATATATATATATATATATATATATATATATATATATATATATATACCAGTGGCAGCCCGTGGGTTTTTAAAGTGGGAAGGCGTAGAACAAAATAGTGCTGCTGAAGATTTTTTTTCTGCTTGCCTCTTCCTCTTTTTTAAAGGGACTCCTTTAAGTGGGACCAGAAAGTAATCCAAATTTCTTCGATGAGCTCATTCACAGTCAGTTTGTGTCGACACACGGCTCCGCAAACACGGAAGTTGTTGTTACGTTCAAGCTTGGTGTAAATTGTATTTTTCAGTTAAAATGTTTTTGTTCTACCAAGGAGGAAATATGTCAAGGTCAACAATAATAATGACTTACGTCATTGTATGCTATTTTTGTTCGATCAAGATCGATCGAAAAAAATTACAGATTCTTAAGGGGATGTTCTGAAACTAAACAAGTGTCATAGATGGTTTAAAAAGTTTAAAAATGGAGATAGGAATCTCAAAGATGCCGCACGAAAAGGACGACCCCAAAAATTAGATGATGATATCCTGAAGGCGATGGTTGATTCAGATCCTCGTCAAACAACTGAGAAATTATCACTGAAGATTGACTGTCCATGGTCTACAGTTCAGGATCATTTTCATTACATAGGAAAATTGTACAGGCAAGGAATTTGGATTCCTCATGAATTGACGAAGACTGCTCTCGATCAACGGCGTACCATCTGTGCGTCTCTTTTGTCTTGGAGATCAGAAGTGGGTGCTATACAATAATCCTGTACGAAAACGACAATGGCTTTCTTCTGGAGAAGCACCTGTTCCGAGACCTGGACCGTCACTAACAATAAAAAAGGTCCTTGTTTGTGTGTCGTGGGATTTTTCTGGAATCATACACTATGAATTGCTTGTATCTGGTTAAACCGTTACAGCGACAGTGTATTGTGAACAACTCCAGCGAATGAAGCAAGATCTCATAAAAAAACATGTGGTTTGGTCAATAACAAAAAAAGGATCCTTCAACACGATAACGCGAGGCCTCACGCTGCAATAATAACAGAAACAAATAAGGAAGCTTTGATTGGAATTTTTACCTCATCCACCTTATTCACCAAATCTCGCGCCGTCGGATTACCATATTTTCAGATCGCTAGAGCATACATTAAAAGGTAAAAAATTTAACAATGTTGGAGAAGTGAAAACGTACTTGGAAAAATTGTTCAATGAAAAATCGAAGGACTTTTTAAAAAGGGAATCGAACAACCGCCTTTACTCTGGCAAAAAGTGTTAGAAAATGATGGAAATTATTTCGTTGACTAGTATTAAGAATTTTTTAATAAATAAATGTTTTTCGCCAACAAAAAAAATATAACGACTGACTGGGACTATACGTCACCCAGTGCTGTTGTTGTGTCGGTGTTTTGTTAATAAATACAAACCGTTAAATAACTTTTGCACAAATAGTGTGTTTTGTTTCGATCTTGACACATATATTATATTTTCTATAGTATTTTTATTGAAAACTTTGATTTTAATTTTTTTTAACATTTATTTATCGGTTTCTTTCATTTTATATTCAGCTTAAAATGAAAACGCGATGTCGTACTCGCTGTGCGTCTGAAGTAGAAGCGTTATATATAAGCCACCTGATATTTTCGACGACAAAAAGAGTGAAAGCGAGACCGAATCGGTTTTTGAAGAGCATCATACCAGTGCACTTTATTTTAATAAAGCTAAATTATGTAATAAGTATCGGAAAGTACATTAAGTCCCCTTTTAAATGTCGTTGGAAGAAAGTTTTTATCTATTAATTTCGCCTAGATATGATAGTTTGAATAGAACACCCAATTTTAACAATTTTGTTTAATTTTTGCTGGTTTTTTCGATGGTATTAGGAATACTATTATTTTTTGGAATATTCTATAGATATAGTCTTTTTTTTATATTGATTGAAGTTTAAATTAAAAATCTATATTAAACTGGATAATTTAATTAAAAGCTATTAATAATCAAATACATACATGTGCTCCTGAATCAGGAAGCACAGAAGGGCTTATCTTGAGGGTCATTCCATCTTCTATCTGTTGTTTTTGCCACATGTCCTGCATTATCCCATTTCAATCGTGTCACTTTTTCGTGACATAGGCCACTTTAGTTTTCTGACAAACCTTCCTGGTTTTTTCTTTATTTTAACTGTATTAAATTTGGTTACGTCAACACAAGCCACAAATAATGTTCAACAAATCTATAGCATAATTAAACCAGAATATAGTCTTTTAAAAAGTAGCATTTAGTGGATCAAAAAGAGAAAAAACAAGTAAACAAATGAAAAAAAAAACTATATTACTCTCAAAATGGACAAATATATTAAGTGATAACAGAAAACTAGTAGATCATTGCAGAGCGGATTGCATGTTGTCTTAGATAATATATATTGTCATAGATAATTATATTTCAAGTGTTTCTTTGGTTAGTTTAGAAACTTTTTGGGTATTCAAATACTAATATCCTATTCTAAATTGTTTTTTTCACGAACTATTTATTATTTATCGAACTTTATATTCTATTTTGCCGAAATTTGTCGACAATCAGTTGTAGTTTGTATTGATATACGTTAACAATTTTATAGATGAGATATGATAAAAGAAATGCAGAAAAATTGGTTTATTCAAATGCTTTTCCTCTCACTGTACTAAATGCTTAATACTTTTGGCATTGGTTGTAGTTATTTAAGGGTGTAAAATATTATTGAGGGTTGTTTAGTTAAATGGGCAGTTATTTTTATATCTGAATTGTTATAAATATTGCTTCTTATTGCCACTAGTATTATTGCCTAATACTACTAGAATTATTATTGGTATAATCAATTTTATTATCATTAATCTTCCCCGGGATAAAAGTTCACAATAATTCCAATAATAACTCTAAAATAATTTAAATATGAGATTTTTTCACAGATAAACTATTATGAGATGATCCTATAATATTATAATAAAATTATAACTAAAATACTTTCAGTTTATTCCTTGTATACACGTATTGCAACAACTGACCCCAATAAGTTCAGAAAAGCTATTCGACAGTGTGTAGTTTCACTTTTATGCGTAGGAGGCAACTTTTTGTTGAGTATTTCTTCCGTTCTGTTCTATTCACACTTTTTCTAGCCCACTTTCGATAGTTCACCGTGATAGTTACGCCAAACTAGGGGGCAAATTATATAAACGACGATTGGACGAATTTTTCCTTTTCTCTTGATTTACCGTCAAATTTTGACCTAGTTTTGAGAGATATGGTTTAAAAATTGAATAAAGTGGAGAATTATTTCACATTATTTTATAGATTTAACCACTTCCAAGTCAAACGGAGACAAACCGAACAAAAATAAAATTATTTTGATATGCAATTAAAAATTATAGAAAATTCTTCCTCTCTAGAGCAGAGGTCTTCTAATATCAGTCCGTTGGACTTTTATAGATGGTGAATTTGTTGGTGTAAGTCTATCTTCAAGTATAGTTATTAGAAGATGAGAAACTGAGTCAATCATTTTCAGAACGCATTAGAAAAATCCGATTCATGAAAATAATTGCTATAGACCTCCAAGTGACCTCTAGGGAGTTGAAACTAGTGCTGAAGACGCATCGGATGTTAATTTGCCTTCCCTCCAAGTGAGAAGTCAACAGTGTTGTCAAACAGAACGCTACGCTACCAGTCTCATTACTTTATACTCCTCATTTATATATCATGATTATCATCATCATTATCAGCCTGTGTCGATCCACTGCAGGATGAAGGCCTCTTCAGCATGCTTCCAACTTTCACGGTCCTGGGCTTTCCTCTGCCACTCGGATCCCATATACTTAACTATGTCATCAGTCCATCGTGCTTATGGTCTTCTTCATGGACGTTTGCGATCAAGCGGTATCCACTCCAGGATTGCCTTGGTCCATACGTCGTCCCATCGCCTCGCTATATGGCCTGCCCATCTCAATTTCAATTGCTTTACTTTTCTAATGATGTCACACACTTTCGTTTGTTCCCTGATCCATGCCCAGGACTTTCTGTCTCGTCTTGTAATGCCAAGCATACATATTTCCATTCCTCTCTGTGTTACCCGATATTTTTTGAATTGACTGCGATGTGAGTGTCCAGGTTTCACTTCCGTATATCATAACGGGCAGGAGCACTGATCCAAGGCATTTTCTCTTTTAGGCAAAGTGGGAGTCTGCTCTTAAACACTATGTTAAGCCTGCCAAACGCCTGCCAGCCACATTTAACACGCCGTTCCACCTCCCGGGCGATATTCCCCTCCATTGAAATCCTCAGTCCAAGATATACAAAGTGGCCCACAATCTCCAAATCCCTTCCTAAAACTGAAATTCTTCTGTTCTCAGCGAATTAACTGAATATAACCTGACTCTTTAAGTTTATTTTTAAGCCAAATGGTTCGCTAGCTCTTGTATACGTCTTTGCAGCTCCTCTAGGTTTTGTGAAAGGAGAATGATATCATCTGCAATTCTAAGATGGTTTAAGTTTGCACCGTTGATCTTCACACCATTTTGTTCCCAATCCGGTTTACGGAATATTTCTTCAAGGCGAGCCGAGAAAAGAATATGCGATATTGCGTCACCCTGCCGTACACCTCGTTCTACATTAATTCCCACTTCAAGATCATTAAGGTGAATTGTAGCTGTAGCTCCATCATATATCGATCCTAAAAGATTTACATATGCTTTGTCTACCCCCTGGCTAAGTAGTGCATCTATTATGGCATGCTTTGAGGTGGACTCAAATGCTTTTTCGTAGTCGATAAAAGCCAAGCACAATGGCATGGTGTATTCGTTGTGCCTTTGTATGGCCTGCTAAACAATCTGGATGTGATCCATTGTACTGAATCCGCTTCGGAATCCTGCTGGTTCCTTTGGTTGTGCGTCATTCAGTGTTCTTAATATTCTTTTAGATATTATCTTAGTGAAAACTTCGTACATTACTGATAGGAGGCTTATTGGAGGGTAGTTCCTTAAATCGTCCTGTGCTCCTTTTTTATGTAAAAGGATCACTTCTGCATTTTTCCATAAGTCAGGTACTTTTTGTTCTTTGCGGCATTTTGAGAATACTTTTGCCAGTGTTTTATGTAACATCCGACCACCAGCTTTTAGCATTTCGATAGTCACACTGTCCTTTCCTGGAGCCTTGCCGTTTTTCATTGATTCCATAGCATTTGTTACTTCCTCCACTAGGATATCTGGCATTTGTTCTTCCGCGGGTATTGTTTTATTTGATTGGTTCTGATCTTCATATAACTGGGAATAAAATTTTCTGACAACCTCCTCCAACATTTCCGTACGCGCTCTGCACACTGTGCCATACTCACGAATTAAGGAATAAATTTACATTCTTTTCTTTCTCAGCTTCTGTTTAGTCTTGTTAATTCCTCTATTTTCTTCCAGAGCTTTTTGTACTAACTGCATGTTGAACCGGCGCGTGTCCTCTATGATTCGGTTTCTTAGAGTTTTGCAGAGCTCAGCGTACTCGACCCTTCGTCTGAAGGGTCCAACTCAGTCGAAGCGGACAACACTTGAAAATGCCTAATGCGATTTTGGCGAAACTTCGTGACTCTTCACAGGATCAATGGATTGACACCCGAAATGATTCCGGGTTTAGTAGAAAATTACTTTAGTGATCCTGTATCGTGCGAGATATTTTTTTGTTGATTCGTAAGTGCTTAATGATGCAAGAATGTCTAAAACACATGAATCGACTGTGCCGGAACGTAGCCAGATAGTGCTGTTAAGCCAATAAGAATTTTCGCAAGTAGCAATTGCGAAAAAAATTAAATGTTCGAAATGTGCTGTGCAAACCCCCTTAAAAAGGTATAAGGAGACGGAGTCCTACGAAAATAAAGCGAAGGCAGGAAGGAAACTGTATACAAGTAGAACATTGATATTTAGAGTGACTCGCTATACAAGATCGACACAAATTATATCGGGATTTAAATAGCGCTTTATTTGCTCAACAGGAAGTGAGAGAGAGCCAGAAAGTTTTATCTGACGGAGACTCACAAGAAAAAACCGTCTAGCATGAGCCAAAAAATATCGCCACTGGACAATTGAAGATTGGTCTAAAGTAATTTTTACCGACAAGTCAAATATAGAAGTACGTTTCTCAGTTACTTTGTTTTTTTTTGTAGATACAAAAAAATAAATCACTCTGTGTAGGGTAGATAAGTGAAAACCAATTTCTGTATTTTTTTACATTTTGGCAGATTTTTGGGCGATCTGGGGCTCAGTACGTCAGGCGAAGGTGCGTCGAAGCATTTCTCACAGAGTGCTTGACTTCTATCGTTCAACATGGGGGCGGAAGCATCTTGGTGCATGTCAGCAGTAGGGGCGGGAGAATTTTTTTGTGCCAGAGGCCTATGAATAGCCGGTGTTGTCAGAATGTTCGAAGAAGTCTTGGAACAGTCCATACTTTACGATGACAGCTTGGAGGAGCGTTATTATCAGCATGATAACGCGCCTTGTCATCGGGCTCAAACAACAATGCTTTGGTTCCGTAATAATAGGGTACGTGTGTTGGAATGACCGGCACAGTCTCCAGACCTATCGCCCATCGAAAATCTTAACACATTATAAAGATAAATGTGGTTAAGTATCACTGCCACGGAAAAACCAAACTTCAACAAAAATATATTCGAGGAATGGCAATCTATTTCTCCCGATTTATGTCACAAGTTGGTGTCGACGATATCTAAACGCTTAAAAGCGGTCATTAAAGCTCATGGTGGATCAATAAAATATTAAATTTGTTGTTAATAAATGGTATTAAGTAATATACTAATGGAATTTTTATTTATAATCTAGTCTTGTCTATTTATTTATATATATATATATATATATATATATATATATATATATATATATATATATATATATACGAGTATAAATACAGAGGGAAAATCAAATTTAAAATTGTCAGGATTTTGGTGATGCATCCTGTATAGAAAAACAAACAATTCCATTTATCACCCATAGATTATTTGGAAAATTCAGGAATTACCATAAATGGGTTTTTATTCCATTTAATATCTTACAAGGAAGTCTCTTACAAATATTTATTTAATAGATGAGTCAAAAATATCACGCTATGAAATATTTTCGGATAAATTACGAAGTATAAACAATCAAGGTCTGTTTCACTAAGTAGCTTGCGTACTTGTGTATAAAAAATCTTTAGTTTTATTTATAGCCATATTTAATGAGGTGCTTGTTACAAAATTAGAAAAATAATTAATTATATTTCGTAGCATCTCGAGGACGTCAAATATCAAAGAAATTTCCATCATGCATAGCTAGGATTCCCCTGGAGCATGCATAGTATCAATTATATATTAAGATCGTGGTATGGAGAGTGCTTTAGCGTGATTGGAACTCTGTAAATCGAACATTACTGATATTGATCGTCTTTAAAAAATCACTAAAATCATCGTAAGTAAAAAAGTAATAACGAATGGTGATGAGTTGAACATGCTGTTATCTATGGTACCCCAGGTATCAGTGTTGGGACCTCTGTTATTTTAGATATATACCTCATTTTGCATATATGGGGTGATTTTCTTAGTACGTTCGAACTTTAAATTCAAATAAAACAACCAAATTAGATAGCCTTGAAACTATTTATTTTTTGTGAAATAAATATTGTAGTGGTTATTTGATAATTTATTAGTTTAAGTCAAATAAACGGCTTAAAGTCGGACTTCGCCCATTTGATTCATTAATAAAAAACTGTTAATAAATATATGGCTAATATTGGGCACTTATCTATTAACGCTTAAATATATGGCTAAATTTAAAATGTTCTAAAATAAAATTGCTTCAGAAGATCGCGATGTTTTAGTTTGTTAGAGCCAATGCACTGGGTACCGTTGCTAACTTACGCAATGCTATTGTAAACTCAATTTTTAAAGTTTTATTTCATTTTGTTGAAATAACTGATGAATATGTAATAAAGTGGTTCTGGAGATAAAGTGAGGGTAACATGTAACAAAGGACATATCATATGTGTCAGAGGTAAAAAAATCAAGGCTACGATTGATAACAATCGATATTTAATGATACGTAGGATTAGTAAGATATAAAATGTTAGTGCTAATACGGTTTTGAAACATTCGCGAAAATTTGGAGTAGTGAATAGCCTTGATGGATGATATCACATTAATTGATAGATTAAAACAGCATTTTAGGGGCAATTTAATTACATCTAATTTATGCGCAACGAAAACGATTCTTAACAAAGGCAAAAGCACCTAAACAAAGTTAAATCGTCTGTCTAATAGAATCAGGTGTATGTATGGCTCACTGTACCGTCCTAAGCTTGTACAATCAAACCATAATAGAGGCTTATTGAACTTTATAAATCGCGTAATTTCACTAGATTTAAGTCTTCAAAAAACTGCAAATAAAGGAGGTTAAAAAGTCGAAAGAAAATCTAAGCAATATGAATAATTCAATGAATGACTTACCTTACAGGCACCCCAAATATCGATGAGAGCCGCATCTCGTTCAGCATAATCACCGTCAAATATTTCTGTCGACAATTTTTAATATCGCTACATCACTACTGAAATAATCAAGATAGACTGAGCGATTTTTCATATGAGTATTCGCGAGACTCATACGTAGTATTGTTATCTTTTGATAAGGCGGTTTTTCGGCAAAAATAATACGGAAATATCTAGATGATACCTAGGTATTAAAAGTAGAGGTCAACCGACGTAAACCTAATTAACAACAATGCCAAATGTGATAAAGTTGTGATTATATAATGACATCATTAAATGTAGGCATTAGATAAAGTAAGTCGTGTTATTACTAGATTTGGTGTGAAGTATGAGGGTCTTTGAAAAATATGAGGTACGCCTACAATGGTGTCCCCAATGTTTTTAAGAATCGGGCCAGTATTGAAAATGCAAAGTGGAACGAATTAAAAATACAGTAATCCCATTTATCTTGCGAAATCGCCTAGACTAAATTTTCAATCGAATTATGTAGCAGCGTGGTGCGTTTTCGTCGCAATTTCGTGCGAACTGCTCCCCTAATTTTCCAGGAATTGTTTTACTGCCTTTTTCGCATGATGCACGACCGTTGATTACGTATTTATATAGTATGTAGGTATCATTATTCAAACGAAGTTGGTGAATAGGGAGGATCTTGTAATATTGAACATGTCCTAATTTTAAAATCTAATGGTTTCCACAGGCCAAGATTTTGCTAAGAGGAAGTGAAATGTAATGATTCTTTGACTTCTTTCGAGACAACAGAAGTCAAAAACTCCATTTATAAGCCATTCGACGAGAAGTAGGCGAAAATATGGGCTGTTTGATTATGGAGAGGGACTTCCTATTTTTAGCGAGAGAGCATATGTCGGTACCCTGAGGAGTCTAACCACCAACAGACGAAACATGTGCCCTCCAATGTAAGGGATGGGTGAGGCTTCCTCCCGGTCAAGCAACTAATATCATATATGTATATATATATATATATATATATATATATATATATATATATATATATATATATATATATATATATATATATATAAATCACAGTGTTGTATATACGTATTAATATGTAGCTTATTTATTAACTTCCAGAAAGACCTTCGTCTTGTTCGTATTCTCTGCCTTCTTAGAACATTTTATACAAATATTGCATTATTTACAGGAGCATAACCTCATCAATGACAAGCTTTCAGTAATAGCGATTCAGGATAAGAAATGTCGCCCCTATTTATCCTATTTTCCCATACCGAGAGCTCTGCCGCTATCTACCCAAAGCATTATCTTCATTGGCTTCCGAAATGAGAAACCTGGTATTACGTAATGGCGAAACAAATACAATAAGAAATATAAACGAAAAACAAAAGATGATTGCAATCGGTTCGATCTGCCTTATTATTTTTAGAAACCGTAGTGGCGAACGGGAGAAAGTTGGTATCTACATCGGAATAGGCCTGATTTCACTGGGTTCAAAAATACGAAGGTAATGTGAAAAGTTCTCCCTTCCTAATATCAAAAAAATTAATCGAACTTTTGCCAATCAAAGAAAATCACATACACTTGGAACTTAAAGCGAAAATGTTCGGACTTTATTTCTTCATTTTCTCAATGTATTTTTTGTAGTATACATCGTCAGAATTCTGAGATACCGGGCTCGTCCCCAGTCAAGCAACTAACAAAATACTCATTTAGGCGGAGTCGCAGGTTGTTGTGTGCTCCACATGATATTGTGGAACCCAGCAGTTGGGTATGACACTCAGTTGCTGTTGTCTCATTGGACGTAGTCCAAAGAAAGCTAACACTGCATATATACGCCATCGACGGGAGGTCTGCAAAAATATGGGTTTTTGACTGTGGATAGGCTCTCCCTATTCTTGACGAGAGAGCATATGTCGGTACCCTGAGGAGTCTGAATATCAAAAGACGAAACTGGTGCCCTCCAATGAAGGGATGGGAGGAACTCGTCCCCAGTCAAAAACGTAAAGTTGATCCTAAGAACATCAAAAACTGTACAATAAAAATCTCGTCTATGCATTTGTGGATTTCAAAAAAGCATATGATTCTATTGACCGCGAATCTTTATTCCGAATCTTGAAAGAACAAGGACTAGATGTCAACGACGTCTCGTTGACGATCAACGATCTCGTGACGTCTCAGAGTCCTTCGAAATTTAAACTGGAGTGAGACAAGGGGATGGACTCTCGCCACTCTTATTTAACTGTGTTCTAGAAAAAGTAATACAGGAGTGGCGTGAAAAAAAAGTCGGCTCTGAATATTGATCAGTCCATTAAAATGAGGAGAACCAATATCAAAACTGATTGTCTGGCGTTTGCTGATAATCTAGCAATTTTAGCTCAAGATGTATTAACGGCACAGAAACAGATTGAAATCCTAAAAGAAACAGCAGAATAGGTAGGAAACCAAATTTCCTTTGAAAAGACAATATATGACCTAAGAACACAATTTCTAAAAGCAAAATATGGTAACATCTGACGAGTCTCTTAATTCAAATATTTGGGTGAAATAATCATGGAAAATGGGTTGGAAAAAGCGACCAATAACGATATCAAAAAATGGAAACGGCATCGAGACTTGCACAAAATATTTACAACAAAAAATGCCTATCTAAAAGCACAAAACTGAGACATTACAACACGGTTATTAAGGCAGCATGCCTATATGGGGCAGAAACCCTCATTTTGAATAGAAATAGGGATATCGAGGACATTGAAAAGAAGGAAAGAAAAAACATAAGAAAAATCGTAGGACCCAAACAAATAAATAGCACAACATACCGACTTCGAGAAAACCAAGAAATCAAACAATACACAGATATACATAGCGATATGAGAAAAAGAAGACTTAATTTTTACGGACACAAAACTGATGAATCCGAGTAGGCTAACTAGACAAATAGTCGAATTTTATGAAAATAGGAGTAGAGCTGAAGTAGAAATAATTAAATGGATTGCTGCAATTAAAGAGGACCTAAGATCAGCAAATATTACACAAAGTGAAATTCAGGATAGAGGCTGTTTCAGACACAAGGTTAACGTTTGGAAGGTTGGCGTTTGGAGAGAAAAATGTAGAAAGACTGGAACAACTTGGTCTGACGAAAGGAAAAAAGCTCATAGCGAATGTATATGTCATTCGGACTTGATAAATGCTCTACCATTAGCATTCAGAAAGGAATAGTCAATAATGAACATTTAACACACTGTAACATACAACAACTGGCACCAGAAGAATCCTATACATATTTAGGTATACCTCAAAACGAGAAATTTAACCATAGCCAGTTAAAGAAATACTTTTCTACTATGTACGAAAAGAGGCTTACAAAACTTTTAAATACCAAACTGAACAGTGGAAACCTGATTAGAGCGATCAATGGATGGGCAGTGCCAACTCTGACCTATTCCTTTCGTATTGTTAAATGGTCAGAAATAGACCTTGATGGACTGGATAGATTAAAACGTCGAACACTGACACAATTCCGATGTCTGCATCCAAATTCACCTATAAAGCGACTGTACATTCCAAGAAAGTTGGGAAGCAGAGGCCTCGTGAACATTAAGAACCTCTGTCTGAACCAGGAGAGTACGCTTCATTAACTCAAGATGAGAGAACGCTTTATTAACTCAAGCAGCACGCTAATGAAGTTGGTTGCTAAGGAGGACCGGTGTTTCACCCCGCTGAACCTAGATAAATTGAATCGTGTTGATGGTAGAACACTTACGGATTGTGTCCGTGAATGGAAACAACAGACACTGCATGGACGGTATCCAAAGTTACTCGAGGATGATATCATTGTCTCTAAAATGGCTGACCGATGGGCTGTTGTACCCAGAAACAGAAGGTTTTGCGACATGTATTCAATTCAAGATAAGGTAATAAGAACACGGAACTATAAAAAGCATATACTACACATAGATATTGTCGACCGATGTAGGAAGTGCGGTATAGTGGGGGAAACGATTGAATACCTTATCGGTGGGTGTGCAGTTCTAGCCCCTAATGCTTATTTAGGAAGACCTAATCAGCTGGCGAAAATTATACATCAGCAAATTGCATTAAAGTATTCGCTATTAGATAACGCACCTGCTCCATAATAAGTATATATATATATATATATATATATATATATATATATATATATATATATATATATATATATATATATATATATATATATTTATATATATATATATCTATATATATATCTATATATATATATCTATATCTATATATCTATATATATGTGTATATATATATATATATCTATATATATGTGTATATATATATATCTATATATATGTGTATATATATATATATATATATATATATATATATATATATATATATATATATATATATATATATATATATATATATATGAATTGCTTTCTCATCTTGGCATTGTAATAGGGAACAGCTTAGGCTGAGATACTGAGTTCAGAACGAGGATAATATACATATAAATATTTATATTATAATTGAAAAGTTTGAAGCGACACCTATAGTGTAATAAAAGAACTATATAATCTACAACATTTTGAAGTTTTGTCCTTCATATGAGTATATGTGAAGTTTCAAGTCGAACTGTCAATTCATTCGTATAAAAACAGTAGCTTAAAGTAAACGTATCAGTGTTATTTTTTAAAATGAAAAATATTGAAAATCGTGAAGTGATTAAATTCTTTGTAAAAAAAGGTTTAAAGGCAATGGAAATTCATAGTGAAATGATAAATGCATTAGGGGGGTCTGCTCCTTCAAAAACAACGGTTTGTAAATGGGTAGGTGAGTTTCAACGTGGTCGTACAAGCTTAGATGATCATACTCGTTCTGGACGTCCAGTAACTGCAACTACTAAACAAATAATTAATTCTATAGATGATATGGTTATATATGACATACAATTGATTTTGAGTGAAATGACCATTAACCTGTGGCGGTTGAAGGAACTAATAGGGCAGAGTAGACAGTGTAGGGATGTATACTGATAAACATTTATTGGCAATGTATTTTTGAATAGTGTATCGTTAAAATGTTCACTTGTTTTGCAAAACTCTGCAATCAAATAATGGATACCCTATATAAAGTAACTCTTGTATTTACATTTTCAGAATATCATTGTATAAAAAATTACAGTCCAATCCAATCTCAAAAATCCCAATTAAACATTCTGACCCAGTAATGTCAGGAAAAAAGGAGCGAAAAAAAAACTAATTGAATTTGATGGTCTCGGTCGTTTCATCGATGTCCGTCCGCCTCGCCCGATTTAGATCCGTTAGATTTCAGCGAGCGGCGTCAGATCCACTTTATGCATCGCTGATGGCGGATAAAGAGAGGCAAAAAACCATCGCACAGTCTATGTGGACGAAATGGAAAGACGTTTTGCGGCAATTGAGAAAAAGGTACTTTGAAATCGTTCGATGATGGCGATTCGTTTTGGGGTTTTTGGAACGGACCGACTTTCCGAATGGGTGCTTTCTATATAATTTTGATTACAGGAGAAAATTTCATCTACATGTTGTTGACTCTCTTGTTCCTTAATAATTACTCTGCAGCAAAAAATATTTTCGTTCCTTAGAGTTAAATTCTGCTATAAACGCTATTGGATGATACTTCATCATTAAAAGCGAAATGAAAACGCTGAATACCAGATGTATAAATAAAGTAATGAAATTAATAAGAATCTCAGAAAAAAACTAATGCACGAGTGGGTGAGTGAAATTCAATGCTTCCCCGATCATTCTAACCGTCTTCCCTTTCAAAGACGAAGTTGAACGGTTTTGTCAGGTCCAACGCTACGCCACCAGTCTCATTAATTTGTCTATACACCTCGTAAATAGATGCCGAATTAAGGAGATATGAGCGAATCTTTGGAAAAAAAAGAGTTCCCTAGTCTAAAATTTGAAATTCACTAATTGTGACAAAGGATATGCTATTGAACTATGCTCAAAATTTAAAAATTATTCACCTTCTAGCTTTTTTAGAAAAATGACATTTTGAACCGGTCTTATACAGTCTCTTATGGTAGAATGATTTCCGCCAAGAATTTTAATTATAAGATTTGACAATTGAACAATTGAAGTCAAATTTTTTTCAATTTTCGATTACTAATAACGAAAAACTCGACCAAAGGTCTGGCAACGAAGCGCAACCAGTTAAGGAAAAAAAGATATAGAGTTATAGGTAAAAAGAGAGATTACTATGTATGACATTTCTGAATTTGAGGTTAAAAAATTAATTTATTTTTTATTTATTTATTATTTATTATTATTAATTAATTTTTTCTTACAGAATATACCTTTATATTTAGAATGCTCATTTTTAAAGATAAATTTTCTATCTAGCGTCAAAATTCTCATATATATATATATATATATATATATATATATATATATATATATATATATATATATATATATATATATATATATATATATATATATATATATATATATATATATATATATATATATATATATATATATATATATAAACACACACACACACAAATGCCCCGTTGCCACACTTTTATTGTCGAACCGCATGGATTAATAACAAACTCACTTTGTTACTTTATATAAATAAATAATAATTTATTAATAATTAGAAAGTTTGTTTTAGTATTGTAAATAAAAATTGTGAATTCCTATAACTATTTTAAGCTTTAAGAAAACAAATATATTTCATTATTTTGACTCATAAACATCGCTCATACTTCCGTAACAGACCACTTTTAAAGTCGTAAAGAATTAAGGCAAGGAACCAACAGTTAACCAACCGAGCTTGGCCTCTGAGATGCAAAAAATAAAGAATTAAGAGAGTACTGTCTAATGGAGAGTTCCTCGAATGTACTTAACCGATCTTAACACCACGAAAACACTGCTTGGAATGAGCGCTCGGGCGTTAGGTTACTACGCATCTACACCTAACAGTGTTAGCGAAACGCGCTTTGAGAAGTTTGAAAAAAGTGATTTGGTGTTGTGGTAAATCTCTTAGAGTTTAGTGTTTCACACCAATAGAAGAATTGATCAACGTCATCTTGTTCGGATATTCTGATTTTTGTCAGATTTTTACAGGTTACAGTTTTTTTTTTGTACTTTTTGGCCGCTATTCATGAGAAATCATGATACAAAATTAAATTATAAGCAAATTGCATATTTTGTGTTTTTAACAAAAACAAACCAACAATGCTTTGTAACAGAAACGTTCGGAACTGATCGTAAAGGTGTTGTATACCATCGATAACGTTCAGCCACATACATTTTTGGACACTTGCCATAAATTATTGGAATATGGTTGGGTATTTATCTACTATATAGTCCCGACATTGCATCATCGTTTTATTACGTTAATTGCAAAACTCCTTGATAGGTAAAACACTGACTGAAATGACAGCATGAAATCGTACTTGGAAAGGTTTTTTAGATTCAGAATGTATTCGAAAGTAGTTGGTACATTATTGACTAGAAAATATAGAACAATCATAGAGAGTGAAGAAAAAAAAATATTTGATCAGCCCGACTGTTTTATTTTCTTTTTAACACTTCCACATTATTCTATGTTATATCACTACAACTTACAACCGATTATCAATAAAATTAGGCCATAATTAAAGTAGAATACAAAGTTCATGTAACATAATAGTTTATAAAATAACAATACCGAACGGGAAAAAAGTATTTGAATATCCAAAAGTTTATAAAAACGATTAAGAAACCGGCCTGCAACACAGTGTCCGTATTGTTTCTATTAATTTTTCAATAAAAAATTTAGAAAAATCGGTTTGTTTACATATTAGTGACATATTGTTCACACACAGTAGAATATTTAGCGTTATAAACTTACCAAAATGCCAATTTTTTCCAAAATGGTAATTATAAATCTCACTGGACACTATTTCTTCATTCAAACAACCACATAGTACGTATATACCATAACTCACTATAAAATAAATCATATCAAGGTTCAATGTACAAACATGAGGATAATATGTTTATTTTTATTAATAAAACGTCTAGCAATAATTAAAACACTATTCTATTATTTCGAATTTTGACCTGCACGATGACCGTTCAAATATACATTCTAATTAATTTGTAAATATCAGAGGGTGGTCAGAAAGGTTTTTGAACGATCAGTAATAGGATTACACATGATTTACTTGGTCGAAGTTATTCGAAAAATGTATCGAAGAAAATAAAGTTTTTAGTTTACCAACGTCTATTTAGTAATGTGGGCTTCGAACCATGGTCACCATCTATCAATTATTGATACCACCAAGGGCTATCAACTCATAGGTTTGCGTTTAACCTCTAAGCGGTCCCTAGGCGTTCAATACTATAGTCAATATATTGAACAATATATTGACTGGAGGAGCCACACGTTGCAATATTATTGTCCAATAATTTAGATTACAACTGACCCTTCTACAACAACTTAACCTTTGCTTAAGTCATAGCTTTGAAAAACAAGGAGAAAAAAAACACAGATGGATGAAAGAATGGTTCAACAAAAGAAATAAATAAATACACTCATGAAAATGTGTTAGGTGAACTAAGAATATGTGAACCAGCTGATTACCGAAACTTTCTGCGAATGGACGGTACATTATTTGATGAACTCTTGAAAATGGTTATACCTGAAATTCAAAAAAAGGACACTATAATGCGAGATGCTATACCAGCAAGCCAACGTTTGTCAATAACATTATGTTAATTAGCTACTGCAAACAGTGTTGAGGATTTAAAATTTACAAGTGCTGTTTCTCTACAATCTCGATCAAAAAACTAATATCTTACTGATGTTCACTGCTTGACTGCGGAGACAGAATTGAAGAATTGAACCATTATTGTGCAATATCACCCACATACGATTCAATATTTATCAGATAACATCATATTGCACAATAAATATCAAACTGTTTTTATTGACACATTGACACATATATTGTGCAATCCTTCAATATAACCTACAGACTGTCAATATTATTGTGCAATATATTGACCATAATACTGAACGTCTAGGGGCCACTTTAGTCTTGTCGAATGCCTACTGATTAGTAAGTGACCAATCTATACCAGACTAACTGGTATATATATATATATATATATATATATATATATATATATATATATATATATATATATATATACCAGTTAGTTTACTGGAGGCTTACAAAACTTTTAAATACCAAACTGAACAGTGGAAACCTGATTAGAGCGATCAATGGATGGGCAGTGCCAACTCTGACCTATTCCTTTCGTATTGTTAAATGGTCAGATATAGACCTTGATGGACTGGATAGATTAAAACGTCAAACACTGACACAATTCCGATGTCTGCATCCAAATTCACCTATAAAGCGACTGTACATTCCAAGAAAGTTGGGAGGCAGAGGCCTCGTGAACATTAAGAACCTCTGTCTGAACCAGGAGAGTACGCTTCATTAACTCAAGATGAGAGAACGCTTTATTAACTCAAGCAGCACGCTAATGAAGTTGGTTGCTAAGGAGGACCGGTGTTTCACCCCGCTGAACCTAGATAAATTGAATCGTGTTGATGGTAGAACACTTACGGATTGTGTCCGTGAATGGAAACAACAGACACTGCATGGACGGTATCCAAAGTTACTCGAGGATGATATCATTGTCTCTAAAATGGCTGATCGATGGGCTGTTGTACCCAGAAACAGAAGGTTTTGCGACATGTATTCAATTCAAGATAAGGTAGTAAGAACACGGAACTATAAAAAGCATATACTACACATAGATATTGTCGACCGATGTAGGAAGTGCGGTATAGTGGGGGAAACGATTGAATACCTTATCGGTGGGTGTGCAGTTCTAGCCCCTAATGCTTATTTAGGAAGACGTAATCAGCTGTATATATATATATATATATATATATATATATATATATATATATATATATATATATATATATATATATATATATATATATATATATATACTTATTATGGAGCAGGTGCGTTATCTAATAGCGAATACTTTAATGCAATTTGCTGATGTATAATTTTCGCCAGCTGATTACGTCTTCCTAAAATCTAAAATATATATATATATATATATATATATATATATATATATATATATATATATATATATATATAGTGTGTGTTTATTATATAGGTGTTATTTATTTCTTTAATATGAAGTTCTCTGCGGTTGAGGATCACCGAATGCTATCGGACATTTATGGTGAGGGCGCTATGAGTGAAAGAACGTAAGTTTTTGAAGATGAAGAATTAGAGGCATTGCTTAATGAAGACTCGTATCAAAGAAGAGTTGTCAATATGACATTTTAACGACATAAAAATGTTAGATTTTGAAAAACAATATAAAAAAAGAAATATAAAGGAAATGATTTATATAAAAATTACACGTGAAAAATTCAAAATTGTTAAGTTAAATTGTTAAGAAACAAAAAATATAAAGATAAAAAATTTGTTAAATATTTCAAAGTGTTAAATATATAAATATGTCAAATTATTGATTGATTTGTCCATTACTTTGTGATAGTTCATTTAAAAAAAAAATAGTCACACAAATTTTGTTTAAAAATATAAGTTATAGATAACAAAGTAAAAAATTGCTTTATTCCTTTTTAAAAAAAATGTTTTATCCCTTTTTAATAAATATGTCAATTGAAAATTTAAAAAAATGTCATATATTATTTAAACAGTTTAGGAAATCAATTGTTTAATTAGATATTGGTAGGTTTTTAAATATAAATTTGTATTTTTTATACAAATATGGTATATTGCAGAGTTGTTCTGAAGATGGTTCGTTATTAAACTGAAACGTTAACAAAACAATAAAAAAATTCCTGTCAAAATCAAGAAGAATTGACAATATCACTGGGAGTAACTCAACAAGTATTTTCAAAATGCCTCAAAGACCTGGGAATGACCCAGTAGCAAGGATATTGGGTGCCATACGAGATGAAAGCGAGAGATGTTGAACGCCGTTTGTTTGCTTGTGAACAGTTGCTTAAAAGGCAAAAACGGAAGGGATTTCTGCATCACATTGTGACTGGGGATGAAAAATGGGTTTATTACGATAACCCCAAGAGTCGAAAATTAAGGGGATATCTCAGCCACGCTTCCACGCCGATGGCCAAACCGAATATTCACGGTTCCAAGATCATGCCTTGTATTTGGTGAGACCAGCTCGGTGTAGTGTATTATAAGCTATTAAAACCATCTGAAACAATCACATGGGATGTTATCAAACGCAATTAATGCGTTTGAGCCGAGCATTGAAAGACAAACGGCTGCATCGAAAGTCACGATAAAGTGATTTTGCAGCATGACAATGCTCAGCCCCATGTTGCAAAAGTGGTCAAAACATACTTGGAAATATTGAAATGGGAAGTCCTACCCCACTCGTATTCTTCAGACGTTGCTCTGACCTGTGACTATCACCTGTTTCGATCGATGGCACACGGCCTGGCTGACCAGCACTTCCGGTCTTATGAAGAAGTAAAAAATTGGATCAATTCTTGGATCGCTTTAAAAGATGATCAATTTTTTCAACGCGGGATTCGAATTCTGTCTGAAAGATGGGAGAAAGTAGTTGTCAACGATGGACAATACTTTGAATCATAAATGTATAATCAGTTTTTTCCAATAAAGCCTTGAATTTTGAAAAAAAAACCGGTGGGAGCAAAGTTGTATACCTCTTGTTGATTTTGTTGTTGATACTGTTGATTTTAACTTTTCAAGTTTAAAAAGTAAATTCGCTATCAAACTGCTGTTCAAGCTTTTAAAACGTTTGACAGTATTTATTATAGGGTGAATGATCTAAGACAGGAGCCGCCAACCTTTTCAATATGTTGAGCTACTTTAATAATATTCAAATAGAGAGAGCTATCTAAACTTGTTTAATGCAATAATGGAAGCACATTTTCGACGTACAAGATACCTAAATTGGTATACGAAGCTACCGAAATTGTCCAAGCGAGCTACTGGTAGCTCGCGATCAACGGGTTGGCGACCCCTGATCTAGAGAAAAGAATAGTAAGACCAGTAAAATGCCTAATATTTACATCATGAATAGTGTCTAAATATCAATACATTACCCAAACACGTATTTATTATACTTTGAATAACAATAACAATTATTTAAGTACGTCTGATATTCTTAACCAATTTAGCCTCACTAATGCTTTAGAAATGTGATCCTATTTACTTTGAATTTTTTACACATGATTTTTACAATACAATAGGTTATCACATTTTACAATTATTAAATCGATTTTCCAGCAAAACAAAACAATGTCTGATTTTTCACTTTACCTTCGTATATTACAACCTACGGAAACAACACAAATAAAGGCAAAATATAATTTCTAATTCTATGTGAATTATCTGGTTTCAAAAGCGAATTTTTGTAAAATTCAGTTGTATACGTTGACCTTCGTCTGTAGATTCAGCCTATCTGTTTATTTTAAATATTATACTGACCTTGGCCATACAAACTATATTTATAACATACTAAGCTTAATCGTAACTAAATGAAATTGGACGCAGATTTTTTTTATTTTAAACATTTTTGTTCCACGAAAATATCTCGATGCGAACTGAGAAATATAACTGTATGGTCAGCGCAAATCTTCTAGCATCGCATTCAAGAAAAACACTTTTATTTCACCAATGTTACATTATTAATAGATTCTTAAATGTATTTTTGAAATGCGCAGGTTTATTAGTAAAGTTACATCATATTTTGATACGGTTTGTGCCAATATTTATAGTCCATCCCAAGGAAAAAGACATGACCAATGCGAAATAAAATACCAACTATTATTTTCATTCTTATTTCTTCAAAATAAGCTTTTTTGTGAATCAACAGAATACTGATATTTTCCTGATCTTGACACCTGACTAAGTATCGTATTATTTCACTTGTTAAATTATAAATTATAGCGTCTTTTATAACAGTTAAAACTTTTTGTCAAGGAATTTTTAAAATTGATACATTTATCGGATACACAATTTGGATTACATTTTGCCTAAAAATCGAAATTTCTAGACGAAGAATTTCTATCGAAGATATGACACCCTGCGACTTTTTCCAGTTGGCTTGATTAAATAAACCACTTTGTGGACGCCATTTTGTGTCCATCACACCAAATATCAGAAGTCGAGTATAAAAACTGTTTCCAAGACTGGAGAGAGAGTATCATTTTGAAGAAGACAAACATTATTTGGATGAATAAATAAATACTTTGTGTTTTACATAAAAAGCCACCTTACTTTTAGCTGAAGCCGTAGTCGAAATACTTCCATTTCAACACTAGTTTCAATTTTAGAATAACCCAGAATTCGCATGGAGTCAAATCAGATAAATATGAGGATAGTCAAGCATCTTTTTTTATTTCAAGGTTTCGCCTTCTGGCAGAAATTCCTTATAGATAAATCCTTTGGAATTCTTGTTATGATAATGGAATACAACCTCCTTTTTGTTGGACAAATTTTGTTGAGAAATTCCTGCTGATTGCTTCTTTCAGTCTAAGTGCTTTTGAGAAGTATCTAGTTGAATAAATATTTGAGGAAATATTAATTTTCAATCAACGTGAGCGACGAAACACAAATAGATACAGTCTAGCAAATATTTTATCCGCCAATTTCGCCACGGTTTCGAAACTATATGGCATGAATGTTTTATCTCGCAATCAGATATTGTCAAATAACCACCGCGGATACCTCTCCAATAATGGAGGTACTTCACAAATTTTTCTCTCCAAATCTTTGAAACCACAAACTGCACATTCAATTTACATTACCAAATGCATATTTTTGTTTTTTTTCTGCTCTAAAGGCCTGTTTCTTGGACTTCCTCTCCCCTTTTGCCTCCCTATCGCTCTGTTCAACACCCTCCTATCTGGTAATCTAGGTATACGCTCTAACCATCTTATTCTTTGGAACCTTATGATCGATTGTTGTTTGTTGGCATCCTTATGTGATGACAACAAACCAGCAAAAAAGGTCTTTACAGCCCGAACCTTTGGGTTCAGCAGAGGAAGACCCAAACTATGATTGGAGGATGGCGAAACGAAGAATGTGTTAAAGATATGTTCACCAAATTGGTAATGCAAGCCAGGTATAGAACGGAATGGCGAAGTTGGAGAAGGTCGAGACCTTATATGGCCACTGATGATGACAATTCTTACTTTACGTTCATTGTCCATTCCACAACCCTGAATCGTATGAAAATCGTTCTAAAAGTTTTCGGCCTGGCGCTGAGATGACGCAAGTATGACCAAATTACTATATTTGTCAAATATGATTCCTTGGATGTAGGGCTGTGAAGTTTTAGACTTGTGGTTTTCTGAGGTTCTCGTGTTATGGTGGTCATGGATTACCTGGCAAAAGGTAGGACCATCATCGGAAAATAGTACACGTCACTACTGGATCAACTGAGGAGTGCTATTCAGGTTAAACTATAATCTAGCCAAAAAGACAGTGACTTCTCGTCATGCTAATGCGCCTGCAGACACTTCTAGGATTGCAGCTACCAAACGCTTCTGAATGCTTCCACATGCGCCGTATTCGTCAAATTTGGCATCCAGTGATTACTTCTCGTTCCCAAACCTAACGAAATGGCTTGTTGGATCAAGATTCGCTATAAATGACGAGCTCAAAGTTGGGACAAAGGATTATTTTGCAAAGTAAATACCACTTTAATCAAAAAGTTCCCGGAATTTATTCAGAAAATACAAAATACAAGTTTATTCATCAAAATTGACATTGTCCCCTTCAAAGTACTCTCCATGAACCGTAACGCACTTATGCCAGCGTTTAATCCAATCCTCGAAACATTTTTTATACTCGATGTAGGGTAGATGTAGGTTTTTAGACTCGACTATCCAGAAAAAAGTCGCAGGGAGCCAAATCAGGTGAATTCGATGGCTGTTACATAGAATTCGTTCCGTTCTTCGACAAAAAGTTGGACGCAAACGTCTCATAACACCCAAATAATACTTTTTGCAGGCCGTTTGACCTTCCGGAAGGAATTCATGATGCATAACCCCGTTGTAGTAAATGAAAACAGAGAGCATAGCCTTCTTTTTCACATAGCCTTCTTTTGCACTGAGTGCACGCCATTCAATCGTCTGATGCCTGGATTGCGTGTCGTACTCATAAACCCAAGTCTCGTCTCCAGTAATAACGCGTTTGATAAATGTTGGGTAGGATTCAGCCTTGGAAATCATGTCTTTTGCGATGTCAACGCGATCCCTTTTTGCATGAAATTCAGGACTTTCGGCACCAACTTTCCTGCAACACGGTGGAAACCCAATGTCCTGTAATGTAAAATGTCTTTAACGGCTCCATAAGCAATGTTAAGTCCTCTGCTAGCTCTCTGATGGTTAATTTGCCGTTATTGACCACCATCTCTTTCATTTTATCGATGCTTTCGTTGGTTTTCAATGTTGACGGTCTGCCACTTCGTTCGTCATCGACGAACTCACGACCACTTCTGAAGCGTCTGCGCCACTGATAAACAACTGTTTTCTTTAGAGTATCGTTGCCGAAACAATTTTCAAACATTTAAGGTCCTCGCACTATTAAATCCATTTTTAATGCAAAATTGAATACAAACTCGTAGTTGCAAACGCAATTCCATTTTTAAAATTGTAAAAATCGAAAACACACACAGATGCATATCTACTCAAGACGGAGTAAGTTTAACAAATGTGCCGACCGCGGTGGTGGCAATCCAGTGGTAGCTGGTTCGATTCCAGCGCTCGGATGGTTGTTTTTCTTTAATTCTTCTGTTCGTCTTATTCCTTCCCCACACATACACATATACACACTTAAAAATATACATACACACGCACACACATATCCACACCTAAATGTCTGTGATTGTTTCTAGGTAAGAGTGTAAAATCCGATAACAAATTACCCCTCAGTCACGCCAGTTAAAGACTGGGTAAGGCCGGATGACTTCTGAGAAGTGTTCTACGTTGGCCGCTCGCCAAGGCTTCCTGATAGACTTATAGGTAGGTACAAGGGTTGATAGCCTGAGGTGGGTGCTGGCCTGAGTTTGTCGGTGGCGATGGGTGATCATGGTTCGGAACCCACGTTAAGCTGTCGGTCCAGTCGCTAAATAACCTTAGATGCTGATGCACCTCTAACCGTAAATCATTTCCTTTCCTTTTTACAAATGTCAGGCTATGACGCTAAAATTTGGTGGGAATATCAATGACAGATGTGGCAACCTAGCAAAAAAAACAGAACTCTAATCGGGTAACTGAGAGCGGCATACGGTGATTATTCCGGGAACTTTTTGATCAAGGTGGTATAATAAAGCAGTGGCATATGACATGGAAATAAAGTTGCTTCAATCAATACCAATCACACAAATAATGTGCAAAACAATGTTAATTTGGACTGCAAAGTATTTGCAGACTTGACATAGGGACTACTTGAATGTAACCAAAGGCACTGTAATAATTAGTGTGGCCTTTTGTACTTACTGATCATGTCAATTCTTTCACTTTACAGTCAGATTTCAGTTTGGAAAGTGATTTTTATTTGTGTGTTGGAAATGACTCCAAAGCAAAAATATTCCTGTGGGAGTCAGGGAGAAATAGTGGAGATAATCATCAGGAGATAAAAATAA
>JARFXV010000604.1:302500-605560 GCA_031761425.1 Cosmopolites sordidus
ACTTGTTTCTCATTCAGAAGTCTCCCTGTTCTAACTTTTCGTGGCCTGTCTGATCTTTCAGATACACAATGTAGTACATCCGAAGATAGACAATTTTGTACTAGCGAAACAAGTGATAATTTTGAAGCTACGTCGTCAAAACCCCTACTTTTTACTCAAGACGCTTTAAGTGACCTTATCAGAGACCCTTCAAAAGAAAAATCAGAACTGTTGGCATCCAGACTCAAAGAGAGGAATTTACTTTCTCCACGTACTAAAATTACATGTTCTACCCGTACTGGAGCAAAAGAACTGCTTCGGTTTTTTTGCTCAGAAAATGATGATTTTTGGAATGATGTCGGTGGTATTTTATTAAAAATGGGCTTCTTGAACTACCAGCCAAATGAATGGAGACTTTTTATAGACAATTTCAAGCGGACTCTAAAATTTATAGACAGTTTCAAGCGGACGGAAAAATCCAAAAATTATCGTGAATTGGTAAAAAACATGCTGGAAAATTTCAGAAAGCTTGAATGTAACATGATCATTAAAGTTTATTACCTCCACAATCATTTGGCAAATTTGGCTCTTACATTGAGGAACAAGGGTCTAGGTACTAGGGTCGATGGGATGAACGCATGGTGACTGACTACTGCTGGAGTATCATGCGTGAGTGCTTGGAAGAAACTCACTCACAAGAATTCACGAAAAAGAAGCTTTCTCCATGTTCAATGATGTAGTAAAAGGTAAAAAATATGAAATAATCGTATTTTTTCAAGACCAATCATATCTCAAAAACTACACGTACATTTCAAAAAGTATATGTACTTTTAGAACCAGCATAACGAGCCTATTCAAAAATTAGTCCAATAACAAATCCCAGCTTCCTGCGAACTGCGGCGAATTGATAAATTTGGATCTTCATCAACACTGCCAGCAACAGCGGCGATAATTTCTTCGGAACGGAATTTTTTTTGTCTTGTTTATATTTTAATATCGAGCAGAGTGAAATGTGTAATTTTCTCACCGAATTGTTCCCTCAATAAACCATTTGTTGCATTGGATGTACGACACATGGAGCCACCCTGTTGGAACGACATCTCCAGATTAATACCATTCAAATTCAAATTCGGATTTCAAAGTCGAATAACAAAGTCTTACTTTCTGCAAACGGCGACGAATTGATACATTTGTAATGTAAGCATTCTTTCTATCACCGATCTTCTGATTAATGTTTATTGTGGACAGAAAATTTCGATTCGTCGACTCACAGTTCCTTTTCCCTTCTTCCAAAGTCCAATCTTCGTTCTTTCTTGTCCAAGTTAATTGCTTAATCTTCTATTTGTGTTAATGAACAATACAATGCAAGATCGTTTGTATTAGGTATTTTTTTTTTACAATTCAGGTCCTTTATTTATTTTGGTAAACTACCTCTTATATTTTTTTATTGCAGTTTACTGTCCTAAGACTTAATTTAGGTAACTAACAATTTTTCTATTAGTTTTACAAACAGCAAGGTGATCCATTATTACAGCAAGCCCTTCAATAAATGGCTTTTGTCTTTCGAATATTATCAAAATTTACATTTCCTATTATACCGCACAGGTACTTGATCAAACACTACCTAACTATACATCGGAATGAAAACTGAAATTCCATAATAAAAATAGAAATAACATCTTTATTACTCGTATTATCAGGTCACCGTAATAAAAAATACAGCAAAAACAGGATCTCTAATACCTTTACCTGAATTGTAAAATCGGAATTGTCAATCGGAAACATGGATCATTAAAAAACAAAACCTGAAATGGACTGATTCTTTTGAACTTTGGTTCTGGAGTTTTGGAGAACGTGGACTGCCAGAGGACCAAAGGCATCCGTGATTCAAAAAATTAATGAACCTACAAGGCTATCCCAGGTTATCCATGAACGAATACTAAGATTCTTCGGTCATGCACATTGAAGGCAGGGACGGCAATAATCTAGAAAGACTGGTGATACAGGGACGGATGAAGGGTTGTAGATCACGCGGCAGACTTCCAAAAAAAATGAATAGATCTAACTGGTAAATGAATAGATCTAACTCTCCAACATGTAACTAAGGAAACCAGAAAGAAAGAACGCTGGCAAGAAGTAGTTCGAAAAGAACGCAAACGAACTGAGAAAAGCGAACAAGAATATGTATTTTTCTAACTCTGATGAACTTCCATAACGTTTTATAAAATCATTAACATTCATTAAAACAGGGTGACCGCAAAGAAATGATTTCAAAATTCCCTGATAATTCCCGGTTTTCCAGTAAAGTTTGTCATACACTTCAATGATTTAGCAATGTTATTCGACTCATTAAAATATTTAAAGTTTGTCAATAATTAAATCTGGTCTAAAAATTAAAAAGACATGTTTCAACTATGATTATTTGAATAGTTTTTTATTTAATTAATTTTTAGTACATTGCCCTAGCTGGTATTTTGTAACTAGTTAAATAATCTTATAAAAAGTAACTTTTAATATTTGGTAGATAACATTATTGAAGATTTTTAAAAATCTTTTTTTTTTTCATTTGCTACACGTTTTCTTTTCAAATTTTCTGTTTCAGTTATTGGAGCTTCTTTTTTTCAACGTTCAATTTCTTTTGACATTTTGTACGCGAGTTCCGGTAAGAATGAACTAAAGATTTTGGAACATCAAGAGTTGCAACGTCCCCATTCGTTTCACTTAGGATCGAGTCATATATTAATCCCTGGGAAATTAAAGTTTCGTTTTTCATATTCTCCCTTAAACATTCAGAATTGGCTGAAAAAACCAATCTCGACATTAGCGTTGCCATGAGATTGTTTACTTTACTTACAGTAAAGATTCTATTGTCAACAGTCTTATGGTTCTGGTGCTGATACGTGGATCAAGATTTTACAAGGACCAAGGTAGCAAAAACATCCTTCAAATGATATAAGATGTATGCCGCCATATAATTCTTTCAAAACTTTAGCAATTGCATATAGTGACCATTTGATTGCATTCGTAATAAATGCATAAGAATTGTTTTGGCTTCTCAATTGCAAAATTAAACACCTTTTTTTACCAGTACATCTATATGTCAGCCTATTGTCAGCATTACGAGGGAATAAATTCTTTAAGAAGATAAGCAGCAATAAAATGCCCTGGTTATATTGTAAACAAAATGTTTCAAAATCTGTTAATATTAGCATATTATATTATTTATTATGGTAAATAAGTTAGAAAACATGGTTTTTAAAAGTTTTTTTTCTATCTCTTATTTTATTGACCACCACTGTACTTCTGTATAATAGAAATGAGAACACAAAGATTATTATGCATTAAAATTCTTATTTTTTAATGCTAAATTGGAACATCCTTATCTAGAAATCGCGAAAGTCAATGTGGGTTATGCCAACGTGAAATTTAAACATTTCATTGTCGAAATAACAAGACCGAGGACCATCTCTAAGTGAATCACCCAGTACATCATTCATTTTAACGAAAAACATAAAAATATTTCCCCTGTCTATTCGGTAGTGATAATTAGACATATAATGATGGTACGACTCGTTAAAAATATTGTCCGACTGTCCCCCTTAAAACCATATAATCTTCAGCTTGCACGCACAAATAAACGAAAAAAAAAAATCTTCCGAACTAGAACAACCGAATTTAGGACACCGTATAGTAACCTCGAAACGGCAAAACGAGAGAGAGAGAGAGGGTAGTCCCTGCGGAAAAGAAAAACAGACAGACTCGATACCATTCACCCCCGAAATTTATTCGTAGCGTTGAGGGAGTGAGGATATCGACGGTCGTAGTTTTGTCCAACGATCGAATTGAGGTTATGTTGCACGTATGGAGCTTCTCGAAATATGGGTTGGCACCAATGAAAGCGAGAGAGTCGAGTTGACCCTCGTTTATATTAAAAAAATTAGGCTGTGACGAGGTCAGGTCAAGCGGAATGTAGGGAATAATACTACTGTTAGGGACCGAATGGGTTTGGAAAACATAATCTCACAATGACATTTATAACTTCTTTCGGTTGAAGATGAGAGTTTTCGATTGGAACCTGAAAATAATATTTTACCTGGCTAAGGCCATCTTGACAAGGTAATCCACAACAGCCAAAGGATTTATAATCCAATCTCTTTTCCCAGACACAATTTCTGTTTTTTCAATCAGCACAAATAACACAAACGGATCGCGAGATCGAAAGGGCACTATTATTATCCCCTCAAGAGGCGAGCACTTCCCGAAACGACAGATCGGATCTGCCTGGACGTCCTGGAACAAGGACAAACCACATTCTACGTTACGTGGAAGATAAAAACAACTGATCGCAAACTAATTTTCCTCAGAGAACGACCAGACACAAAAGCACGCGTTCGACGTCCTGCCCCCCACCACCACCAGCGGCACTCAGGGTGGCGGAAAACGAGGCGTTCGGTGGTTATCGGTTCGACTCGGAAAGGGCACTTGGTATTTGTTTTTTGGCGCGGTGTTGTCATAGTTACAAATAAATCCTAATGATAGGAATTCAATATTCTAATCTACCTGAATATTTCTGAGATGATTAGAACACAGGTATTTATTTAACAAAAGATATATTCCTATTCCTTAGGCCAGGAAGGTCATACCGACATGGTAAAAGTGTTCATTCTTGAAAAAAGACCAGTTTGCAGAAGAAAAAGATAATTTTTCACAAGAACAGGATATACATATAATACATAATACATAATATACTAATTTCTTAAAAAAGAAACAAATTGCACAATTGATTATAAACATCATTAATTAAAAGGTCATTGGGAATAAAACTAAAGTTGAACATCCCATAACACAAGATATAGCAACATTAAAAGGTATAAGGCAGGATGATAGTTTGTGTCCTTTTCTTTTCAATCCTACAATGGACGAAATCATACAGGAAACCTATCAAAATTAAACAGCTATCGAGGGATTAAACAGACCATTAGGCCTACTTAAAGAATAAGAAGACAGGAGATCTCACCATAAAGGTGATTTGACAAAGATCAAATTCTAAACTTGAAGAGATTTACCACTAAACACCAACTCACTTTTTTTGAACTTCTCGACGCACGTTTCGCTAACAATGTTAGCATCATCAGGAGATGATTTAATCTAAATTCAATGAATTGACGAATACGAATTGATGAAAGATGCCCTGTATTCAATAGAATTATCTTCATGTGATGTACAATTGTTTCTACACCTCACAAAATATCTTGAATAAATCAGTCATTGAGAATTATTTGATAAAATTATACATGTAAGAACTGGATATATAGAATTAAAAACTGATAATTACTGATAAAAATAAGTAGTTTTCTTAGGTTAAACCAATTACTTATCAATATACAGTGGTATGGATCATCCTAAACAATAATAAATAAAAAACTTAAATGTAATTTATATTCAGTTTCCTAATAATCTCAAAATAACAGGACAATTTGCAATGAACAACAAACATAAACGTGACGTTATTAAACATAACTAATTCTATTCCATATTATCTGAACCATATGTTAAAATTAAATCACCATTTTTTTGCTGAAATAAAAATGATTTGCGTTCTAATATGTAACATTTAAATTCGTGTATAGAAAATTATGTAAACAAATACGAAGCGGTAAAAGAAATTTTAAACTTACTATATTTTTTTCCTGAAACTCATATCAGCTAGTCCTAGAACAGAACAACTTTATATAAAAGATGTATAAAAGACTGATTTATTTTGTGATTGATTTATTTATTTTTAAGATGAATACATGTCAATTTAGTGTGTAACATTTATCAACATCCTTATTTCCAACATTATTCATATTAAAAAAAACATTTAAATAGATACTTAACAGTCCCCACCCCTGGTTCAGTTTATCTATTTTCAAATGCACAAAGAGCCTATTTGGCAAAACAACCTAAATTTCAAAATAAACTTTCACGTAATCGAATGTTTTAAACAATTAACAAGTTGGGAACGTTTATTTGCTATTTTGTACGAGTTATATTAATGAATGCAGAGTTAACCTTCAAATAAAGTATTAAATCCTACTCACCAGTGGTTGCATAAGGCCCAGTGCTGCGAGCATAGAGTGAAACTTGGACAACTTTCGCGTAGCACAATTGAACAAAAAATCAGTTCTAAATTTTTAGTTTACCAATAAAACTAAACAAAAATTGCGAGTCAACAAAATATAGTTCTAAATTTAAAAATATATACACCACACAAACAAAAACTTATGTGACATTTGACAGATGTACTTGCGACTGATTGACATATAAAACATCGTCCTTACTACAATTTCATTGCTTTATCCAAAAGAAATTTTCAAGCAGTAATTAAATTGAATTTTAAGATTGCATTTAAAAATGTATTCGACGTAAAAAAATATTAGGATTAAAATCATTCCTAGTATTTTTCTCTCATTTCTGAACGCACTTACAAACTACAAATATTTAAATTACGTTCATACTGATTAAATACAAGTAAATCAAGCTTAGTTAACGAATTTAGATTTTTGTTAATAGATGGATTTTTTTTTAAATAATACAGTGCGTACGATATTTTCGAACGTACTTAAAGCTGGACCGACCGTTCCTAGCGAAATGTTACGTCAATAGCGCAATTTGTGCTGACAGTTATTTAAAATTTACAAATTTATGTTTTAAGATGAAAAAAAAGTATATTTAACAGTACAAATATGGTGAATTTATAGCTGTTAACACTTTATTTACTTAGGATAACTGGGTAGAATTAACAAAATGGATACGAAAACAGAGGAAGTTAACACAACAATAAATCAAAAACATGTTGTGGTTCACTACAAAATTAATTTTAAATATGTATGTCTCTGTACAGTATCCATACCTTTAGGGGCTCTTATAGTTTGTTTTGTATCAGCTTATATATTTCAGTATGACGATGTTCACGAAACCCATTGTAGAGTATGTCTAGTTTAAAAGTTATTGAGTTCAAGATGTAAATAGGATATTGGGTTTTTAGGTTTTTAATATTGTACCTTCTATAAGTGCAGTGACTGGTATCAGTCCCCAAAAATATATTTGGAGAATTAGTATTGCACTTCATATTGGACCAAGGGTAATAATATCTGCTGTGTATAAAGCATATCAATTTAATATGATTAATCCCCTAGGAGAACCTGAGGTATGGTTTGTGTATCCATGTTTTGGTAAATATTAAAATTATGGTTTTCTACATTGCAGCTAAAATACAAAGCACAACTCTGGTTGAATATGGCATATTTTCTAAACCTTATTGAGGCAGCTGCATTATGTGGAGTGACTTACATCTCAAATAGAGAAAACTATCGTAAGTAAGATTCTTGCAAATGAAAACTAGGTATAGAAGATGATATTTTAGCTGTACATGAGAAACTCTTTATTGCATTTATGGTGAGTAGTTTGGGACACATGATTGCTTGTATAAAAGGAACCAGATTTGCTGCCAAAACTAGAAAAAATATGGAGTCAGTCAAATCAGGATTAAAGTATAAAAAAGATTTGCTTGTTTTGTCCCTTCTGTGTACTGCTGGCTTAATATTCTTCTTCCTGCAGCATCGATTGTTCTGCTTTAGATTGGGTAACAAAATAATTAATGAGTTATGACATGTTTATATTGATATGGCCTATTTTTGTGCAGCTTTCAGTATGTTTGCACTATGTGAGTACATCATTGCAGTTGCAAACATGGCATTTCATATTTCAGTAATTTCTGATTTTCCTACTGAGGACTTAATGGTCGCCAAGCTCTTGGAAGAGAATGTGGGTGATACAAAAAAATTGTCTTAGGACCAAAAAAAAATAGGTTTTAATTCAAAATGAGCTAAATAAAGCAAAAGTTGCAGATTTTGCTATTAGGAAGGTTTTATTACACAGTATTATGGTGTGATATAAAATCAATGCTATTGAGGATTTTTTGTAGTATATAGTGTAAATATGACAGGAACATAGTTTTAAAGTATTCTGCTTTATTTCACATGCCACCTTCTCAAAAATGTATGTTGTCTAGAAAATACATGTTTTTGTTTCAGTTTTATGATGCTTCCAAAGTTGTGTGATATTTTTTGACACCTTTTCTAGTCATTTTTTTTGTGTTATAAGTGTTTTAATCTCAGCAATGATATTAAATATTTCAATGTGTTCATTTTTTACCAGTATTTATTTATTTATGTACCTGATATTTTTAAGGAATCCTAGCTTATTGCTTTAAATATAGACTTAAATAAATATTTTCCCCAGTTAAGATCAAATATGTAAATAGTTATAGGCAGGTTGTCTAAAAAGGAATCAAACTAATGAAACAATTAAAAATATGGCCTCCCTGCAGCAATACAAGTTTTTCAGGTTTGTTGTGTATCAGTCAGTAGTTCAATTTTTCAATTGTTCAAAATATTAACTGGGAGTCAGATTCTGGTCATGTAAAATGAATTGGTAGTTCAAACAGGGAGCCACACTCTGGTAATGTAACCTCTTCTATCTGTAGTTAATGTGTCCAGAACTGAAAATGCTAATAGGTAGGCAGATTCTGATAATGTAAAATCTTTTATCGGTAGTTCGTGTTCAGAACTGAAAAGGTTAAGAGAGCCAGATATTGGTAATGGAATATCTTCTATGGGTAGTTCAACTGTCCAGAACTGAAAATAGTAACAGGAAGTTAGAGTCTGGTAATGTTAAATCTTCTATTGGTAGTTCATGTGTTCAGAACTGAAAATGCTAACCATCGACAGGGAGCCAGTTCAGGTGAATACGGTGGTTTTGTACAGATTCCTGAATCATGATACTTTGTCAGAATATGTAAAATTTGGTTACCAAAATAATTTAAATATATAACACACAAAGGTTTGTTATGAACTGATTGAAGTGCTATCAAGGTTGAACAAATTTTACCACTTCTGTATATAGCAAAAGTTCAGTTTCTTTCTAGATCACCTGTGTATATAATACCTTTTGCGGTGGTTTACAGATATCCCCTTACAGAAAAGTTATTCACCCAAGCATTTTTTACACTATTTAGACAAAGCAACTGCTGTGTAGGGTGGTTATTTCTATTTGGTTACCACTGAATTGCATTGTAATACTTCAATAGCAATATAGACCATTTTTATCAATGAAAAAATATACATATAAAGGAATATTTAAAAAGTCTGCATTATTAGGACTTCCAAATTTATAAATATTATATTTAGTGGTTGAAAATGTTTTTTGAAAGTATGCATTTGAAGTTTTTTGCACAATAAAATTCTAGTTAAGAATTAACATATATTTATTTAATTTACACTTAGAATCCTGGTATAATTTTTCCTCTTTTAGCAGCATTTTTCATTTTCTTTACTTTTTTATCTTTCTTCCTTTTGTCCAAGTTATCTGTCCTCTTTTTCTGCCTCTCCTCCTTTGCTTTTTCCACTCCTTTATTTCGTGCTTCCCATTTTTTCTTGCTCGATCTCACCTTTTGTTCTTTCTTTTTCACAGATTTTTTCAATAACAAGGGGTCATCTTTAACTTTCTGACCTTCAGCCTTGGCCAAGGCATTTTTCCATGCCGTTTTTTCTTTCATTTGCACCACTTCTTCAATATTTCCTTCTTTCTCTAACTTTTCTAACCTTTGCTTCTCCTCGTTTAGTTTTTCCAACAATTTCTTTGGATTCTTCTCCTGCTTCTTTTGGTTTTTCTTCCCCAAATTTGCAAAGTCAATTTTTGAATAAACTAGTTTATTATCACCATTAAAAACGGGATTTTTCGTGCCTTTTACTTCTTCACTTACTTCATTATCAATCTGATTATTTTTCACTGTTAATTTTGCAGCTCTTTCGGATTTCAATTTAGCGTTTCGTTCGTCTTGTTTGTTTTTCTTTTTGAGACGATTTTTCAAATTTTTTTTGGTTAATTTTTCTTTGTAAGACATTTTTTTCTTTTTACTTGTTATGGCCTTAAGTCGTTCTTCCAGTTCTTGAAGGGATCTTGCTCTTGTTTTATTACGAGAGTTGTTAACAATAAGTCGATTTTCTTTTTGGTCACTTTTGTTATCGTTTTCATCTAGATCTAAAAAATTAATTTATGTGTACATACCCAAGATATAAACAAAAATTAGGTTAATGTAGTACCTCGTCTTTCTGGTATAGCAGCAATCGATAATAAATTTGTTATGAATCTGTTTTCATTGCGTATAATTTCGTCGATATTTTTTATATCGAGTTTATTTTCCTTTTCTAGTAATTGCATTTTTTATGTTTCTCGAAAACGTGGAAGACAAACACGAAACGTTATTATAGGTTAAGAATGATATACTAATGTTGTGGAATACGAGCGCTGGTGGTGGTCAGTTGTCAAATTAAAATTTGAAAAAAAAATGATATATTTATATCTTTCTATTAATTATAGAAAATGTCGTTAATTAATTTTTTAACAACTATTTGCAAGACTAATTTATATATAATAATGATATTTATATATTTTTCAAATTTGCATTAGGTAATTTACACTGACAGTGCTTCTTAGGTAAGGTATTTCTTTATTTAATTTACTGTGGGTGAAAATGCATCTGAATTTATAAAAGTAATAAAAATTATAATTGCAAAAACTATGTCAATGTCATTGGGGCTAAATATTTAAATATACGTTTTCTAATTGTGTAAATATATATATACGGGATTGAGGCGAATGCCAGGCACAAATTTGAAAATGCTTTTTTTCCGCAGAGGACGATAGATGTGTAAAGCGTAAATGCTTATTAATTTAAGCTGTAAAGAATATTTTGAAACAATTTGCAATGAAAGTCGTACTAGACGTAATATAAAATCGAGTGCCTTTGCGAAATCTACTTCTTGCACATGCAGGACTTTTAAGTTCGTTACAACCGTTCACAGAATGTGGTCTAGAATGCGCTCCATGGCGTTGTTATTTTTTGTGAATTTTTATTGTACGTTGCGACATCACGGGGTCCTTGGCTTGGTGAATGGTGCTTGCAGAAGTAAGTGAAGGGTATATATACGGGCTTTTGTTGAATAACAGGAGACATTTTAGAATCTTTGTCGAATTATACTAATGATGAATGCCCTGGAAACGCTAACAATATTTTGAATGAATGGTTGAATTTTCCTCTAAACATATTTGATAATGTTAGCAATATCTCTGATAAATGTCAGGCCAGCTATCAGCAGTATGTTAATGGATTTTATAGGAATAATATCCAGGCTTTGAAGAGTAAGAATAAGTATACTTAAAGCAAAACGTGTCAGGATTGGTTCAACCAACTAGTAATTTTTTAACTTAATGACATAACTCTCATTTTCATAAAAAAATCCCTTTTTAACATCATGTAAGAGTGCGTTCCCTTATGTTGATCTTTTGACTATGACTTCCTATGTTTGTGTTTTTTATTCAGTTTCTGTTGTTAGATAGCTATCCAGCCATATTTTAGTATATCCTATATATATATATATATATATATATATATATATATATATATATATATATATATATATATATATATATATATATATATATATATTCCTATCAGTCTCCTACTGTAAGATTTATCGTTCTTATATATCAAGTCCCATTCTTGTTAATTGGCCCAGCAAATGTCATGCTACCATTTTAATTATTAACAACTTTTAAAAGAAAGAAGACAATTTTTTTCTGTTAAGTTTATTTCATCTTCAAATCCTGTGTTAATTAATTTTTGAAAATTATGCTAAAAAAGCAATGCAAGTTTGTGTCCTGTTTAAAATATTTTTCATAACTTTTGTCAACATATCTAGCGTTAATGTCTCGATTTTAATATGGATGTTGTTCTTGACTTTCTGTATTGTAACCTTTTCCTTCAAAAATCCACATAAATAATAATCCGGAGCCATCAAATCAATTTTGCACGAAAATTGTCAGTTTGCTGGAGGTGGTTTATGTCATTGCAGTATTCTAATCTCTTATTATTGCTTGTAGGCAACAGGTCTTGAAGAAGTTTAATCTTATAATGAAATATGTTGAAGTCACTTCTCAACAGTCCCAATTGTGCTCCATATCGTCAATTCTAATGTATCTGGAGTTTTCTCAATGTTCTCAATTCTAATGTACTCACGTATAATATTATCAGCGATTCGCATTTTATGGACCTCTGATTCCTATCCCCAACTGTCCTGAATCCTTCAAATTGCTTGAACTAACAATGTATTGCTTTTTTTATCAGGCGCCGAACGATTAGGGTATTTTCGTCTACATTTACGTTAAGTTGCACCGATTAAGTTATTTTTTCTTTCTTTCTTTTAGCGTATATTTATCCATAATAAAACTTGCTCGTCTGCACTACACAACAACCAAACCCAACCAACAAAAAATGGGGCTCAAGCAAAATTATGTTGGTTTCAGACTTTTCTCATTGTTTTAACCCATTTGTTTGGATCTATATTTCACTGTTCTCGTATATTTATATTTGTTTCTCTATCTCTCAGTGTTATACCTTTGACCGACCTTAATACTTTCATTTCTGCGTTGCATATTTTTTATGTACTCTTTTTGTGTCTGCTTTAACTCTGGCCTACGGCGTGTGTTAATGTTAACCTTGTCGTTGTATTTTTTTTTATTTTACTTTCTGTAGTCATATTTATATTTCTCCAAATACTCTCTCTAAGGTATTCGCTTACTTTGGTTGTTTTAGTTGCTTGTCTTGATATTTAGGTAATATTTTCATATGCGAGTGACAGAAACTCTCTCTTCGGTGCTGTCGCGAGTCTGATCGATCCATTCATTATTTTGCTGTTCGTCCTCGAGGTCTCTTGCCATTAACTTTGTCCTGGACAATTAACTTGTCCAGGTTGTTATCATTTCTTCTAATGATGTGGTCAAAATGTTGCAAGATTCTCTCATCAACAAGGCTGCTTAGGCGGATATCTGTATCTAGATCCTTAATGACAAATTAATTTGTTCGTCTGGCCATCCGTACGATTTTTAGCGCCGTCTACCAACACCACATTTCGAAAGCATTGACACACTTTCTGTCATTAGCATTCACTGTCCAAGTTTTACAGCCTTAAAGGAAGATTGATCTCTTATTTGCGTTAAGAGTTATAACACGATCATTCCAAATTTTATTTCTCTCCTACAGTCACCAGTCTTATCTACCAGGTGTGGCTGTTAATGATTCTTAAGTTTTTCTTAGAAAAAAAAACATGTTTAATTTGGGAGAAAGGTAAAAAAATGGTTTACTCAAAGTATGCACCATCGATAGCTGCACATTTTTCCCATCGCTCTAGCAATTTGCGGTTGCCCTCCCAGAAAAAACCGTACCATAAGTGTTTCATGTAAAGTGCGTGAGACATCCATGAAAACAAGTGGTAGTCGGATGGGGCCAGGTCTGGTAAGTACGATGGGTCGGGCAAAAAATCTCAGAAATTGTTGATAATAGGGCGTTGTCGTGCTGCAAAATCACTTTTCCATGTGTTGTAATCTATTCTGGTTGCTTTTCGATTAATCATGGTTCAAATCGATCATTTTCCGCTACGCTAGCGAACCGTATTAACTGTTTCACCTGGTTTCAGAAGATCTTTCAATAATGCTTGCAATTCGGCATCTTTAAATTTTTTCGTTTGACCTGGGCGTTCTTTGTCTTTCAAGTCGAAATTAACACTTTTGAATTGTCTGAACCAACGCCATCTTGCGTTGGGACATTGTCACCATAAGTTTCCACAAGTATACGATGGCTTTCACTCGCGTTTCTCTTTCGATTGAACAAGAAAAACAGTACTCACCGCTCGTTATTTGGCTCGAAACTCGACATGTTTACCACACGAAAAAAATATGACGCTAACTCGGAATCATTAACACGTGAAATGGCTAACTTCTTGGATATTTAACATCTACATCGATATATAACATCATTTCTCATCCTGCAGAAGTTTTGTTATTTCGGTAATCTCTTACACACTACCTGCCATTAGTGCGGTGTCGTCTGCAAAACGAAGGTTACTGATTTTACTTCCACCAACCAAAAATCCCTTGTTTCATTTATTTAGGGCTCGTCTCGTGATATATTCGCCATGAATGTTAATCAACTGAAGTGATAGGACACATCCCTGTCTGACGCCCTTCCCCAGGTTAAAGGATAATAATAACACTAACTTTCATTTTAGCCAGGTTGTTACTGTAAATGCTTTTTATGATCGAGACGAGGTGATATGATACTCCCATTTGTTCCAGAACACGCCACAGCTTATACCACGATATGCAATCAAAACATTTTTTGTAATCAATGAAACACAAAAACAGAGGTGTGCTGGACTCATGTGCCTTCTCTATCAGCTGACTTAAATTCACGATCTGTTCTCTTGTTTCTCTTCCTTTAACAAAATCGGCCTGTTCTATCTGAAGCTGATTCTTAGTGAAAAGTTTCAGGGCTTTTATTTTAGGACTTTATTTGCATGTGATATATTATATATATTCGACACAAACTAATTATCCTATAAATTAATAGATGAATCAATCTTGACGCTTTTTAATTTGAGTGGTATTTATATACATTTCTGTGAATTTAATATAGTGTTTGATGCTTCTGGAAAAATACCGTCCGGTATATTAAGTGGAAACGTCAATCAGTATGGCGATTTTGACGAATGCATGGAAGTATCACAAGCACAGTATTGTTTGGTTGAGTTAGATCTGAAACCTATTTGGAAAGGTTCATTATCCAAGCATGAAAACTTGGTTCATTCCTTCTACAGTATAAAGGATTCTTTTTCTGATGTAAGATGTTGCATCCAACTAACTTGTGAATTAGAATAATAGATGTACATGTTTATTTGGTACCTTTTTAAAATATAATCGAGAATACATATGTAGTAGTTGTACGAATCGATATCTGATGATTAAGCCGTGAGAGGAGAAAGTTGTCTTAAGCTCTGTGGTGAGAGCTAATTGCCTATTTTCTTTGTCAGGTTTCTTTCTCAGAGAATTGTTGCAATTAGGATATTGAACTTCACAGTCGACGTGAACATTTTAGACTGTGGCATGATAACCATTTTTCATCATTTGTAGTGACTTTGTACAGAAAATCTTCCTCCTAAAATGGGCAAGGACATTGCTGTATCAAATATTGTGAAGAACCAAGCGATGCCCTTTCTATCCTCTTTTTAATTTTCTAAATGATTTTAAACGTGTTCTTATGTCTATTGAAGTCTGCTGAATGCACGGGACGCTCAAAACCGCTCCAACCGAGAAAATTGTTACAAAAATCCACAATGTCATATTAAATGGTCGCCTACAGGAAAGGAAAATTAGGCAAATTTACCGATATAAACATCTCGATCGACCGTGTTCACTTCGCTTTATACGGTACTTTTTGGGTATGAAAAAACTTAACAGTCGACCAAAGGCGATTCGAATGAAGACTTACATGATACATTTTTTCACTTACATTCAAACAGCGAGAGAGCATGTGAAGGTGCGCCAAAGAAAACGAAAATGCTTATTCCTTCAGGAATAGTCGTGCCTGCTGTTTTTTAGAATCTTCGTGGCATGGTATTTATTCTTTTGCGGGTGAAAGTATTAAGGAGAATTTTTCGTCCATTTCGCGAGGAAGATGGATGAAGAAAGAGATACAATCACGAAATTGGAATACCCAGAGATATGGACATAGTAGAACATATTACATTCCTAACGTTAAGGTGGACGTGGGGCCTGCCGTGTATTTGAGCGAGGAAAGGGTACAGAAGCGAATTTTCAAAGCAGACATAGGAAGGAAGTGAAAGAAGGGGAGACGCAACAAAGGTGGTGTGACAATGTACAAAAGGGTTCTATAGTCTTTATGAAAGTTCCGAATTGGAGGAGATCAGGAAAAGATTTTTAATGGAAGAAAAAGCTTCGGGAGGAAGAATCATTATCGGGGGGTATTGTTTCACCACTCGGCTAATTGAAGCATGCTATTCCTGTTAAATGTTCACATCTCACCAAAAAGAAAGTGCTCTTTGCAATGCTGAGATGCAAATGGTGAGATCAAAGCTGAGACAACTTGCAGAGTTGAACAAATAACATTATATTGAGAACATTAAAAAGTTGATATATCCTAGGTGTAACTAGTGAATTGCAAAATGACTGGGTTAAAAAAGAAAACAAATCTGACAACTTTGACAACTTTTCGAACGGTCCTTGTAAAACACTAACTGTAAAGGCACCAAATCTATTTGTACGTCTAATATTTCATCATTTAATGCTTTTGTAGCCCGGCCATAGGGTACCCGGCTTCAGTTTTGTCAAATGGGGACTGTGTCTACCGCGAAGCTGCAGATCTAACGATGTTATACAGGCTGTAAGGCAAAAACTTAACGTCAGGGCGAATATAAGGGAGGATTTGTGTCAGGAAAGGCCTGTAAAGAAGCACGAGCCCACTTTTGGAGGCGTATTAGCAGGAATGTTCTTAATTTTTATATTCCTGATAATATTTATTTCCAGCTGTTTGTTTCCAAAATTTAGTTCTAAAACAGGTAAGTGACATGACTACGGGGGTAGATTTAAAAATTTTGACAATAGGAGTAGTACAAAGTCATACGAGGGTTGCTGTTTAGGTATCCGGAATTGGCAACAATGGTGTTGCTAGGCGACATCTGACAAATACATCCTAAAGATTGACATTGTTGACTGTATATGTACTCAGAACGTTTTGTCATACGGATGCTATTTGTGTTGTTTAGTGATTTGCAAATTTCATCTCATTTAAAAAATGGAATTAACTCGTTAATTTTCGTGTGATGATACTACGACTTTCGGCGTGGAACAATAGTGCATCGAACAACTCACTTCGACTTTTGGCAATCTGGCCATCTAAAACCACTGTATATCACTGGATTAGCGAATTCAATCGTGGCCGTCATTCGTTCAAGGACGAATTTAAAGAAGGTCGTCTAAAATCGGTTGTTGTGCCAGCAAGCAAATATTGATATTGTGCGCGAACTGATAAAGAAAGATCGTTATGTGACATACCGTGAGATTGAGACATCCTTGGGCTTACAAGCATACACCAGATATTACATGAGCTTTAGTCGTGAAAAAGATTTGTGCGAGTCGAGATTCCACATAATTTGACAATCGCTCAAAAAAAGCTCGTGTCTATTGGTGCAAGGAAATGCTCAAAAAATAAAATCGTGGTCCCTCAAAAACCGTGTATAACATCTACACAGGTGACGAATCTTGAATCTATGCGTATGAGCGCGAAAATAATCATATGAAGAAATAAAAGCAATTGAAATAAGATTGAGTGTATATACCAGGTGTGTCGGTAATTCCTTTCCGGTTTTTTCGCTAAAGAAAATACGTTATTTACAATGGGTAGTTAAAATATATTTATTCAAAGTATTGGCCATTTGATTCTATACATTTTGCCCATCTCTCAGGTAATTTATGGATGTCATTCCAAAAGAACAGTTTCTTCTTCGAGCTAAACCATTCATCGAGCCATTTTTTAACTTCTTCGAAATCGGCAAAGTGCTGCTCTGCAAGCGCGTGCCCCATCGATGCGAAAAGGTGGTAGTCGGATGGAGAATACGGCGGGTGCGATAAAACTTCCCATCCCAAGTGGTTTCAAAACTTCTTTGACTGGTTTTGCTCTATGATACAGAATTATCATGCTGCAAAATTACCTTATCATGTCTTTGAGCGTATTGCGGACGTTTTTCGATCAATGCACAGTTCAAAACATTTGTTGTCGGTAGCAGTATTAACTGTTTCTCCAGGTTTTAACAGTTCATAATATACGACACAAACTTGGTCACACCAGACACAGAGCATGGTCTTGTGACCAAAACGATTTGGCGTTGCAGTCGATGGGCCGGCTTCGCCAGGTGATAACCATGATATTTTTCGCTTGGGATTTTCGAAATAAATCCATTTTTTATCACCGGTTACTATTCGATGCGGAAATGACTTCCTTTCATAACTTTGAAGCAGCATTTCACTGATGATTTTTCGATTTTCTAATTGCCTGTCATTCAATTCATGTGGCACCCATCTTCCCATCTTTTGGATCTTTCCCATCGCTTGTAATCGTTCACAAAATGCGACTGGGCTCACCTTTAACTTTTTTGTCAATTATTTTTGTGTTTGTGTTGGGTCTTCATCCAATAACTCCTGCAATTCCGCATCTTCAAACGTTTTCGGCTTACCAGGACGTTCTTTGTCTTGAACGTTGAAATCACCACATTTGAATTGTGGAAACCACGTTTCAGATGTTTTTATGGTTGGAGCATGCTCATCGTAAGTCTACCAGCCAACGATGACTTTCACCGACTTTTTTCTTTTTATGAAACAAGAAAAGTAATGCGTGCCGCAAATGCACGTTTTCAGGCACAAAACTCGATATTTTCAAAAAATTATAAATCTATAACGCTGTTATTTTGGCGGAATGTAACTTTGTGTAGTTTTGAGGTTAATGTCAGTAGAATAAAATCACATATGTATCAAATCATAACATTGTTACTTATGGCTAGTGAAATATGTTACAAAAACCAGAAAGTAATTACCGACACACCTGGTATATTATGGGTCTGGGATAATAATAAGGATAATATGGGTCTGTCAAAATGGGTTAAACCCAACAGAAGTTGTTCGGATAAATTGCCATGTCGCTACAATGCCACTAGAGATTAGTATAACGGTCAATTCTGAATGGTACAGAACCATTTGTTTGCCAGGAGCCTTTGAAGAAATAACAAAAATCAGCCAGGGATGCATCATTCTTCAATTCAATATTTGACCCGTTAAAACATTGAATTGATGAGTTAATGATTTCTTTTTGTCCCCGTTCGTGAATAATAAATATGGTCAACGATTTTCGACGCCAGAAGAAGCTATTGTTGCGTTCAATATGCAGGTTTTGGAGATACCTCAATCAGAATGGAAAAAGTGTTATGAAAATTGATTCAAACATATACAAAAGTTTATCGATCATATTTTGAAAAACAATAAAACCATTTTCAATAATAAATATTTGTTTATATTTATTATTCAGTGTTTTTGCAGTTATGCTGATATCAACGGCAAAACCACTTAGCTCTACAGGTTTTGTTATCGGTGAGCCGTTTCCTAATTCCCGTATTCCTTATCACTTTTTCAAGAGAAAAGTCCCAATCTCTTTCGGTGTTACTTGTTTTGTTAATCCTAACTTCGTCATCTCGATTGGATTAATAAGTTTTTCGTGTATTTTAAAGTTCCTCAGTATCTGATGCAGAGCTTTCTTGTTTCTAATATTTGGCTACGTTAATAACGTGGTTAACGTCATAAATGTTGGGAACTTTTTAATCTACCCGCATAGTTTACTTCTTTAAATTGTTTTCTGTATTTTGCTTTTGTTAACAGACAAGAAAATTTTTCAAGCATTCTTCGGTTTTGCTTTACAAAAAAACTACAAACATCTTGTAACGTTCTCGTATAATAGCGACGAAATAAGATCCGTTCATGGTGTTAGAGCGCTTTCTGCGCTTGCATTGCTAATGTCCCATAAAACTATGGCTTTGATGTATAATCCTTACATCAACAGGACTTATATGGCACAAGTACGCTGAATAACGCTTGATGATTATTTTCAAAGAATGTTTATTTTTAGACACAAGCCATGTCGTGGTCAGTACTTGGAAGAAATGCGATCATTTATACAGATTGTTTCTTACTGATCAGCGGACTTTTGAACGCAAATGCTTTGTTTAAAGATATGGATAAAGAAAATGGGACCTATAATTTTAGAAAAAGGATTATTGCAAGGTTATTTAGGTGAATAGGATTTTATTTGTACAGAGCCTTTATTTAATCCGGAAACTCACGTGACCTATAAATGTAGATAACCAACATGACAAGCTGGTAATGATTAACAGGAAATCGCTAATTTTCTTTATATTATGCCCCCCGTTTATTGCTTTATTTAGAATACATGTACACAGTTTAGTATTAATATCGAAAATAATCATAATATTTGACCAATCTTAGATAATAAAATCTAAATCTAAAATAAATCAATCTTAGATCTAAAATAAAAAAAGAAATGTTAAAATAACTCAACTGAGCAGATGCCATGGAAGAAAAAAAACAACGAAAATTATTTCTATTAAACAACGAAACGTGTTTAATAGGTGCTTTTACCATATTTTTTTTTGTTGTCCAGGAAGCATAGAAACTAAACAAATCTTGTACGTTGTTCCATTATAACAGATCTAGGGGAAAATTGAGTAGTACTTTTAGTGACAAATGATGCTATATTTAATTGATTCAACATAAAAAAATGAAGGTTCTTAAGTTTAAATAAATTACTAGCTACGTGGGTTATAGGATTAAATGAAGGGTCTGTATTATTTAGATTTTTTGCCAATTAAATTATTTATTATGGCGAATGCGCTAGACATGCATGATTTTACCAACATTTCTATTCTGAATTATGTTATTGTTGACAATAACGTAATTCAGAATATTGTAGGAGAAAAATTATTTGAACAAACCTATTTTTTGTTCCCTTAATTTTAAGTCTATTAAAATTTTCAATGTTGTATCAACTCAAACTATAAATGATTAAAAAAAAGGCCAAAGGTGATTTGCTACTATGAAAATATTTTAGTTAAAAAATTTTGTTTCTATGATATAGATTTTTTTTTAATTAAATTCATCACTATGGTGAATGCGTTAAAGAGCTATGATTTGGCCAAGTACTGGCATCAGAAACTAAATCAGACTTTTAATTTTTGGATTATGTTGGCTTCTACTTGATGGAAATTCATTATAAATATTTAATGAAAGACTGTTTCGTCTATATTTCCACTTTATTATTAATTTTTGACGCGGTTCGCTAACACTGTAGCTTCATCAGGACTGCCTATTTTCGATGTTAAAATAGGTATAAATACAAAAACTTTCTACAATAAAAATATACATTTTTTAAGAAATGCACACAGATGCTCAGATGATTTATTGTCTGTACAAATTCAGTAAAGGGGATTTGTTAAAGGTCTATTTGGTTATTTAGAAGGGTTTGCGCATCTTTGAGAGGGTTTATTTCTAAACTCTCTAGATGGTTTAGTTTTTTGCCTTTGTTGTGTACGTGTAATATTTTAAAATCACTATTAAAAAGATGGTCCTCATTTAAGAGATGTGAGGCATAATTCGAAATATGTTTTTGACTGAGAAAGCTTCTTTCGTGTTCTTTAATTCTTTTCTTGAAAGATCTGCCTGTTTGTCCTATGTCCTTGGACACGATTCACAATACAGTTGACATATCCCTGATTTATCTTTTTTGTTTGTTTTGCCTTGCAATTTTTGATATGTTTTCCAAGGTTGTTATTAGTTTTAAAGGCTACTTTTTCATTGTTTTTATATAAGAATTTTTCAATTTTTTCAGACGATTTAATTTGAATGAATGGTCTTTTTCATTCATTGTTTGATATATTTCAGAGACAGCCTTATTGTACAATTTTCATTTTAGGATGTTTAGCGCAATTTGTTTGATGGTGTTTAGTTCATTATTAAAATCTGTGTCTGATAAAGGAATATTGATCAGTTTATGTACAAGACTATGATATGCTGCTAATTTATGTTGTATTGGGTGTAATGTTTTAATGCGTATTGTTGTATCTGTTTGAGAGGGTTTGCGGAATATCTTTGTTTGAGAGAATATGTTTGTTTGAGATTCGTGAAATGGTTAGATCCAGGAAGTTTTAACTATTGTTTTCTTCTAATCCGACTGTAAATTTTATATTTTTGTGGATTGTATTAATATATTCAAGGAATACACTTAATTGTTTGTTGGTGCCGACAAAACATGCCAAAATGTCGTCCACATATCTATACCAATATACAAATTGTTTACTTAGTCCACTCTGGTGGATTATCGTTTCAATATTATCCTAGCTGATGAAGCTACAGTGCTAGAGAAACGCGTCAAATATTAATAATAAAGTGGAAATATAGACGAAACAGTCTTTCATTAAATAAATCAGACTTGTTATTTACATTCAATTCAACAAGGGACAGAGAAAACTATGACTATGTTGCTTTTCAATCAACCCTCGTAAGTTACAAATATTTTTGTTTAGACAAAAACAATTTTTTACTTGACTAGTTTATATTATCGAATTTTTTCACATTTATTTATGGACAGAAATGCGAATTTTTATATATGGAATATTTAATACCAATCCTGCCTTGAATCTGGTTATTTGTCTATGTTTCAAATATTATTCCGAGGTCTTTTGTGGAAGTAATAAAACTGATTTTAAACCAAGAAAATGTATTAATCAAGCTTATTATCAGTGAGCGAATTTTTGCCTGAGCTCGGGCTTAAACAGTGTGGTCCAAAGAATTGTTAATGTTTGGTTGCGCTGTAGTAAATTTGGTAGGAGAGGTAGAACGGTCATAAACAATAGTTGGGCTCAGGGAAATTTAGTCACCATGCAGATCGGGAGAGAAGTGCTCGTTTCCAACTGAGGTTCATGGCGCTACCGGTGTGGAGAAAACCCTAAAAAGAAACATGAAAGGCCTTTGTATAGCCCGAAGGTCACAGTTTTGGTTGCGAAGTTGGCATCTGGAATAATCGGCCCGTTTTATTCGAAAAAGTTATGTCGACGTCAAGCGTTATGACGACATGCTTCAAACTTTTCTACTCTTCAAGAATTCGAAGAATACACTCGGGATACTTGGTTTCAATAGGATGGAGCCACCTGCCACTCTTCGAATCAATCTTTAACAGTCGTTTAGGCGCTTTTCCGGGAAAATTGATTTTTCAAAGAGGAGATATTCAGTGGCACCATTGAAGTCCGGACCTGACTCCCTGTAATTTTTTTAATGGGTATAGGTTAAAAGTCAGGTGTATCGCAATCCTCTCACCACTCTGGAAGATCTAAAGAATATTCGGCAAGAAATCGAAGCCATAACTAAGGACACTTAGTGGTCGGCTTCAGGAGTGCCATGACATAAATAGCGCACATTGAGACAATGTAATGTTCAGAAGATGATTTTCCAAGAATTTTTGTAAATGTTAAGAATACACTTGTTAAAATTGATCAACGTTTTTTTTATTTCATTCAAAAAGTTAACAACACTTTGGACCACTGCTTGTTGGACCAAATTTTAGCTTTATAGTTGTGTTTATTTTCTACTGATATTTTTTTTACCACACAACATTTACATACAACAATTTTAACATAAAAATCGAAATATTCGAATGTACTCATAAAAAATAATTGAAATGATGTATAAACATTTTGGCTATATAGATATTTTCTTGCACGCCATTACATGGAATAATTTATTCACTTATCTTTTATAAGAAGCCGACCGCGGTGGTCTGATGGGTTAGTCGCCTGCTTGGCAATCCAAAGGTAGCTGGTTCGATTCCAGCGCTCGGATGGGTGTTTTTCTTTAATTCTTCTCTCCGTTTTACTTCCTACCCTACACACACACACATAACCACACCTAAATGTCTGTGATTGTTTCTAGGCAAGAGTGCAAAATCCGACAACGAATTATCCCTCAGTTACGCCAGTTAAAGGCTGGGTAAGGCCGGTTGCCTTTTGAGAAGGCAACCGTTGCTCTACGTTGGTCATCGGTAGGCTTCCTGATAGACTTATGGGTAGGCAAGGGTTGATAGCCTGAGGGGGGTGCTGGCCTGGGTTTGTCGGTATGACCGTGGTTCGGAACCAACGTTAAGCTGTAGGTCCAGTCGCTAAATAGCCTTAGATGGTGATGCGCCTCTTTGTTCATAACTTGTGTGTATTTAGCACATTATTTTAAAATGTTTATGTAGTAGGGCAGTGGTTTCCAAACTCTGCTACTATGACCCCCCTTAAAAAAATAATCTTGGCACCCTTTTTTATCTTTTTGAATGTATTTGTGGTCCTTGTATTTTAATTTTCTACAAATTTCAACCAAATAGGCAAGTTTAACAATAGAGTTATAATTACAAAAAATAAAACTAATATTTTTTAAAAGTATTCTTTATTTAGTCATTATATTTAAATATTGGACATTAAAAATCTGTCAAAGATACATATCTGATAAAACTATTCACTTTCTGAACCAGAACCAGACCCAGAGCGTGATTCAGAACCCGATCTGGATCTGGACCCCGATTTGGACCTGGATCTCGATCTAGATTTAGAAATGGACCTTGATTTAGACCTGGAACGCGACCTGCTTCGAGATTTGCTCTTCGACCGAGATCTAGATGGAGATTTGGAAGGAGACCTCGAAGCCGACTTGGAAGAACGCGACCTGGATCTTGATCTCGACCTGGATGGTGATTTTGACGGAGATCTCGATTTAGATCTTGAGACGGATCGTGAACCGGACTTGGATCGAGATCTTGAACGAGAAACCGATCTCGACCTCGATCTTGATGCGGATTTCGATTTTCTGGAAGATCTTGATGATGCTCTGGAAGTTCTACCCTCTCCTTCTTCGCCGTTGCTTTCATTAGCCTTCTCTTGTTCCCGGTCTTTTTCTTGTTCTTGATCGGATTCTTCCTGACTTTCATTGTCTTGTTGTTCATCTTGTTCCTCTTGTTGTTCATCGACCTCCATTTCTTCATCATCTTCACCTGGCGGTTCCAGTTGTTTCTCCCTATATCTCTGCATTCTGAATTCATTTGCATTCATAGGTCTGTGTTTTACAACAAGTCTTGTGTTGCTGGGGCCCTGACCAACCTTTTGTCTTCTTTTGCTGAGCCTCACACGAGTTTCTAACTCATTATAGTAAATTCCATCTTGTCTAACCACAAAGAAGTAGTTTTCTTCATAACCTATAAGAAATATGAGTTTTTGAAGGTCTGAGATGAGTTTTTTTTGTATATGTTAAGACATACCTTTACTAGCTTTGCTCTTAACATTCCAATTGTATTCTCTGGCCATTTTATATTCATACTCTTCATCATCTTGATATGGAACATTGTTGGTAAAATCTTCTCTTCGTTTGCTCAATGTGTCATCAGTTGGTAAGAAATAAGCCACAAACTGTTCGCCACTCTCATCCATCACACCTCTTTGAAAACAAAAAGCACATTTTTACAAAGAAATATTTAAAAATGAACCCTGACTTGCCTGATCATTGCTTGTGACATTTCTTCTATTTGTGCAGGAACCTGTTTACCGACAGGTGCTGGATCTGAGTCAAATATAACTTGAGCACATGGATATTTCCACAGGTTAAAATCTGGATACAGTGGTAGTATTTCAACTGGAACAACATTAGGTTTGCTGTAGTGCTTATCAATGGGTACTTTGGAGTCAGCAAATGTTTTTTCAATGGCCATTATTTGTGAATCCCGGTCCATATACAGTGTCTCATTATTAAATGACTTCTTGATACTGAAACCAACTTTAGCCTCCACTTTATCCATAGTTTGAGGCTGGAATCTTGTCTGTTCCGTGGAAATATACTCAGTTCTACGCAACCATGATACTGATTTTGCATGGTGTCTAGACCTCTTGGAATCTTGTGGTGTCAGGATGTCTTCTTCCAGCAGTTTTTCATCTCCAGGATCCAGAATTGCCCCCGGTTCCACGGCGTAAATATCTTTGTTGATCAAGTCAATGCTCACTCCTAAATCATGTTCTGTCAAAACTTCATATCTGTAATTCCTTTCTAGTGAGGTGGGGTTGTACTGAATAAATCTTGATGACTCAAAAGGATATGAAATAAATTTTAAGTCAAAGGGGATATCCGGGAGTGTGTTACAATATTTCACTTTGCATATTAAGTCTGATCTGAAAAATTAAAAATATGTTTATATATTTGTAAAAAGTAAAGGCCCATTTCTAAAGATTTTTTACCTTTTCTCAACTGGTTTTGTGGGCCGTTCAGGCCGTTTTTCCACCGGATTCGGACCATTTTGTATGGTCGGAGGCATTTTTTGTTTATTTACCGCGTAATTCTACATCAATATGTGCTTTACTTAATTGATTATACAAACGAAATTATTTGAAGGCTGAAAAAAGTAAGGTTATAATATAGTCTTCTTCTTTTGACGTTCTGGCGTTTATACAGACAGCTTTCCAGGGTTTACCGGGCTAATTCAAATTTGAAATTTTTGTTTATCTCTTTATTTTATTATATTTATTTATTATAATTATCTTAGTGTATATTAACGATTTTAATAACAAGTTAAGTAGTAATTAGATTTGTTCATCAGATAACTATTAATTAAATTGTTATTATAACAAGTAGGATAATAAAAGGCGGCGTTGGAAATATATGTCAAAAAATATTTGAATTTTTGTTTTAGAATTCTTCCAAGTTTAATTGTAATTATAGTGGTTTGTACTTATTTATTGCCAATTATGGGTTCGGGACCTTTGTGGCCTTTAGTTATAAACCATCATTCTAAATTGTGCAAAAAATTCATGTGGAGAAACATTTTCTTTGTGCATAATTACTTTGGCTTTGAAAATATGGTAAGTTTGAAATTTTGATTCTTTACAATTTCGATGAACATCTTTGTAGTGCTTGACTCATACCCACCAAGTGGGAATAGACATGCAATTATTTTTAATAACACCTTTCATTGTTGGATTGTTATGGAAATTTGGTAACAAAGGCATTTGGTTATCTCTTTTAATTGGTACTGTATCGACAGCTCTAAGATTTTGGACTATTATGACATATAATTTAAGTTACGTGGTGCATTTTGGTATTCCGTAAGTATTTTAATATGCACAAAGCTATTTGTAAGCGTTTCTTATATCTTTTTATCTAGCGTTTCAAGAATGTTTAAAACAGCAGATTATTCCTATATTTTACCAACCCACAGGGCGACAATTTATTTGTGGGGTATTTTGCTAGCTTATGGTTTTCGAAATAAGAAGAATATTTGGCCACTTTCCAAGGTAAGTGTCGGGACCGGTTCATTTAGGTACCTCATTTTAATCGTATCCAGATTTTTTTGCTGTTTTATGTATTGTTGTATGTTGTTTCCTTAGTGCAGGAATAATATATGGTCGGGAATGTCATTGTATTTGAATAACTTTAGGGCATTTTTGGATGAAAACTTTCTAAAGGTTTAGTTACTTAAATGTATCTTTTCTTTTCCTTTTTGAGTTATGATGGCTTTCGGAGATCACCAGATTTGAATATAAAATTTGTCACGGAATCGTTCCTTAAGCTAAAGTTTCCTGAGAGAGCGGTGCCGTTCTTTGCGGCCGTAATGTAGCGGTGGATGACGTTACCAAAACATTGTCCGTGCAAATCAGATGGATTGGTTTCTTAGAGAGCGTTGGCTGTGACCGTTACGTCAAATAGCTGTGCCGCCATTTGGATGACGGCCATCATAACAGTGACAAACAATATTGGAACGTTTTATCTGTGCAGCGGTAACCGTTCTAAAATAAAAAATGGATGAAAACGTGATTTTGGAGGTTCATGGAAGTGTACATGAACCTGAATCTCTATAAGGTTTTCATTTCTTCGTCCACTTCTCTATTTCTTAATCATAAAAAATATGCCATGAAGATTGTATTTCATCACTCGGAAAATGATAATGTTACTCTTATATGTACGTATGGGCTCTGGAGGACCTCCCAAACGTCAACCTTGTATCTGAAACAGTTTCTATCCTGAATTTCACTTTGTGTAATATTTGCTGATCTTAGATCATCTTTAATTGCAGCAATCCATTTAATTGTTTCTATTTTTAGCTCTACTCTTATTTTCATAAAATTCAACTATTTGTCTAGTTAGCCTACTCGGATTCATCTTTTTATGTGTCCGTAAAACTTAAGTCTTTTTTTTTCTCATATCGCTATGTATATGTGTGTATTGTTTGATTTCTTGGTTTTCTCGAAGTCGGTATGTTGTGCTATTTATTTATTTGGGGACTAAGATTTTCTTATGACTTTTCTTTCTTTCTTTTCAATCTCCTCGATGTCCTCCTTTCTATTCGAAATGAGCTTTTCTGCGCCATATTGGCCATTCTGACTTAATAACTGTGTTGTAATGTCTTGTGTTTTTAGATAGGCATTTTTGTCGTAAATATTTTGTGTAAGCCTTAATGCAGTTTCCATTTTTTGACATCTACCCTTATTGGCCATTTTTTCAAACCCGTTTTTCATGATTATTTCACCCAAATATTTAAATTGAGAGACTGGTCTGGTGTTACCATACTTTGTTTTTAGAAATGGTGTTGTTAGTCTGTTGCAGGTCATGTATTGTGTCTTCTCAAACGAAATATGGAGTCCTACCTTTTCTGCTATTTCTTTTAGGATTTCAATCTGTCTTTGTGTCGTTTGTATATCTTGAGCTAAAATTGTTAGATCATCAGCAAACACCAGATAATCTATTTTGATGTTTGTTCTCCCCAGTTTATTGGCTGGTCAATATTCAGGGCCTATTTTTTCCTGTATTGCTTTTTTAGTCCTGTATTGCTTTTTCTAGACACAGTTAAATAACAGTGGCGAGAGTCCATCCCCTTATCTCACTCCAGTTTTAATTTCGAGAGGCTCTGAGATGTCACCCATGAATTTAACTTATGTTCGTTTTGGAAGATTTGAAATAAAGATTAGCGGTCTATAGAATCATATGCTTTTTTGAAATTCACAAATGTACAGACGAGATTTTTATTGTATAGTTTTTGATGTCTTAGGATCAACTTTAGATTCAGGATCTGTTCCGGGCAGGATCTGCCCGGTCGAAAACTTGCCTGATATTCACCAATTTTAGGTTCTAACTGTCCCTGTGCTCGGTCTAGTAGACATTGAGATAGATTTTCGTAACAAACTGGGAGAAGAGATATCCCTATGTAACTTTTAACGATTTGTCTGTAGTACCTCGATTTATATATTGAGAGAAAGAAATTAGTACATACGCTGCTGAGTGATTTTAGACTTTCTGTGGTAGTAGGTGTTACAGACTCTTTAGATCTGCTTTGGGTGTCATTTTTAGAGTTGGCTGGAGATTCATCCTCTGATATTTCGTCAATTTCATCATCTGCTATTTCTCCAATTTCACTCTCATCAGTCTCCATTTAAGTTTATACTTTTGGAATTTTAAAGATTAAAACTATTTATGTCAAATAAATGTCATTAAGTAAGCATGCAACACACATACAGGGTGTTCTAAAGTGATACATTAAGTTTTCTTGCATCCTTTCAGAGGAAACGCGTTTGTATTTGGATAGTCATGTATACAATAGGCTTTATGACGTGGCATGGCCCCATGAACATGTCCGTACAGGGCTACCAATATAATAAAATCGAAGCAGCTTTTTATGGAGCAGTGGCGCCAATTACATGGGGTACGGCATTGTCATGGTTAATCTTTACTGCTGAAAATAGAGCCGCTGGTGAGTTATATTTAATTCCGTTTTTACAAAAAACATCGACGCGTGTATAAATCATGTCATAAACACTTAATTTGATTAAAATTAAATCCCGTTAGGGATATAATTAAAATAGCTGTCTACACCGATAAAAACATGCTATGGAATATATACATATATATATATAAAAAAAACATTTTCAGGCTGGCTCGAATATGTATTAACGTGGAAATATTTTCAATTCTTCACTAAAATAGCTTATGCAGTGTATCTGGTACAGTTTCCAGTATTTTTCTATAATGTGGGACTTACCAGGCATGTGGGAGAGTTCAAACCGTCTCTCATGGTACGAAAATAAATATATGGTGGTTGGAATTTTTTTTTTGGTGGTCCATAAGTTCCTGCGTTTTTATTTTTTGATTAAGTGTTAACTTCTGTTAATTTTCAAAGTAAAAACTATTTGATTCTTTAAATTGAAGCCATCTATTGATTTTTTTTCGGGCAACCAGTTCTTAAAGGTAAAAAAACTTGCAGCACTCCATTTTCGATTCATCTGATATATTTTTTTAATGACATTTCGGGTAAAGTATTGAAAATCCTTATTGATTCATTTTCGGTAACTTTACCTTCCTGCTGTATTTTTACGTATACCCAACCTTGTTTTTCCTTAAATAGTTTAGTAATGACGATCTATCTTTTCGGTTTTTTCTTTATTTAATGCTGATTTTCTTTTTTTGATTTTCCCCTCTAATCTTGTATTTTCATTATTATATTGTTGGATATCTTTCAACCAAACTTTGCCAACCTTACATGGTTGCTGACACTAGTCAATTTCCAGAACACCATTCATACAAGAATAGCTCCAATGAATGGAAACGGTGAAATACGAATAAAATACGAATATTGGATTGTGATTGAGTTTCATTAAGTTCCTGGAATGTTTCCTTTGATCGGTTTCCAATATTAGGTTTGAATTATAATAGGAAAAAAGCGCATGAACTTATGGATTGGACTAATATATATTTTTGTTTATGTTTTGTGTTGTTGCAGTTACCACCGGGGGAAACAACCGTAATTTTAGTGTTGGCGACATTGCTAACACTTTGCGTCGAAATGCCCTTTCAAAACATCTATAAAATTTATTTCAAATAACGGACATTTATTTTGAAATAGTGCAGTACTTTTATCGTTTTGGTTACGGAGACTTAGATTTGCCGGATGTGGTGTTTGCTTCATCAGTTAATACTGTTGTTTTAATACACTTAGTTCTAACTATAGGGTAGAGTCAAATTAACAACATTTAAGCTTATAAATTAAAAAAATCAGTCAAAACCGAATTGTTTTTCTTTGAAATAATGCATAATTATTTTACGGTTAATCACTGAGGCTTAGATCCGGTGAATGTCGTAGATATATCGCGATTTAATGCAATTTTAACAATCAGTTTTAACAATGTTGTAGAGAGAGCCAGGTTAGTATATTTTACGATATTTGACCAATATTTTTCATACAAGCAAAAATTATACCGTGGCATCGGTGAAATATTAGCGATCTGTACTATATACTTAGTGACGACCTTAGCACATTCGTAGGTTAATTAAACTGGAAATAATTTTGTGTTTTTCTTGATATCCTGGCTTGCTCCTTGATTCCTTCTCCTTAACTCCACTCGGTACAGTGTGAAGATTATATTGATATAATCGGAACTGTAGATACATGTCAGTATCAGTATGTCGTTTTTTGATATTCAAAATTGTATTTTATCTAAGAGTTAACACCGTTTTAATCTACAATATAATCCCTATCATTACTGCTAATCTTCGACTATTTCTCAGACAAACTTCCTATTCTCTTTTTATAAAATGGCGGTGATAAAGTAAAATATTCTTCGACACTAGTTTTGATATCTGTCGCAGGAAGACATTTTTTTCCTGGAAGAAAATATCCCATGGATTTAAAGATATGTTAATCTGTTGGCGCAGCATCAAGAGGAGATGAGAGGATCACCCAATCAGTGAATGTGGAAGTACTTTCCAACTTAACTCTTTGGTTTTGTTCTTAGATGTTTCTGGTACTATAAAGTTTTACATTATCGTGTTGTCAGTGGCGGCTCGTGCGTTTTTTAAGTGGGAGGGCGTAGAAGAAAATAGTGATGCTGAAGATTTTTTTGCTTTCCCCTTCCTCCTTTTTTACTTTTCGTGCTATTGAAACCCTATACAGGAGGTGAACCAGGAACATGAGTTAAAGGAAAGAAACTGAACGGAAATAAAATATGGTGCTTTGCTTTGAAGAATTGTTTACTGTGATAAAGCTGGAGGGGCGGTGCCCCAACGCCCTCACTGCGTGCTGTAGAATAACATCTATTCCACGGATGTTTTTGTATCAAGCTGTGCACAATAATATTCAGCACTTATTGACTTCATTATGACTCAGAACCTCATTATGAGTAATTCCTGTAAAACTCCACAATACCGACAGTAACACTTTTTTAGGGCAAAGGTGGTTGTTGTTATAAAATAAATAAATATTTTTGATAAAATAAAGATAAACTAACTGTTTTAAAATTCTATCTAGAGTTGTGTATTGTGGTTTAATGTTGAAGCGATACCCATCTGATATCACCATATTAAACTTAATTGAGGTAGCAGATACTTGATTGAAATTCATCTTAAATAAATAAGCAAAGATTAATATCTAAAAATTTTCACTATATTTAAAATTGTATAGTTTGTCTTTGTATTTGAAATTTGTATTGATATTTTGTAATTGAAAAGGATTTGTATTCTAAACAATTGTTATACATACACGCCAGTCGGTAGACTTCCTGATAGACTTATGGGTAAGCACATAACCAAGGGTTCATAGCCTGACGGGGCTGCTGGTCTGGGTTTGTCGGTAGTTGATGACCGTGATGCTGATGCCACTCTAAACGTAAATCCTTTCCTTTTGTTATACATACAATTTTAAATATAGCGGAAATTTTTAAATATTAATGTTTGCTTATTTATTTAATCACCATATTATTGACTTTATTGGATATGGCATAGAATATATCACCGACTGGTTGATGTTATGTTTTAACTCTTCGTACAAGATTACTTTGAGAGTGGATCAGGTTCTATACAAAACGTATTATCGTTTTGCAAGTTGGATACCAGTTTGTGAGTCTTGTATTCATATACATTTTTGTTTGGGGCTTCTTTGTTATATTTTAATTGGGTTTGTTCAAAAGTCGCGGTATCGGTGAACAACTGTTTTATCAACATGTTTTAGTACGATCCCGTGCTCTGTCTAGTTTGATAAAATTTCTTAAGTTGAGTGGTCTATGTGTTTTTGGTGGTCTCACCCAGTGTTCTCTCACTCAATGTTAAATACATTAATAACAGCGTGGTTGTTAAAATAAATTAATAATATTACATAAAACGGGTGAAACAGTAAAGAAAAAGACCAGATAGTACAATGAAACATATTTCAAATATGGATTAATTGCCATGGATGACAAGCCGCAATGTGTTGTTTGTTTTCAAGTTCTGTCGGTGGAAAGCGAAGCCTTCAAAATTAGTCCGGCATCTGGAAACTAAATATCCATCTTTATAAAACAAACCATTAGAATTTTTCGAGCGTAAATCACTCGTCTTGAAAAATCAACAAATTGCTATCAATAAATCAAGCCGTAATGAGACCGTAGCACTTCAAGCATCCTATTTAATAGTACTAAGAGTGTCCAGGGAGTCTAAGCCCCACATGATTGCGGAAAAGCTCATTTTACCCGCTGCCATTGATATGGTCAATGTGATGATAAGTCCGGAAGAAGCAAAAAAGTCTAAAACTGAAGACAATATGCTATTTTGGAAATCAATCCTTAGTCGTGCAACTGGCGAAGGACTATTTAAAATTTTTATTGATGCAACACAAAACGAAAATTTAGACTTTAATAAATGCATTGCGGTATGTATTGATGGCGTGAAAGCGATAACGGGGAAGAACAGTGGTGTGATAGTAAAATTAAAACTTTATGACGTATGTAATGGACGCACTACTTTCTTCACAGAAATGCGATTGATGCAAAAAAAGATGCTAGATAAGTGAGATCCAGATTCTGTGAGAAGTAAAAATTGTTAATTTTATTAAAAACCAACCATTGCAGACTACTTAAAGATTACTTTCCCCATTGTGCGAAAAAATGGGTGCTAAATACGACTCACTGTTTCTCCATACTAAAGTCAGGTGGTTGTGGCGAGGAAAAGTTCTAACGACGCTTTTTGAATTGCAAGATGAATTGAAAATTTTTTTTACAGATAAAAATAGCTCATATTCAGAGTTTTTACAAGATGGATAAACTTTATTACTGTTGGTAATGTTGGTGTGTCATTACTTGAGTGATATATTTTTACATTTGAATGATTTGAATACGAGTTAAAAGGCCGAAACAAAATCATTTTACTAATGACAGACAAAGTCAGTGCCTTCATCAAGAAGCTTGGTATTTGAATTATACGATAGAAAAACACAATTTTGATGCATTCACTTTAACTTCGGATTATATTATCAAAAATATGGATTTAGGAAATTCTGTTATCGATTGCGTGTTGGAGAACATGAATAGGCATTTACGCGAATTGAAAACAGTTACTGGAAAATTTTTCAGATAGCCGCGATGATTTGTCGAAAATATGGGTTCTCAATCCATTTGATGAAAATGTTATTACACCTGCTGAATTACCTATTGAGATTCACAACCAACTTATTGAAATATCGACCGACAAAACTCTACAGCTATAATTTTTAACTCAAGATTTAGATAAATTTTGACTTGCACGACTATGTGAATACGGAAGTTTTGTAACGGAAGCTTTGAAAACTTTGATCCCCTTCGCTACTTACTTATGTGAAAAAAGCTTCTCGCCTATGGTGGCTTTAACAACTAAATAAAGAGATCGTCTGTCATCACTGGAAAATAATTTGCTTATGTGTGTTTGCAATGATGATCAATGTATAGAAAAACCTTTAGGTGAAAAACAAAATCAACCGTCGCATTAAATTATTATTTCAAACAACTTTGGCTGTTAGTTTATTTAAGTTTGTTATATTATGTTGTTATTACCTGGTAATGTTTAATTTTCAAACACTTGTTTTTAAATTAAACATATTTTAACAAAAGGATGTTTCATATACTGGTCATATTTTCAGAACACATTGCGACCTAAATATTCCTGAACGCGATCCCCCAGGTTGAGAAACGATGCTTTAAAGGAACTGTATTGAGCGAATACAGTTATTTTTTATTGCTTTTGAATGAAATAATTGCGTAATATTTATTTCTTTTATCATTTGTATTTTTTTTTATCTTCGTTTCTAGTATTATATTTAGACTTCTTATGGTTTGGATTTTTCCTCACGTTTTATTACTCATCCGTTCAACCTTGTCATTTTCTAAGCTTTTGATGTTTGTCTATTCTCTCTGAAAACTTTTCTTTATTCGGATCTACTAACCTTTGTCTTTATATTTTATTGTTATGATACCTAAGAACTCTAGTATTATCAATAGTCACGGTCTTGCTATGTCGATCCACTGCTGGATATAGGTCTTCCCTTCCCTTCCCTACCTTCACTTTTCACACCATTATTTTCTATTCTTTGCTTCTCTCATCCAGTATGGCCCATCCATCTGGTGTTGGATCTGCCGCTATATCTTCGTAATGATCTGAGTCTCTATTCCAAGATACGTTCAGTCACCTATCATCTGTTCTCCAGGCGATATGTCCTTGCCCAGTTCCATTTTATTTATGCAGTCTGCTCTACAACGTTTTTCACCTTAATTTGTAGTCTTATCTATGATTTTTTCTTGCGATCCTTTTACTTAATCATTATTTTATTGTGGGTCTTCTGTGTTTTGGCATAATTTCTCTTTTAGACACATAGCCTCGACTCCATAAAAACAGGTAGAATACATTGATTGTACAGCTTACATTTCAAGTTATTAGCTTTCTAAAAACAACTTAGAACAGGTGTATTTGTCGTGTAATTTCTAGTGTCCAATATATTGGACTTTTGACATTGTTACTCTTAATATACGGACAATAAAAATGGATGCCCGACTGCAAGAAATGTTGATCGAACTTGATAACATATATTGGGATATTGTTGGGCTATGTGAAACATGAAGATAGGGCAAAGAGCTAATCCAACTGGATTTAACTGGTCACATAATCTTCACTTGGGGTTCGGAGAATGGACGATGTGGTGGAATTGGATTCATCAATAGAAATCTCAAGGACAGTGTAGTAAAATTTGAAAGTATATCTGATCGACTAGCCCAATGCGTCATTCAGCTGAATAAAAACTTTAAGCTTCAAATTGTCCAAGCTTATGCACCAATTATAAGCTATAGGGATGAGGGAATTAAGGAATTTTATGATGATGTGGCCCAGCTTTTTTACAAGGAGAAATTTAGGTACAAAATCCTGATCGGTGATTTTAATGCCAGAATTGGAACAGCAAGAACTGGGGAAAATGCAACGGGATAATAGAGGCGACAGATTGGTTGATTTTGCTGAGAGACAAAAACTTTATATTATGAATTCGTTCTATAAGAAAAATATCAGCAGAAAATGGACATGGAAAAGTCCATTTGGACTCACAAGTGAAATTGATTACATCATGACCAACGATAAAACAATATTTTGCAATTGTACTGTCCTTAACAATTTTAATGTTGGAAGTGACCACCGAATGGTACGAGCAAAAGTTAGGGTTAACTGTCGAAGAGAGCGCGAAAGACTGGTAAGGGCAAAGTGGATTCTGGAAAATTGTTGGAGAGGGGTAGCGATTTTGAAATTGCTTTGTCGAGCCACTTTGCAGTGTTACAAGACCCGGAGGAGATGGAAATAGCAGTCCAATATGAAGAAATCACCAACAATGTGCTGAAACGGCTGCTTCGATAGCACAATAAGAAAAATGTTTCAAACAGACAAAAATCTCCAGTTAGACCATTGATTTAAAAAACGACGGGCAATGATAAATGCAGCGAGTCCTTTTGGCAGAGTCGAGTACGCTGAGGTGCAAAACTATAAGGAAACGTATCAGAGAGGAGACGCGTTGGATCAACATGCAGCTAGTGCAAAAAAACTCTGGAAGACAATAGAGAAATTAACAAGGCTAAATAGAAGCTGAGAAAGAAAATAATGCAGATTTGTGCTTTAATGCGTGAGGATGGCACAGTGTGTAGGGCGCGTATGGAAATGTTATAGGTTGTCAGAAAATTTTATTCACAGTTATATGAAGATCAAAATCAATCAAAGCATTAATACCGACGGAAGAACAAATGCCAGATATCGTAGTGGAGGAAGTGACAAATGCTACAGAATCGACGAAAAACGGCAAGGCTTCAGAAAAGGACAGTGTAATTGTCGAAATGCCAAAAGCTGGTGGTCGGACTTTACATAAAACACTGATAAAATTATTCTCAAAATGCCCCAAAGAACAAAAAGTGCTTGTGCTTGGCTTTTATCGACTACGAAAAAACATTTGACTCAATCTCAAAGCAGGTCATAATGGATGCATTGCTTATCTAGGGGGTAGACAACTACCCCCTGGATAAGCTAGGGTAGTAAACCTATGATGGAGCTACAGCGGCAATTCAGCTTGATAATCTTGAAGTTGGAATTTATGTAGAGCGAGGTGTATGGCAGGGTGATGCAATATCGCCTATTCTTTTCTCGGCCTGCCTTTAAGAAGTATTTCGTAAACTGGATTGGGATCAGGATTGTGTAAAGATCAATGCTGCAAACTTAAACCATCTTAGATTTGCAGATGATACGTTCTCCTTTCACAAGACCCAGAGGAGCTGTAAAGACGCGTACAAGAACTGTAAAGGGCTGGCGAACCATTTGGCTTAAAAATAAACTTGAAAAACAATCAGGTTAGGTTCAATAAATTTGCTGAGGACAGAAGCATTTCAGTTTTTAGGAAGGCATTTGGAGATTGGGGACCACTTTATATATCTTGGGCAGATGATTTCAATGGAGGGGGATACCACCGGGGAGGTGGAATGGCGTGTTAAATGTGGCTGGCAGGCATTTGGAAGGCTCAACATTGTATTTAAGAGAAAACTCCCACTTTGCCTGCATACAAAAGCCTTCGATCAGTGCGTCCTGCCCGTTATGACATACGGAAGGTAAACCTGAACACTCACATCGTAATCAATTCAAAAACTTCGGGCAGCACAGAAAGGAATGGAAAGATGTATGCTTGGCATTACAAGACGAGACAGAAAGTCCTGCACATGGATCAAAGAACAAACTTTAGTTGTGTGTGACATTATTGGAAGAGTAAAGCAATTGAAATGGAGATGGGCAGGCCATATTGTGAGGCCTTGGGATGACAGTTGGACCTTGGAGTGGATACCGCTTGATCGTAAACGTCCGCGAAAGTATGATGGACTGATGACATCGTTAAGTATATTGGACCCGAGTGGCAGAGGAAAGCCCAGGACCGTGAAAGTTGGAAATATGCTGAAGAGGCCTTCATCTTTCACTGGATCGATACGGATGGATGATGATGATGATGATGATGATATGTAACCAATTAACTGTCGATAAAAACAAAATTCCAGTTTCAATATATTATTTTACTAATATATATCCTACAGTGAGTTGAGTACAATTTTTAATCATTGTAAATGCAGTTAATTTCTGTATCACTGATCACTGTGATTCTACCTTCTTCCTCTTCGAAAACTGGCGATCTATGAGCCAAGAACTTGGTGAATATATCCATATCTACCTGGCCAATCGCCACATTTTTGATATTGTCTGATATGGCATAGAATCCATCACCGCCTAGAGGAAATTACAGATTACAAATTAAATTAATTAAATTACAAATTACAGCAACAATTTTGCTTATATTAATGATAAGCGTTGATGCACTGTATTACCTCCTGTGATGAAGGATGGTATAACTATATTGTAAGTTGCTTCCAAGTCTAAGTCATTGTAATATGGTACTTCGCATTCTTGACATCGTACTTTCACGCTTTGCACTCGATCGCCTTGAGGGCGGGTTAAGTTATAAACAACGTGTAATCCTGAAAAAATTAAGTTGTTATTTCGAAATTGTTTATAAAACCACACATATCATTCACCTGAAACTTGTAATAATTTCAGGTCAGATGTAACTCTCTGAGTTGTATATTGCTCGGTAGTTTGCTCCAATACTTCTTTAATATATTTTCCTTGTATTTGTCCAAAGTCTGCTGTGTTACCGAAAGGCTGTGCTACTAATATATCGTTGTACGTTATGTCTAAAAAGGGAAAAAATTGAGATCTGTACAAATTAAATGAAAATAAATCATTTACTTCCGATTTCGATGGAATCACGTAATCCACCAGCATTTACGAATGCTATGGCCGCACTTGTCCATGCTCCGGCCATTGTGCCTTCGGAATACTGAAATTAGTTCATTTCATATAGAAATACCTCGGAAAACAATGGATGTGCTATTAGGTTTTTTTTTAAATCGAGTACATGATGACATTTCTCTATTCTGTGCTGAAAGACTGATTTTTCTTTACATGCAGTCCATTTACTCACATACGCGCGTTTTGCGTGATGCAGAAAAAATGTAATATGAGGATCGTTCGAGAAGTTCTCGGATTGTTAAAAAAATCTCAAGGTTTTTGAGATTGAAAAAATCACTGTATTTAGGAACACTCCAATTTTTTAATTCCTCTAATATAATGCGATTAGTTCAGTTCTGCGATTCTGCATTCAATTCTGCTGGTTGTGGTAGTTTTGTCCTTATGTAATTTTAAGTTAATTTTTGTCCAGTGAGTTAGTTCTTCAAATTCGACGAATACGGCGCACTTCGAAATATAGGTCATGGAGATTTGCAGTAACAATCCGATAAACGTGAGAAGGTGCGGGATCTTCTTGAAAGTATTTTCTTTTTCATCAGATGTGGATGTTTTGTTTGAATAACACTCTTTATTTGGTTCAGTCGTGAGGTGTAATACTCTCCGGTGATGGGGAATCTATCACACCACGAGAATCCCAGAAAAGGTACCATGCTTTCTTGCAAATGGAACCGTTTTTGCTTTCTTTGGTGCAGTTTCACTTTCTCCCACTCGCGGTTTGGACTGCTGCTTCGTCTCTTGGCGTGGACTCCATGTTTCATCTACTTTTATAAAGTTGAGGAAACACATCATAATCGCTTTTAATAAATGAATGAAACTTTTGAGAAATGTTCATTCAAATACGTCTTTGATCAATTGCTAACAAATGCGGCATCCATCGGGAAGCTTTTTCATGTCCAAAACATCGTGTAAAATGTTGTGGACTGGCCTATCGGGATGTTTAGAATGTTAGCAAGCTCGCATATTAAATAAGCGTTGGAGCTTATTTAATACTACATTGTGGATTTGGTACGATCTAGTTGTTTGTAACCTTTTTTGAGCACCCCAGGCTTTTTTAATGTCCAAAAAATAATGATGAGGAATCATTTAAAGTAGAATCTAACCCATTTTGTACACCCGGCCAGGTTAAACTTCCAGTACGAAGTACATTATAACAGCTCGAACTTCAATCCATATCATCCATTTTTCAGAAAATGTTTGATTTACTCGATCACCACAAACAACCAATTGAACTCACGCGTTTGAAACTTCTCAACATGCCATCTGCAGTTTTAACTAATAAACGTTTTTAATTTTTGGTAAAAGTTGCTGTATTACTTACTGCATAGACATAAGCATCAGTGACAAAGTTTCCTAAATTACATTCACGATAATAACATCCGCTTTTGGACAGTTTTACGAGGGTGGAACCCAACTGCACTGAACCTTCTGCATCTACAATTTTTTTCCACGGTACCAACTCCTCTGTGATAGCTTCATCTAGTAACGAAGAGATATGTGTCAAATTTAAGGCTTCGTATTAGCAAATATATTTTTTTCATTTAATATTAGTAGAGGATGTTATTTCTCATAAAAGATCTTGATTATGTGGAAAGAAAACACGGTCAAGTGGAGTCGTGTTGAGTTGAAATGGTTGTAGAAACCGCACAAATTTCATATTATCTGCAATAAACTAAAAAGATTTACCATTAAACACCAAATCACTTTTTTAGACTTCTCGACGCACGTTTCGCTAACCACGACATCATGAGGAGATCATTCAATCTGATTAATTCCAGCAGATTGAAGTGAGTTGTTGTTTAGTGGTAAATCTCTTCGAGTTTAGTTTTCGTTTAGGTTCGTTCAAATAGAAAAATTGAAAAAGTCAAAAGTGAAAACAATAATACAGCTCTGGAGGGGGTCATTGTAAAAATATACACAGATTATTGGAATTTTGGCGATTCTGCAATGGATTGTACTAGTAGCACTTTGTCTCATTATGACAATATTTTCGAGAATATTTATACTTAAGCTTAACAAAAGAGCAATTCAGTAACGAAAAAATGAGATGTAATATGAAAAAATAAAAACATTTCATAAAAATAACACAGGTATACAAAATAAAAAAAAAGGTGCCGCCGAGACTTTAAAGTAATTTTAAGGTATAGTGTCTAGCAACACTTTCAGTAACATTAAATTATCAAAAGTACGTACTGTTTTATCTACTTACATTGATATTTTCTTCTCAGTAGCCATTTAACAGGTTTATTTTTGTTGTTTGTTTAATTAAAAAAGTTTGTAAATAAAACCTGGAAGATGCCATCGTTAAAACAATCGTCTTTAAACGACCACAATACTCTTTGTTATGTTTGTGGCGAGTATATGGTGAAAAAGTTTCGAAAACCTATATCTGAATTTGTGCAAAATGCTTATTTGGCTTACTTTATGTTGAAAATCAAAATCGTTAATAAACCATGGATTCCAAACAATATTTGGAAATGTTTAGTGAACATTTAAGGCAATGGACGAATGTTATAAGTCAATTGAAGTTTGGTGTGCTTATGATTTGGAGGGAACCAAAAAATCACTACGATGACTGTAATTTTTGCATAGTCAAGGTACATGATATTAACCGAAAAAAAATTACCTATCCCGATCTGGTTTCTGCTAAAAAACCTGTTTCTCATTCAGGAGACGTCCTTGTTCCAACTTTTCGTGGCCTTTTAGATACAGAATGTAATACATTCGAAGATAGGCAAGCTTGTACTAGCGAAGAAAGTGATAATTTTGAAGCTACTTCGTCAAAACCTCTACTCTTTACTCAAAACGCTTTAAGTGATCTTATCAGAGACATCGAACTTTCAAAAGAAAGATCAGAACTGTTAGCATCCAGACTCAAATAGACTTAGAGACTTTTTATAGACAGTTCCAAGCGGAGTTTGAAATGTGTTTTGCTACATAATGGCAATAAGCATGGTGCGGTTCCCATTGCTCATTTCACTAAATTAAAGGAGGGGTATGAAATCATATCTCTTGTATTAGAAAAACTCAAGTACCATGATCATAAGTGGGTTATATGCGTTGATTTAAAAATGGTAAACTGTTTATTGGGCTAACAAAGCGGTTGCACGCAATTTCCATGTTTTTTTTGTTTGTGGGATAGCAGAGCTCAAAGCGAACATTGGACTAAAATAAACTAGCTTGAACGAAAAGACTGGACAGTTGGGAAACAAAATGTAAATATAGCTCTAGTTACTAGAGGAAATGGAGGCAAAATTATTGCCTCCATTGCACATAAAATTGGGACTAATGAAACAATATGTTAAAGCATTGGATAAAAATGGTTCCTGTTTTAATTATGTATCTAGGAAATTTGCAGGTTTGAGCAAGGAGAAACAAGGCTGCCATTTTCGATGGACCGCAAATCATGCTTTTAATTAAAGATAACAGTTTCGTGCGTTTAAAGAATGATATAGAATCAGTAGCCTGGTTTTCTTTTGTCAATGTTGTAAAAAATTTCCTAGGGAATTATAAGTCCCAACATTATTCCGAATTGGTGCAAAACATGCTGGACAATTTTGGAAAGCTTGGATGTAATATGAGCATCCAAGTTCACTACCTCCACAATCATTCGGACAAACTTCTGGACAACCTTGGCTTTTAGAGTGAGGAACAAGGAGAGCGATTTCATCAGGACCTAAAAAATATGGAAGAAAGGTATAAGGGTCGACGGGATGAACACTGATGATTAACGGATGAACGGATGGCTGATTACTGCTGGAGTACCATGCGTAAGTGCCTGGAAGGAACTCACTCGAAAAAATCACGAAAAAGAAGCTTTATCCATGTCCAGTGATGTAACAAAAGGTAAAAAATAAGAAATAATCGTATTTTTTCGACACTTATATCTCGAAAACTACACGTACATTTAAAAAAATATGTACCGTTAAAACCAGCATAACGAGCATATTCAAAATCAATTTTAGGTCTTTTCGGCACCAAATCCAATGTAGACCTGTGTAATCAAAAAAATATAACACATCATAGAGTAAACGAATGACTAGGCTATTTTTATGAATATATAAAGTGTGATTCAACTAGATAAATTTGAATTGCGCCATTTGATATGTATACATAACAGCTGTCATCAAGTGAAAATTTGTCTAATCCTCCGTGAACATCAGTTGGTATTTGTGGTATTTATGGCTCGGGCAATCCACAACGAATTCAAACAGAAACAGTCAAAGAAAAATGTACTATTCAGCATAATAGTACATGCGTCCATTCATCTATTAATATTAAATGACGAGACCATCGTTGAAAAATAATTTGATTTTCGATTAAAAAAGAACAATATTTCATTTGGAAAGTATATGACTTTTCATTCTGCTCTCCTATATTAATGATAAAAAAATGTCGACTAAAGCAATTCCATTCAATATTAGTGATTCACCTTTCGGTATGTCAGTTTCTACAAAGAGGGGTGCGCCTTCATAAGTGACCATTTCACCATCATCACCATAATAAACTGTGATGTTTCCTACGTATTTGGTGTAGGCAGATACTTGAACTATAAGAATATCTTTGTTGTTTTTGCTTTTGATTATGGTCGGATAAGGACCTCTTGGCTTGTCGGGCCCAGGTGGATTATCTGAAATTTGAATGATTATCTGAGATTTGAATGATCCTGGTTATGTGGTGTAAGTTCTTTTTACCTCCAGTAAACAGGAAAGTGTGGGAATGACCTCCTACGATTAAGCCGATCTTTTCACTGGCGTTTGCTGCTATTTGTTGATCGATATCATATCCAACATGAGACAAGACAATGTTCGTGAACACGCCTTCCTCTCTCACCAATCGCTCGGCTTCCTCGTTTACTGTGGACGATTCTGGATAGAAATGTAACTTTCCAGTATTGGATATTTCCTAAAACAACAACCATATTGGTTGCGATGTTTAAATATTTGCAACCTCAAAAGCCTCACGTTGGTTTTTGCATATAGTACTCCTATAATCCCGATCTTTTTTCCATCTCTTTCAACGACAACGCTCTTGGTGTATGTGTTCTGTATGTCTGGTTCTTCGTTGTCGTCGATATTGGCACACACCACGGGAGCTTTCAGGTTTTTGATGAATGGTACCACACCTTCCACACCATCGTCAAATTCATGGTTACCCAATACCTACAACTCATATTTGTTCTTGTTCTGGTAGCAATTTCGAGTATCTTCTACGTACAATTGCATCGAATGGTAGCTTGTTCAGGAACTCCTGAGTTATGTTCCATTTGCCCAAAGTATAGTACAGGGTGCCTTGGAAATTATCTCCTCCGTTTAACAGGAGTGATTTGGGTTTAGCAGCTAATAGCTGTTCAATTACAGTGGTGACTCTGGCGAAACCACCAATACAAACGGATGGATTGTAACATACACCAGATCCTGTAGTTGTTTCCTCGAATCTAGAATATTGATTATGTGTATATTGTGCACATTAAAAATTGTGTACATTAAAAATGATAGAAATCGTATTATGAAAGGTAAAACATTTTCTTACTCTCTGCATTCCGTTCTAAGATCTAAACTTATACAAATGAACACGAAAGTTGGGATCTAAAAGACACAAAGTATTAACTTACGGCTGCGAGTTGTGGACCCTTACAAAGAAAACAGAAGACAGATAAAACAGAGATGCTTGCAGTATATGAAAGAAGAGTACCCAAAGAATTGTTGACGCTATGAGTGATAATGGAAATTGGTGGATCAGGCATAACTTCGAACTTAAGTGATTATACAAAGATCTGGATATTGTAGATTAAGGAAGGTCTCAGTGATTTAGATGGGTGAGACATGTGGAGAGAATGCCAGAAAACCAAATACTCAGGAGAACAATGGAGTGGTGAATAGTAGGTAACACAAAAAGAGGTAGACGAACGACAAGGTGGACGGAGGAGAGAAAGAGAATCCACGGAGAAAGGATGAGTTAATATACAAATATATTATAGTTATTACCTATATTATATAGGGTATAAGGGAAATAACTCGTAAATTTATTCAACGATTTTTAATATGATTTGAAATAATGTATATATATATATATATATATATATATATATATATATATATATATATATATATATATGTGTGTATATATCATCATCATCATTCAGCCATTGTCGATCCCCTGCAGGATGAAGGTCTCCCCAGCAGCTTCCAATTCGCACAGTCCTGAGCTTTCCTCTGCCATTCGGGTCCAATATACTTGATGATGTCATCTGTCCATCATGTTTTCGGCCTTCTTCCCGGGCGTTTATAATCAAGCGGTATCCATTCCAGAATTGCTTTGGTCCATTTGTCGTCGCATCGTCTCGCTCTATGACCTGCCCACTTCCATTTCAATTCTTTCGCCTTTCCAATGATGTCACATACCTTCGTTTGTTCTCTAATCCATATGTAGGTCTTTCTGTCCCGCTTTGTAATGCCAAGCATACACCTTTCCATTCCCCTCTGTGCAACCCGATGCTTCTGAACCGACTGAGATATGAGTGTCCATGTTTCACTTCCATATGTCAAAACAAGCAGCACCCACTGATTAAAAACCTTTCTCTTCAGACAAAGTGGGAATTTGCTCTTAAATACTATATTGAGCCGGCCAAATGCCTGCCAGCCACAGTTAACCCGCCCTTCCACCTCCCGGGCGGTATCACTCTCCATTGAAATTCTTTGCCCAAGATATATGTAGTGGTCCACAATCCCTAAATGACTTCCCAAAATAGAAATTTTCCTGTTAACAGCAAATTGGTTAAACATAACCTGACTCTTTTTTAGGTTTATTTTCAAACCAAATGGTTCTCCCGCCCTTCGCAGCTCTTGTATGTGTTCTTGTAGCTCATCTGGGTCTTGTGAAAGGAGAAGAGAAGGGAAAGGGAATCTAAGATGGCTTAGATATGCACCATTGATTTTTATTCCCTGCTGTTCCCAATCCAGATTACGAAATACCTAAGGCAGGCTGAGAAAAGAACAGGCGATATTGAGTCACCCTGCCGTACACCACGTTCTACTTTGATTTTAACTTCAAAGTCATCCATGTGAACTATAGCTGTAGCTTCCTCATACATGGATCTCAGTAGGTTCAAATAGGCTCTGTCTATCCCTTCGTTAAGCAATGCATCCATTATGGCCTGCGTTGATACTGAATCAAATGCCTTTTCATAGTCAATAAAAGCCAAGCACAGTGGCATGGTGTATTCATTGTGCCTTTCTATGGTCTGTTGGACAACCTGGATATGGTCCATTGTACTGAATCCACTTCTGAATCCTGCCTGCTCTCTTGGTTGTGCGTCATTCAGTGTTCTTAATATTCTTTTAGATATTATCTTGGTGAAAACTTTGTACATAACTGATAGGAGGCTTATTAGGCGGTAGTTTTTTAAATCTTCCTGTGCTCCTTTCTTATGAAGAAGAATGACTTCAGCATTTTTCCATAGACTGGGTATTTTTTGATCTTTGAGGCATTTTGAGTACAATTTTGCCACTATTTTAAGTAGAGTTCGACCACCAGCCTTCAACATTTCAACCGTTACATTCTCCTTTTCTGGAGTCTTCATCGCTTCTATGGCATTTGTCACTTCTTCCAACAGGATATCTGGCATTTGCTCTTCCGGGGGCATTGCTGTCCTTAACTGGTTCTGAGTTTCATATAACTTTGAATAAAATCTTCTGATAATCTCTAACATTTCCGTCCGCTCCCTACACACTGTGCCATCCACACACGCATTAAGGCAAACATTTATGTCCTTTTATTTATAAGCTTATGTTTGGCTTTTTTTATTCCTTTGTTTTCTTCTAGTGTTTTTTGCACTGACTGCATGCTGAACCGACGCGTTTCCCCTCGAATACGTTTTCTTATAGTTTTGCAAAGCTCAACGTACTCGACCCTGTCAAAGGGACTGTCTGCATTCTTCATTGTCCTCTATTTCTTCATTAAATCGATGGTCTCATTGGAGATTTTTGACTGTTTGAAACTTTCTTCTGCTGGTGCTATTGCAGCAGCCGTTTAAACCACATTTTCGATGATTTTTTCATACTGATCTGTTATTTCCATCTCTTCTGGGTCTTGCAACACTGCAAATCGGTTCGACAAAGCAATCTTGAAATCGTTGCCACTCTGGAGCAGCTTCTCAGAATTCACTTTGCCCTTCTTCGATCTTACCATTCGTGTACGTTCTCTTCGACAGTTTATCTTAACCTTTGCTCATACTATTCTATGGTTACTTCCAACATTAAAACGTTTAAGGACAGTACAATTACAAAATATTGTTTTATCATTTGAGCCTTGGGGCAGATTTTCCCGCTGTCGTAGGTAGTTGCCCCTTGGCCTCCGGGGAATGAGGGCCGTGTTTGAAATTGTAAAGCTATGGGGGATCCAATACGGGTTGGCAGATTTTGGATCAAGTTAGTCTGAAGTCTCTGCTTCGACCTGTCCGCCATGGGTTACCCTTTCAGGAGCATACGCTCCAGACGGCATAGCTCAAAGCTTTATTGACTTACGGAAGCCCCTTTACCTTATATATATATATATATATATATATATATATATATATATATATATATATATATATATATATATATATATATATTTCTTTGGACCGCGTCCAATGAGACTGAGCTGAGTGTCACGTACACCCCTGGGTTCCACAATCTCATCTGGAAATAATATGTATATAATACACACGGTATGTGTATTTAAAATCAAAATTGTATTTTGTACGCGAATATCACAATATTATTTCTATTTACGGAGAAGCTGCTGCAAACCAGATTAGAAATATGCCATGACTTTTTCAACGTGTTCAGGAAAACTGGTTAACACGGTTTCAGGGTTACATTGATTAAAATGTTGGACATTTTGAATATTTAACAAGTTAACTTCCACGTGAAGCAGGTGTGTCTCACAGGTGGCATATTCATTTAGGCCATGTGAATCACACGTGACTCATATGCAATCTAATACTTTTATATCTGTAGCCCACCGACGATTTACAATAGCTATATAAACATATAGTAGCTGGCGAATCGTGGCCTGGTGAATAAAACAAAGTGGTTAGCCAATGTAAAGGTGTGTTACTTTTGTTTTTATCTAACATTAGATTCAAGATCTTTTTTACTTTTTTTAATAATTCGAAACGTTGGTTATGTAAAACTTCCTTTATTAGAAAAAATAAATATACATACAGTGTTATTTGGCAAAAATATATTTAAGAGCAAACTACACAAAATTAAAAAAAACACATTGTATCCCATTAAGGAGGATAATGATTAGCACATAAAATTAAATAATTATATTTCAAAACATGAACATATCTATTCTTTAGTTATTATTCTATTGTGCAAACATGTGCTTTGGTAAAACAAGTAACGCAGTAGTATTTCTCACACTGAGTACATTTCCATCTAGTTTGTATAGTACTTTTCGCTTCCACGTTTCGTCCCCGTTCTTCGGATATTTTAGCATAGCAAAAGCAGCATCTTCGTCTGTTAGAAGTGCCTACATCTTTTAAAATATATTTTGTTGGTATGTACATATTTTTGCTTGTTCTGGCCTTTTTGAGGAAATTTTAAAAGAGATGCATCAACTTCTTCTCTAAATGTTGTAATTGTCATGTTTTGCCCTGTTACTGATTTGAACAAGATGTACGCATTTCCTATCGTAGGACCCAAGAGCAATTCTACAGCAATTTTTCTATACCATTTTATTCCTTTTCGCAAAGCTGCATTTATTGTAATCAGCAACGATATCCGGCCTTTTTAATTCCACATTACATCGTGAATCTACAGAAACCATTTATCCAGTGTGTTTAGCCAGGACATCTATTATATCTTGCCAATTTGTTATTACCACTCTTGTATACTCTCTTGACTATATGATTCATCCTTCTTTAGCTTTTTGTTTACAACATCTTTAGGATTCCTACGGTTTTTTCTTCAGGTTTCTCTCTAAATGAGTTTTTCTGTTAAGCAACTTGTGAGCCAGCTCTATACATGTGTAGTAATTATCTACATAAATGCATCAGCCACAGTCCAAGAGAGGTTCGCAAAGATTCATAACAACGTTTGTCGGTACACTTGATCCATCTACTTTTTCTTTGCTGCAATATACTTTCAAATCATAGGTATATCCTCCAGACATAATTTATACAATTTTACACCAAACCTATTCCTTTTATTCTTGATATACTGAATAAAGGCCAGCTTTCCACGAAAAGGTGTTTCGTCAACTCATATCTGTTTTTTGGGGATGTAGAATGTTTGGAAGTTCCATCTTAAGCCATCTATATGAGGCCCAAGTTTGTACAATTTATTAGAAATATCAGCTTTTCGGTTATCTTAAAAGGGCCAGTTTGCTAACAATAACTCAAATCCGTCGCGTTACATTACACTTGCAACTTGATTTACATATATTTCTGTTTTTGACCAATAATCAGCTAGTTTCAGGGCACGAAGTAAACCCATTTAAATTTGTAGGCCTATAAAAGCCATAATTTCCTCAGGGTTATTATCTTTCAACTTATTTATTCGAGCCCATTTTAGTGTTGTAGTTTTTTTTTCTGACTGGTGTAACGTTACTTTCGGTTACAGTATTATCTACAAGCTCTTCACCAATCATCAGCTTGAATAAAAAAAACAGCGGGCTTATTAACTGATTGACAGGAATGTCAATCCGAAAGTCGTTGAGATATTGTCCAGTAACATCTTGCCATATTAGTGTTGAAACAAATTCCTCATCTTCATCTGAGCTATCCATTTGAAATTGATTTATAATTGCCACTATGGTTTCTGAAATTGTATTATTTCGATTCATGTTCTGAGCAGATTATAAACTATCAGTTTTGTCGGAAAACTGCTTACTACTCCCTTCCCCATCATCATCGGAGAGCGCTATTGGATAAGTTACTGTTTTTTTTTCTTTTTTACTTAGAGCTCGATACTACCATCCGAGTTATATGAAGACAAATAACTAGTTTCAGGTTCATATTCATCTGAGCAGGGCTTGAAAGGGATCGTGCTCTTCTTCTAATAGCTTCTGAAAGATGTTCTTTTTCAAAACTAGCCATTTGTCTTAAGAGAAAAAAGTAAAGTTACTTTTTTAACTTGAATTTGACTATAAAGTCTTAGCTTATTCAATAAAAACAGCCCATGTACAAATATTATAACGCACCAAAATATTTAGCTCTTTACTGTACCGCTAACAAATCAAAACTAAAAATAAACAATAAGAACAGTCAAATTATATTTTGAATCATTTTGTTTCACGCAGCCTGCTAAGCAATTTTGGTCAGAAAGGCCACGTGAGGCACGCTTGTTTCACATGCAAAAACATAATTTTTAACAGATTTTCACAAATAAAAATTATTTTGTCATCATTTTTATGATATTTCTGGTATAATATATTTTTAACTTTTTTTTTATATTGTGGCAGCTAACTTGTTAATTTAATAAAACGATTAATTATGTGTTTCTTAATGTGGCGTGATTCGTGGAAAATTAGTGCTAGTCATTTCAATTTTGACACTAAAAGGCAATAATGTGAAAGTTTTCCTTCTTTTAACAAAACAAACCACATTTATGATACTATGGAATAAATGGCTATAAAAATATTATGTTTTATTTTGAAATAATACCTTAAGAAACCAATGAAACAAAAAACTGAATTTACCTAACTGGCGACGATGCGAATTGTTATGATAATAAAAAAAGTTCTGACTTGTTTTCTGCGGAAATGGTTGTATTTTGAATACATGTTTTAAGGAAAGTTTTTGTTCAAAATAATGTAAAGAATCATTGGTTAAACTTACGGAAGTTATTTTACATACACCTTTTATATCTATACGAATATTAATATAATCTACACAAGAGTATGAAGATATTGAAATAATGGGACACCAGGGGCGTTTATTATATCTTGATGATGCTAATATGGCTACTGAAACGTGCATTGATGTACTGTCAACAAATGATTGGGGGTTTTGTGGAAAACTTATTATGATTAAGACTAATAAAGTCTGCGATACTTGCAATGATTTAAACATGAGGATATTGGGAGATTTGAATTCTCAGAGTTGATCACGTCCTGATGATGTTAACATGGTTACTGAAACGTGCGTTGATGGATTATAAACACATTAAGGGTGTTTTGTGGAAAGTTGCATTCAGTTAAAACTAGTGAAGTTTGAGATTGAAGATGTATTATTATATTTGTTCTGTTAAGAATTTTTTGGTATAAGTAGAGTGGTTTAAAGTATGAGACATAGTTTATTTAATTAATGTGCGCGTAATTTTGCAATATTGTTACTTTTTGTGATAAGATAACATCATAAACTACTTATTCGTCTATTGGTTTATAAATCCGTCGAATACAAACAAAAAACAATACCATATGTCTAGTGAAAAATTTTACAGCTACTTACTTGGCGTGAAAATCATTAATGTGAACCACGGATAGTTCAAATAAATTATCTTTCACCGGATTCGATCTAACGCCGAAGAATAGTACGAAAAGGACACTGAAACTTGCCAACCCCATCGCGAAATCTCACTCGCAAACAGTATTTGACATTATAATGTTATCGCAATAATTTTCCCTATTTATATTTTTTCAAGTGATCATTTTTTGTGATAATTGTAATGTCAATCATGTGTTATCTATAATATTTATTTGTTTTGTAAGTGGAGAAGCCTTGATAACTTTTTTGTGGTACAATTTACCGGTTTCTTCACTATATTTGCAAGTAGTTTATTAATTTACATCGCTTATCAGATCGTTTAATATAAAATGTAGACTGTTCACTTGAGCATGTTGTTAAGACGGACGAAATAGGAGGGGCGAAAAGTAAAAAGTAAAAATATTCACGAAAGCAGGCTTTTAATGGAGTCATCGTTAACTGACATTCCCTTCGATAAAGTTTCAAGCCTCTGTCTCGTTTCCTTCAAGGTTAATTGTATGTTCTAATTAATTGAAATCTATACTGGTGTTTACAATTGAAGACACGAGTGGATGAAGGTACTATGAAACATTTAAACATTTTTTTCCTTTTTCTCCTTCTAGCATTAAATCACTAAGATTTGTAACAATAGTGCTAATTTAACAATGAATGAAGGGGGTATATTAGTAGGCTAATTGAAAAGTTCGCGGAGCGCAGATAATGACAAACAAGTTTATAGTTGAAAAAATGACTTTATTCTTCCGTATATTCTCCCTTAAGCACAATACATTTTTTCCAGGTTCTCCAATTTATTTATTTCATCTCTGAAATGATTTTCTGGAAGTCCTTTAAAATACTCATCTACGGTTGCTATAATTTCTTTTCATTTGATGAAAAACGCTTGCCACACCAGCTTGCCATTTTTTGAGGTTTGGGAAAAGATGAAAATCAGAGGTGGCCAGATCTGGGGAATATGGTGGATGCTCCCAGAATTCGTAGTGTAACTTTTTCAATTTAGCCATTGCAAGAATACCTCTGTGAGCCATTGCATTGTATTGATGAAAAATGATTTTTTTCTTCGTTAAAGCAGGTCTTTGATCATGAATTTTTGCATCCAATTGATACAAAAGGTTTGAGTAATACTGTCCTGTTACTGTTTCACCAGTTTGAAGGTATCAGTTAACAAAATGCCTTTTGCATTCCAAAAAATTGATGTCGTGACCTTTTTGGTCGATTTTGACCACTTTGGCTGCTTCGGAATTGAACAACCGGGCTCAACAACCGTCGCGTGCAATAATATTATGTAATATTATTATATTGTCTGCGGATGTAATATTGTCTGTGTATGTAATATTGTCTGCGTATGTAATATTGTCTGCGTATGTAATATTGTCTGCATATGTAATATTATCTGCGTATGTAATACTATTATATTATCTGCGGTGTTTATTGTCGCAGTTCAGGATCATAATGGTAAACTCAAGTCTCATCCATAGTTACAAAACGACGTTTAAAATCTATTTTCTTCTTTCGAAAAAGATCCAAATGTTGGTTAGAATGTTTTACTCCAAGTCCTTTTTGATCAGAATTAAACAAATCCGTATCTTGCACATAACTTTCTCAAGCCCTGTTCCTTTTTCAAAATATGAAACACCCATTCAGTTGAGCGGCCCATGGCCTTAACTATCTCACTCAAACTCAATTTTCTCTCATGCATAGCCATATTACGTATATAATTAATTATTTATTCAGTAGTTTTACTTATTGGACGTCCAGAACATCGTGATCGTGATCATCATTGTGATCATCATCCAGGCTTGTACGACCAAGTTGAAACTCAACTGCCCAATTACAAACCATGTTTTTAAGGAGCAGACTCCCCTAATACATTTACCATTTCAGTATGAATTTCCATTGCCTTTAAACCTTTTTTTACAAATAATTTAATCACTGCACGATTTTCAATATTTTCCATTTAACGAAATAACACTGATACGTTTACTTTAAGTTGCTGTTTTTGTACTATTGAATTATCGACTTGAAAATTTACATATGTTCATATGAAGGACATATAGGTATTTTTTATTTATATAGTTATTATTTAATTAGCCTGATGCATTATTTCTCAATAAAGGAATGGAAGAAGGTGATATGGGCACATAACACATTTATCCATAATAAATATAATGTTTGTTTAACTGATTGCGTGAATGAACGTATTATATAGCGCATATAGCGCCTTTATCCATTTACAGCTCAACCAACATAGCCTGGCCTCCGAGGTTTGGATGCGCAGTAGCCTAACGCTCGAGAGCTCATTCGAAGCAGTGCATTCATGGTGTTAACATCGGTTAAGTAATGTATATTACAGGAACTCTCCGTTTTTTGTCTCTGTTAGACAGTGGCCCTCTCACTCTTTCTTTTGCGCATCTCAGAGGCCAAGCTATGTTGGATGAGCTGTAAACTACGTCATTGTTTACCTATTAGGTTTGAAGTTACATGTCGACTGGTGTTTTAATTTAAGCAATTTATTCTATTATTTTGTGAATAGAAAGAGTGCTGTATGTATAAAACATCGTTTTATACATACAGCCTCACAAAAAATAGAAGTAATGAATGAATATGTAAAAAAGCTCTGTGTGCTTTATATCAAATAGGCAGAAAAAAATCTATATTATACAAAGTCAGCGATTCAGCCCCTCCTCTGGATAACAGAGGAAAGCATTTCAACAGGCTACACAAAATAAGCCAATTAATTAAGGACTTTATTATGACACATATAAAGAGGTTTCCATTGGATGATTCCCACTACTTTAGAAATAGAAACTTACATAAAAAATACCTTTCTCCTTTTCTTAATCTAAGTAAAATGTACGACTTATATTTAGAGGAATGTAATCAATAAAGACTTCCCGAGACGTTTAACATTAAGAAATGTTCCTATTCCAAATTTTTTGTCACAGTGTTTAATTTATTATTTGGTAACCCAAAAAGTGACACAAGTGCTACTTGTGATGCAGGTGACGCAGTAAACGAAAATCATAAAGAAAATTACACAGTAGGAAATAAAGCGCTCAAAGCGAACAAAGAGAAAGCAAAAGTTATAGACAACACAGTTTGCATTGCAATAGACATGCAGTAAGCAATGCAATTTCACAAACTAACGACATATAAGGCATTTTACCTTCGCTAATTATGGTTTTATATTTTTGGGATACATATTGTTGCAAAAAACACAGAACAAAGCCTCTTTTTGTACCTGGACAGAAGATATGGCAAACAGAGGAAGTGTGGAAATATGTAGTTCTCTACTGGGATATATTGAAGTAGACGAAAACATCGTGGGTAAAAACCAGTTGATCATCTGGTCGGACTCGTCCGCTGGTCAAAATAAAAATTTCCACATGGTTTGCCTGAACCAATATCTTATCGTGAAGGGTTACTTTCATTGTATTGATCACAAATTTCCATAAGTTAACCACACTTACTTGGATTCCGATATAGATTTTGGGAGAATAGAAAAGGTACGAAAACACTACACTGTACTTATATCAGATAAGTACCGAGAAATAATTTCAAAGGCTAGCCTAAAAAAATCAGGTCATTGATATGGCTCAACATTTTAGAAAGATCAGTGATCCACCGCAAAAACATTGCCTGATTAATATAAAAAAGGATGAACTTAATGAATCAGTGAGATTTAGGGATGGTATTAAGTAGATAAGAGCGGAAGAGTATGGTTTTTAATTATATAATCATATGATGAAACAGTTTCATTTAGAAATGTTAATATCCTTCAAAATTAGAATAGAACATCAGTACCTGACAATATTGAAATTGAAAGAGTTCGTATGAAATATAGAAGAATAATGGTATGAATATCTCTGATGAAAAGAAAAAAATATCTAGGAATTATTGAAGTTTGTAAAACAAGAAAATCGGTATTTCTATAAACCTATCCCAGAAAATTAATAATACTTCATGTTCATGGTAATTCAAGTTTTACATTTAATCTTTGTTTTGTTAATCTAGAATTAATAGTTTGATTAATACATCCCTTTTGTATAAATCAGATTTTTTGTAACATTTTACATTGGATGAAGGTGTTATATAAATTTTTTTCTTCAGTTTTGCAAATAAGTCATTTTTTTAAGTATAAGTTTCAGTTAAAAAATATTTATGCTTTTTAGCAATAACCTAAACCTGATGCCATTTGTGTCAAGCAAACGCAAAAAGGTTGGAGGTTGTGGACGACTGAATAGCAGGCTTTCCTTATACCAGGGAATCTCAACAGTATGTCAGAAAAATATCGGAACATTTTAAATAAAAAAAAACGAGTTATTTTGCTAAAATTATTTTTTTTTATTCAAAATAGTTATATCTGTTTTGCATCAATATTCCGCTGGGCATGTTCAACCAATGCTAGCAACGTTTCTTTCATGGCCAGTTTGTATTTCGGGAACATGAAATATTCGCTTGGAGATAAATCCGGCGAAAACGAAGGCTGTTGAAGCACACAGACCTGTTTTTTCGTAAAAAAATTCACGAACAGCGTCGATTCTCATTTAGGGCGTGAAGAATAAATTTTCCGTTTGTCTAAATTCTTTGTCAAAATTTCGTGTATCATCTCTTTGGTCGTATTTAATTTCTCCGCTATCCATCTCATAGTCGAATTCGTATCGTAGGCCATCATTTCACGCACTTTTTCCGCCAATTCAGCCCCATTTTTTATTTTTTCGTCGTCACTTTAAGCGTTATAACTTGTCAATCTGTTGATCGATTCTAATGATGGCAGTTTCGTTTTATAAAGGTGATATATAGTTTTCAGTTTATTTATTGTTTCAATAGATGGCGCTAATAGTTTTCTTTAAATTTAAAAAGTTTCGTTATTTTTCCGACATACTATGTATGAGTACCAACCACGAGAAACTCAGATGAATCGATGGCAAATGAATGCCATCCTGCAGATGAATTGATTTGGCTTTCTTTCGGGATACTTTTTGCTCCCATCCAGAGTTTCTTTCTTTGCCTTGGTGATGGTATCCATGTTCATCTATTGAACTAAACATTGATGCTGTAAGAGAAATTATAGATGCTAATCGGCATGAGACATTCAGTTGATATTGCAGCGTTCTTAAACATTAATATTAAATAATTATGTACTTTATTACATGAAAATCAGCTTGTTTCTTCTTTATCTATTGCCTAGGGGATATTCTTCGGTTTGTTTTATCTTTATTTCTATATATGACTGGCTGTACACGGCCACGCGTTGCTGTGGCTCAGTCTGGTTAAATAATTAGATCAAAATGAAAATAAATCGAAATATATCAAAATTCAATTTAACAATGCAATCGGAAACATTGAAAATGCTAAGTGATAGCACCTGTCAAGAAGCACGTTATCCGGCGTGAGCAATGTTTAGTATTGTGTGTGTTACTGTTACTTATTACAAATGATGCTCCCATTGTCGTAAAATATTTAGTATAGCGTGTGTTGCTTTTACGTCCAATAGATGGCGCTGTTACAAAAAAATGTTTTGACTTGTCACAGGTGTGACACCTATTTAATAGGTATACAAAAATACGCGCCTACTAAAATGCAACGTTGTGTCAACATTTCAAAGCAATCAGTGAAGAACTTTCGGAGATTTCAGATTTTGAACAAACGAACATTTACATTTTTATTTATATAGATGACTAGCTGTACCCGCCCGCTTCGCTGGACATTTAAAATTAACGTTATTATTTATTGTCATTATTACAGTTTCTTTATAAAAAAAAAATTAACTTCCCCTTCCCGTATTAAATCAAACTTACATATAGTGCCCTCAAATATAGTATTTAATCTTCCTAACATTTAATCTTCGTCGTCTATCTCATCTTCTTCGATGATAGTTTCGATTGGCCGCAAATCGTTCATGAGCCCCATGTACTTATTAGTTAAAACGACATCTTCTTCATTACACCGAATGATGTAATTTTTTTTTATTTCGTATATTAGCAATCAGAATTACAATATTCTATACGCTAATATGATGGCTTGAGGGCTAGACTTCCCTATATTGGCGTGATGAGGTGACTCCTCCAACGACGAGTCCCCATTATCCTTCTATCAGGTCTGTTGGCCAGTTTCTTTTTAGTCTTCTATTAATTGTTGGATTCAAAACAGGCTGTAGTAGGGTGTTAGGATGGCTTTCCAGTTTGTGGTGATATTTTATGCTGCTGCTCTTGATCACGTCCTTAACATAGGCTATCTGGAGATCTTCGTGAAGAGTGTGGTTTGATGTTATTTGGAAAGCATTGTTGTAAGGTCTGATAGAGTTTAAAAATGCATTTTACATGTGTTCCATGGAGTAGCGATTTTAATAGCTCTGAAAGTTGTCGCAAAGGTTCTAGTTTTATTTTGCCAGCTGAACAGCATAAACCTTCACATTCACCAATCCACTTTAATGCTTTACAATAACTACAAATTTTTGTCATTGAACTTAATTTTGATTCTTGTTTATAATCAACTGTATTATCATACGAAAAACCACAATTTATTTTTACTTTCCAACGAATTTTTAATTTCATACGTCGTAAATCTTCTTTCCTTTTTTGTTCTTTTAATAATATATACATATACATAGATATATATGTTTTTAATATTTTTTTAAATCAGTCAACTGACATTTGGTAAAAATTTGTTTAGGTTAGAAAAAAACAAACAAAGCTTTAATGCTACAGAAAAATATTAATTTAATAGTTTAATTAATAATTAATTTCTTAAAATTAATAATAATAGTAGTTAATGTACATGATAATAATAATAATCAATAATAAGTTGATAAAAGGTGAAATTTTAAATTTAGGTTTTTTGACCATTAGCGCCCTCACAACCGCTTTAGGTATTTGAACTCCGTTGCAGACGTTCTTAATTAGTCTTAATATAGCCCAAGAAAGAAAAAAATCATTTTCATTTCATTTTCAAATTTTCATTTTAATATATCAGATAATTAGCGATTCTCATCATTAACGCCCCCGCAACTATTTCTACATGGTATTTTCTACATGGATACCAAGTTTCAAGTTAATCGGATGCATGGTTCAGTAGTTATAACGAAATATCTGTAAAAACCACTGTAGATTTATATATTAGTATAGATTCCTAGTTTTGTGCCTATCTTTTGGTTTTCCGAACGATCTGTTACCTGAAGGGCACGTGGATTCTATACTCGGTAAAGAAGACTAGGTTTGTTTTAAAGCCTGGAGCTTGCTTCGCAGCTTTATGAATGTAGATCCTTTAGGCCATTTTTTCCCAAATAATGCTGTTTCATTACAATTAACATCTTGTTTAAAGTGATAAACTTTTTCTGCAATAATTTCTTTAATTTCTCCTGGAAACGGGGCAGCAGCTGACTCATAATTTTTGCATATTTTCGCAAAGTTTTACTTTTGTTTAGAGTAAACCGAGTCTTGAATCTAGCCAACTAGTACCTTATTCATCTTCTTCTTCTTTTAGCTTTTATGTAACCCAATATTGAGCATAGGCCTCCTTTAATAGTTTCTACCTATCACGATCTCGAACGATTCTCATCCATGGCAACCTTTCTCAACCATTCTCTTCAGATCATCATACCATTTCATCCCTGGTCAACCTATATTTATTTTCCCTATCTGTGGCTTCCATTAAAGGATCTTAACATTATATCTACCATCTGTTGGTCTTGCGACATGGACTGCATAATCCTATTTCAATTGTGTCACTCTTTTCCCTACATCGGTTACTTTAGTTGTTTTACGAATCCATTCATTTGTTTTCTTATGTCTCCGTTTAATTCCTATCATTGATGGCTATATGGCTCTTAGGCTAACCTCTAGCTTCGTAACCATTCGCCTTGCTAGGGAGGACAGCGACGGTCCTCATTTAAGGCGTGATGAACAGAGACCTCAGAGAAATTCTTTGTCAAAATTTCGTGAATGATATATTTGGTCGTATTTAATTTCTCAGCATTCATCTCATAGTTGAATTCGTATCGTGGGCGACCATTTTACGCACTTTTTCCACCAATTCAATGCCATTTTTGTATTTTGGTCGGCTTGGATTTGGGTTGTCACTTTAAGAGCTATAACTTGACAATCCGTTGATCGATTCTAATGATGGCAGTCTCGTTTTATAGATGCGATATGTTTTCCGATTATATATTGTTTCCATAGATGGCGTTAATAGCTTTCTTTAAATGTATGTATGAGTACCAACCACAAGAAACTCAGATGAATCGATGGCAGATGAATGCCATCCTGCAGATGAATCGATTTCGCTTTCTTTTGGGGTACTTTTTGCCCTAATCCACAATTTGAAATAACTTCTTCCTTGGCTTCTGTTGGTGAATCCATGTTCATCTATTGTTGCAAAATGTCGAAGAAACTCAGAAGAATCGCGTTTTAAATACTCTAAATATTCTTAAAAAGTTTTGATTCGAATGCGCCTTTAGTTGACTGTTAAGAAATGCGGCACCAATCTTGTGGAAAGTATTTTCATATCGAAAACATCGTGTAAAATGTAGTGGACATGGTCTATTGAGATGTTTACAATGTCAGCTACTTCGCGGTGCCTTCAGTGGGTTTTCATTTTGGATTTTTTTAAATGAAGAATGTGAATTGTGGTATGGGATTTTTTCAATGAGAAATGCTAATTACAAGATAGGCGTCGGTCGCATTAAAACGGCGTATCTCTTACGTTAGATATGTTGGAGTCTTTCAGATGTTTTTCATACTAGAGTTGCTCCTATTCTTGAAATAGCTGTAAGGTTGATAATTTTGTATTATGATCTTTTTAAAATAAATAGTAGTAATTGTAGGATGGATGCCAGTTATATCCAGAAGGTGACCTTTTCAATACGGGGAGGCTGATGTATTTCAGATGATTAAAATTAGATCAAATCTATTTGGTAATACATTGACGTTTGTGAATTTTATAATGAGTTATATTTATTAGAACAGGTCTTCCATTTATATTATATTATTTCAACTTAATACTCGACCTATTTTGACTACCCTTGAAAAGGTGACCACTAAATATGGAGAAAGCAATACATACCACAAATGTTCGAAGTAATTTCTCTCATTTTTCATAGTTTCGCCACCTTTCAGGTAACTTGTCGAATCCACGATTGAGAAAAACCGGGTGAGCGGCTCCCAAATATTTCGAACGACATCGCTTCTATAACTGATTTGTTGATGCTGAAATATAGCGCTTTAAAATAACTGTAAGAGCGGGAAAAAAATCGTATTCGAATAAATTCTGTAGTCGATGAAACAAAGGGGTCGAGAATTATGTCGAGGACCTAATAGAAACGCTTCTCTTTCTACATGAATTTTCAAATGTTACACACTATGCTAGTATATTAAGAAATCTAGTACTTACAAATTTTGTTGCAAAAATATCAGATCTTTTTAAATTTAAAGAATACTATTAGCGCCATCTATTGAAACAATATCTGAAAGCTGCATATATCCTCTAAAAACGAGACTACCATCACTAGAGTCGATCAACGGATTGTTAAGTTATAGCTCTTAAAGTGAAAGTACCTTTTGTCACCTCATCACAAAAACACGATGGAACATAGAGCTAATATTAAATTTTGTTTCAACCTTGGTTACATTTTTACAGACACATTTTAATTGATGAAAAATGTTTATGGTGACGTTTGATTATCCTGTACACATGTGTTCGAGTGGTATAAACGGTTCCAGGACGGTGGCTTTTTTTTTGGTGAAAAAACAAGTCTGTGTGCTTCAACATCCTCCGTATTTGCCTGATTTATCTCCATGCGACTATTTCCTGCTCCCAAAACATAAACTGGCCACGAAAGGAACTTTTATGACAGCGTTACGCACTTCCAAGAAGCCGTGTCGAGGGCAATTGAAGCGATTCCGAAAAACGACATAAGAAATCAATGTTGGCATTGGTGGAACGTGCTCAGCGGTGTATTAATGCAGAGGGGATGTATTTTGAATAAAAAGAAATAATTTTGGCAAAATAACTAACTGCTTTTTTAATTTAAAAATGGTCGTTATTTTTGCGGAATTCTGTGTATATATCGAAACTGGTATTTTGAATCAAAATATCTTTAATTGTATGCCCATTAAGATTTTTTAAATGAATACATTAATAACACGATACGCATTAATTCAGGAATTCTTTTTCTAAAGATATATTTAGAAATGCGTGTTTAGTTACTTTAAATAAAATTTTGTATTGTTATGCTGGGTCGATATCAATAAAAATTTGCGTTGTGCGGGCGGTATGGGTTGTACGTGGTTTGCCTGCGCGACACTGTAGACGCTCTAACACACAAATATTGTCGCCGAACAGCAGGCACACGAATCATCTGTTTTCCACCAGATAATTCAAACAAATTGTTCGAGTAAATTCGACACACACGCAAAATTTTATCGGTGTGGACCCAGCTTTAGATGCGTATGTCACTGTAAAAGTTTATGCAATCCGGCAATTCTGATGGTCCGGACGGTCTGACGGTTCGGTATAATGACATCATCATAAAAAATTTTTATGGCTTATTTATGATAAATTTTATATTTTTATGTAAAGCTACTTGTTTCATAGCGTTAAAAAAACTAGTTTAGCGAAAAAATGGAATTATCGCATGCATGTTATCGTGCTTTGATTTTTACGACTAAAATGTGGTCTCGTTTCTACAACAATGCATCGAACGTGTTTATTCGGTTTTTGGTGATGAATCATCACTAAATAGAAATGTTTAAGCGTGGACACGCGCGTCTCAATGACGAATTTTGTGAATGTCGGCTATCGACAACTGTTGTTATAAGAAACATCGATGCTGTAAGAGAAATTATAGATGCTAATCGGCATAAGACGTTCAGTGGGGATTGCGGCATTCTTAGACATTAGCATGCAAATAATTATGAACGATGTTACATAAAAATCAGTTGTGTTTATATTCTATATATGCCTGGTTGTACCCGGCCACGCTTATAATAATTTGCAGTTTTGCGCCCATCTTTTGGTCTTTCGAGCAGTCCTTTACCTGAAGGGCATGTGGATTGTATACTCGGCAAAGAAGACTAGGTTTATTTTAAAGCTTGGCGTTTGCTTCGCAGCTTTATGGATATTGATCCTTTAGGCTATTTTTTCCTTCAAAATAAGGCTGGTTTTATTTCGAACAAAATCTTGTTTAAGGTGATAAACTTTTTCTGCAATAATCTCTTTAAATTTCCTTGGAAATGAGGCAACAGCTGGTTCATAATTTTTGCATTGTTTAGATTAAACCGAGTCTTTAATCTATCCAACTAGTACCTTCTTCATCTTCTTCATCTTCTTCTTCTTCTTTTAGCCTTTATGTAGTCCAATATTCCACCCATCACGATCTTGTACGATTCTCATCCATGGTAAGCACCTCATCTCTGGTCTACCTCGATTTATTTTTCCTATCTATGGCTTCTATTGAAGGATCTTAACATTATATCTACAATCTGTTGGTCTTGCGACATGGACTACATAATCCTATTTCAATTGTGTTACTTTTTTCCTGACATCGGTTACTTTCGTTGTTTGACAAATCCATTCATTTCTTTTCTTATGTCTCCGTCTAATGGCTGTCATTGATGGCTCCATGGCCCTTAGGGTAACTTCTAGCTTTGTAACTATTAGCCTACTTTAGATCTTAAACGCAGATGGATGCTTTTGTTCTTAAGAACAGCAAAAATCGGCCATGCCAGACGTCTTATTCTCTCAATTCCATTGTCTTTATTTTCCTTACCCAGCTATATCATTTGATTAAGATCTATATATATATATATATATATATATATATATATATATATATATATATATATATATATATATATATATATATATATATATACAGAGTGTCCCAATAATACTAATATATATAATGGCTGGAGATAGAGAAAAAGTTTAAGTTTAAGAGTTGTACAACTAAATAGGCTGCATAATTTAAAATTTTATTTATACAGGGTGTCTGACAAAACCGTGGCGGGGTATAGTATTGTTTTTTCTTATCGAACACCCTATATGTTCATCCATTTTTGCATTCTGCTGCTGATTCAAAACATATTTCGTGAAACATGTCCTATACCTAAACCTAATGGTTTTTCCCGATATCCGCTATTTTATAAAAAATATTGGAGTTGCAAACTCTATTTTGCAGTGCCATATATCATTTATTTTTTGATGTAAGATTATCGTTTTTGGTAGGAATATTAGTGAAACTATGACTTAACTTTTAATGCAAACAAAATTTGTCTACACTAAATAAGCTGTCCAGGATAACTGATATAAATGAAAAAATCATATCCCAATTTTTTAAATAGAATGCCTAATATTTTATCATTTTACAATATTCCTAAGACAAAATACTTCTATTCTTCTTAAAGATGTCCTCTACCCATCTATCATAATTTCCGAGATTCTTACGTTTTTGTTTTTAATATCTCGTTTTTAATGGAACGTAATAGACGTTTTAGAAACAACTTCCTAAAATTCAATTCAAATGGCAAATATTGTTCTAGTATAGCTTTTAAACAGTTTTTATATCATACAGAAAAAAGAAGTGTACTTCTTTCATAATTAAACAGTAAAAAATATTTGTATGATCTATTATTTTGATTATCGAAAATAATGGTGAATGTCCAATTGCAACTTAAAGCACGCAGATGGCCTAGAAGCCTTAGACAATCATGGCGTAGAAAAAAAAGAACCGAACGGTCAATTATTTCGACTTTCTGAACTGTCAAATTATGTAGTACGGTTTTTATTAGAACAGTTAGTAGAACGAAAATGATTTTTTCTAGAGACGAACTGATAAACATGATCTACATTTTGGGTGCATACGATCAATTTTTTTTAATAAGTATAATTTATGCACAAAGATTCCTTTATGCCGAACATCATCCTAATGCATTAGATGCATTAGGATGTGTCGATTACGAAAAAAAAAAAATTGGATAGGCAGAAAAGAGCTATGAGTGAAGAAAACGAATTTTTAGTTCGTCAAGCTGTAAAAAATCCGTATATTTCATGAAGGTAGATATAAAACGAGGTAGGCGTTAAAAAATCCACAACAATCATATACAATTAGTACAAGAACTACTTTCCATTTTTTAACGTGTTACAATAAATAGGCACTTTTTTGTCATGTCTTCTGCACCTGCAACTTTTGCAGATTGGCGCACAATAGAAAAACTACCTCGCATTTACTCTTTGTATTTCAGAACTTTACGTATCGAATATTTGTAAAGTGTTTTAGTTTTATTACCTGCAACTGCACTAGGTCTTTTTTCTACTTCAATTGTTATTGTAATTTATGATTTTTTACTAACACTGAGCACTTCATGTCTTCTTTTAGGTCTCGAAACCTGGAATGTTTAAAATGTTCAAAATATTTTGGAGTATAATGACAGATAATCTCTTTTTTCTCCAATAATTTGAGTAGGAATAAACAAAAGTGCTTGTACAAGTTCACGCGCATAGTAACTTAAGCGCGTTTCAACGTCAAGTTTTCACGTCTATGTGTATGTATGTTTCAATCGGCCCTCGACAATTTCCCAAGCTTATACCGAATAGCGGATACCGATCTCCATTATACGTAAAGCGCGCGATTTTTTTAAATAAGTCACCTTACATTTTGATTTTGATAGTAACTCAAAATTGTGGCTTTAGAGAATCGAAAAACAATTGACTTTTTCCAGAAAAATAACATCGACATGATGGCTTATCCGTCATACAGTTCCGATTTATAACTTTGTGATTTCATTTTGTTTTCGAATATCAAAAATAAATTGAATATTAATTTTTCGAACTAAGTGTATTTTCACGGTCTCTTTCATTTAAACATTTGTTTCTGATCAAGTTGAAGTGAAAGTAAGCCAATATATTTTTTAAATAATCGACATCAGTATCTAAAATTACATAATGGAAAGTGCCTGATTGGATGTAGGCCGGATGAGATCACAAATTTTTACATAATAAAAATTATTGTTCGCTTTGCGGCTCCTTTGTCATTAATCCCAACAACCTTCGTCCATCATCGAGCACAATAACATAGACGGTGTGGTGGCAGTGGTTCGCTGCATCTCGGGTAATGTTTATATTTATTCTTGCTTACCAACGCACCGGCACAATAATATGGTAAAACAGGAGACCTTGACGATGTAGAGGCGAATTAGCGACCGATGTAAGAAATCTGAATTTTTATGCCGCTTCTTTTAGTGTTAGTTCGCGGGAGGTTCATGTACCGTGAAACACGCGTGTTCAGATATACGAAAAATATAACAAAAGTGGTGTTTTTTGTTTTGAAAGTGCAAAAATATGAAATTATTTTGTTGTTTTAAAGTTTACAGGTAAGCCAGGTAAAATCCTTTCATGATTCGGGCTATTTATTGGGTTGATGCAGAAGTTCGTCACTTTTTTGGCGCTCGCAAAATGTGGTGTTGTCTACTTCACACATGTATAGTTTTGATATTGTCTGAATGAAAATATATAGTTGACGGAATATATGTTAGTTGACGGAATATATGTTAGTTGACGGAACGAATTTCAGTAAGTACTTGGGAAACTTGTGTTATTTGATTGTTCAATTCTTCTATTGGAACCTTCGTTGTGAAACACTAAACTCCAAGAGAGGTACCACTAAACATCAAGTCACTTTTTTAAAAGTGACGACGTACGTTTCGCTAACCATGTTAGCATCATCAGAACATGATTGAGCGAAACGGGAGATAGTTAGCGAAAGGTGCGTCGAAATGTTTAAAAAAGTGATTTGGTGTTTAGTGGCAAGTCTGTTCAATTTGATTGTATTTTTTACATTTTGTTAAGCATTAAAAGTGATAGAAAATATGAAGCATTTTCGACATATTAAATTTATTATTTGCGAAAAGGATGCAAAATAAGATGTTCTGTGTACGATGAGGGTGTGGTTGTCGATGCATCACGTTTTAGATGATTGTCCGAAGCTGATGGCAATGAAATATTAGCCCCAACTGAAATTGATCGGCAAATCAACTAGAGAGATAGGTGATATTCTTGCAATCAGATCAACAGTGTCCAGACGATAATGGAGAAAAATTGATGGATCGAATTTCTGGATGCGATTCTCTATTGAAGTGCAACGAAATATATCCATTTTTAAAGCGGACATCACTTATATCAAGAAAAATGGATTATTCATAGCAGAAAATATAGAAAACTGGAAGAAGAGGTAGGAGAAATGCAATTCGGATTTCGGAATGGTTTTGGAACTCTTTTTTTTTTGCTTTTAATGTCCTTGCTCAGAAATGTTTCGATGTAGACCACAATAAGTTTCCCTACATTATTGACTACAACAAAGCTTAATGAAATAAAACATAATCAACACATTGAAATATTGAAAACATAACAACTAGATACACGAGATATAAGAATAATATTTTATAAGTTTTACTGTATATTATATATTAATATAAGTTCTACTCTAATCAAAAGACGGTAACACGAGTTGAAAATACAACAACGGATGAAATTCGTATTAAAAGGGGGTTAGACAAGGTTGGTGTTCTTGCCGATATTATTCCATGTCTTTTCTGAGGTAATCATGAGAAAAGCGATGGCGGAAGAAAAGGAAGAAAAAGGAGTGAAAATCAATGGAAAGCTTGTTAGAAAAGTAAGGTACACCGATGGTACGGTTTTAGTTGCTGGAACATCTGAAAATAGATAGTATTGTAAATAAGGTAGCTGCAGCTGGTAAAGAGATTGGTTTCACAATGAACGATTATGACCGTATTAAAGAAAAACTATATAAATATCTATATATCTAGAGGAGCTGCAAAGAACATAGAAGAGCTGCAAAGAGCTAGAGAATGATTTGGCTTGAAAAAAACCAGAAGAAAAGCCAGGCCATGTTCAATAAATTTGCTGAAGACAAAAGAATATCTATTTTAGGAACGGATTTGGAAGTTGTGGATCACTATATATATATATATATATATATATATATATATATATATATATATATATATATATATATATATATATATATATATATATATAGCAGAAGATTTCAGTGGAAGGGGATTCCGTTCGGAAGGTGGAACGACGCGTTAAGTGTGGCTGGAAGGCATTTGGCAACAACATAGTGTTTAAGAACAAACTACCATTTTGCCTGAAAAAAAAGTATTTGATCAGTGGGTCCTGCCAGTTATGACATATGGAAGTGAAACCTAGACACTCTCATTGCAGTAATTTCAAAGATTTCGAGTAGCACAGAGGGGAACGGAATGATGTATGTTTGGCATTACTAGACGGGATAGGAAGACCTGCACATAGATCAGGAAACAAACGAAAGTGAATGACATCATTGGAAGAATAAATTAATTGAAATGAAGGTAGGCAGGCCATGTAGTGAGGCAATGTGACGAAAGATGGACTGGATACCGCTTGACCGCAAACGTCACGATGGACTGATGACATCGTTAAGTATATAGTACCCGAGTGGTAGAGCAATGCCCAGGAATGTTAAAGTTATACAGGGTGCTTTCAAAATTGAGTCATTTATTTTAACAGGTTGTATAACTCGAAAAAATAAGTAATTTTACCAAAAATCACTTGTATAAAATTTGTTAAAAAAAGAAGTTATTAACAGTTACAAAATTTGAAAACAGACCTGACTTTTGTATTCTTGTACGATATTTGTTTTGAGTGCGATGTTCGATTTGACCAGTGGTAATAATTTCTTAGTGCGTGTTTAATTTTTGGGTACTTTCTGCGATTAAAATGCCACACGTTTATGAAAACAATGCACTACTGGACACAATATTGACGCAGCATGTCGTTTGTACGCGGAAAGGTTTTCTTTAAGTAATTTCTTTAAGTAATGACTAAACTTTGAAAACACCCTCTATATCTGCTTACTATCATGCTTATATATCTATGTTTACTATTAAGCATAGCAATGATTGCCAAACTCCGAAATGGAGAGGGCACTTGAAGAAGAAGAATATCATTAAGCTTAAGAGGTCATGGTGTAAGTCCGGAGATGTTCCTTCAACTAGCACAACAGCCAGTTTACATCCGAAGAAGGTTGTGCTATGCACTTGGTGGAACTGGATGGGGATCGTTTATTATGAGCTGTTACCTGAAAACCAGACCATTAGTTTGGAGAAATATTGTTTGTAATAAAGTATATTACAGCGAACAAATAGCGTGAACTAGCTAAAATGAAGGACATTGCGTTTCATCGGGATAGTGTTAGACCACACGAGTCTTTAGCCACGCGACACAAACTTTAACAGCTTTACCGGAATCTTTTAGTCCATCCACTATACTTTCCTGACCTTGCGCCTTCTGACTAGCATTTATTTAGATCACTTCAAAACAGCTTAGATACTAAAAACTGTACTTCCTTGGAAGACTTGAATAATCACTTGGATCAGTTCGTTAGCCAGAAATCTCAGAACTTCTATGAGCACTACCGGACATGTGGAGAACAGTCATCGAACAGTACGGCACACAGTATATTGATTAAATATAACTTTTAGTAAATACATTTTTTCGAAAAGCGAAAAAATCGAACTTTCATCAACTCAATATATCGAAATTAAGTTCTCGCTTATTATGTATTGGCGATCCACCCTGTATTTATGTTATATTTACTATATCTAAATCTTTGCAATTATGTTTAAGGCTATAATATTAAATCTTTTATTGAAGATGTACAAATAGCGTTGAAGATTTAGTTAAAACTGGTACATGATAATATTTTATTGTTGATAATTGTATAAATAATATAAAAAATGTCTGAGTCTGACAATTTTATTTTTATATTATTCTCATCCTCAAACCGATCGAAAAATCTGCGGTTTATTTATAATAATGATTTCTACAAACAGGTATGGAAAAACATAATATATATTTAATTTTAATGTCTTAGTAATTATTAGGTATATATAATTTACGTTGTAGGCTATTATTTATTGTTTAAGTTTTAATTTACTTTTAATTTACGTTAAACGTAAATCAATATAATCTACTAAAGTCTACATAGCTGTTTACTTATAACTGTTATTAATACAGAGGATGGCAGAAAAACGAACAGCGATTTTCAATTTCAAATTTCCCGCCCGTCTGTCGGATAGGAGTAAAGTGATAGTTTTCTTGAGCGATTTTAATATATTTAAAAGAAGTTAGATGGATTTTTCTGAGTATGGTAGGTACAGATGTATTATGTTATGACGATGTTAGAATAAATCTTTGATCTCATAAAAACAGAAAAATAAACAAAATAAGAAATAGGTGAATGTTTATTTTGTTAATAAACTTGTAAGAAACGAATTACATATTAATTCAAACTGCTAATAACAAAATTGTTTTTGAAACCTTCAGTTTCTTGACTTAAGACACAATAGAGAATATATAAATCTACTACTTTAAACTTTTACCAACAAACGTTTAAAAAATTAACAATAGGTAGGCGTCTCTGTAGTTTTCAAAAAGTTATATAAAAATTAGATTTTGTCCATAAAGAATCAGTAACATAACAAAAATTGGAACATTTTGTAACATCTAAAGCTATGATATATAAATTAGACTTTCTTCTTATTGATTAAATGACTTAAAACAGAAATAGGAACATTTTGTAACATTAGTCTCACTCACTTTCGAGCAAAGACTCCTTTAAGTAAGTTATTTGATGCAATTGTTACAAGTGAGCAAAAGGTAACAGTGTGACTTGCGATGATTTTCTTTATGGTATTAATTTCCACTCGTCAAGGAATCGCAGTTCGAAAAATATGTCACCACTTGGAGTATACCGTAGAGCCTGAATGTCAGTTATTTCGCATCACCTTTTTCACGACTAGGATAAACGTATTTAAAGAACTAAACGTCGTTGAATTTTTTGAAAAACGGATAGTTCAAATATGATACGCCGAAAGATTTTGGTTTTTTTCTACCACTCCTATAGACACCCACATAATCCGCCGGAACATTGATAGTTTTGTTCCTCAGAGCTCGCTCATCAGTGTAATGCATACAGTCTGCTTCCATTTGAATTTATCCAACTTCAAGAAAGTTTTGTTCAATGATTATGTTGAGGTTCATAGCTGCAGAAAGCATTGGACGTCACACAGTTTTGTTCTGATATGTGTATCCCTCATTACAAAAAAATACGTTTTTTTGTTCTTTTGCCATTGGTTCTGTTGATACATTATCTGCCTGCCCGATTGTCTTTTCAATTAAATCAACCCAAATATTTGCAAATCTTCAGAATTTAAACCTCCAGTTTCGTTCCATAAATAACAGAAGCATTCTTTGTTCTTTAGATTATAAAACGTAAGATTGCGTACTTGAAGTTTTGTTCTATAATACAGACTACTGACATTTGACTTCGGTGCCATTAACTCAACCTGTAAATCAACCGTGAAAATAATTTATTCATCTTTTTTGTCTTTGCTTTTTTCTAATCTTGATTCTTCCGTCCTTTTTTGATGTTCTAAACAGTCTCCTTCAGATAGATTGAGATTTACCAGTAAATCACTTTTTTTTAAGTTCTTGACGCACGTTTCGCTAACCATGTTAACGAGATTAAATCATCTCCTGATGTTGCTAACATGGTTAGCGAAACGTGCATCGAGAACGTCGAGAACGAAAAAAAAGTGATTTGGTGTTTAGGTTAGGTTTAGGTGTTTGGTGATCTTCTTCCGTGAAACTTGAACACTTTATTGTCCCTTGTTTAGTCTGTTTACAACTATATCAATTTTTTAATGTTTTTGGTTCACGTGGAACTTCATAATTCCAAGCGTTTGCTTCTGTTTTCTTTCTTTCGTAATATTTCTTTCCACTCTTAGATTCCTATTCTTTTCTGAAAACGAATTTGATTTTTGTATCTGCGGCCTTCTTTTCCTTTTCTGGACAATCGTCACTTTTATAGTCAGAATGAAAATCATATGGAATTAGGCCACCTTCATCACTTTCATCTGAAATCAAGTCTTCTACTTGATCCAATGTGTCAGAGAAACCAGAAAATTAATCCACTTGATAGACCATCAATTGGTTTGTTGGATATCTTTAGTTCTTTCTGGAAATTCCTGATTATAATTAAATTAAACCCTCGAATCGACACAAAAAATACTTTTAATTGAAATAATTACAAGAGCCGAACTGGCTGTAACAAAAACCAGTACAAAATGGCTTTAGCTGTCAATTTTCACATGTAAGGATTTAGCTGTTTTACTCATCACGCGATTTTAATAATTTACGACCATTCTGGCATTTTGTTGTTTTGCCAAGCCGATGCACTTTTTTTTCACTTTCGAACGGTATGAATATGCCATAAAGGATAAAAAATTGATTTAGTAGGTGTACGCTTTAAGCCGACGATATAAGGATCAGGATGAATTTTAGAAATCTGTCCTTGTTTTCGATACATGCTCCCACCGAGAAAAAGTTAATGAGGAGAAAGAATAATTCTAGACAATACCTAATAGAGTACCACAAAATTATATTAAATTTATACTTGGGGATTTCAACGCACAAGTTGGAAAAAAAGATGTATATGACAGGACAGACTAGAGAGTTACACTGCGAAAATGCAGCACAACCAGTCATTGAAAACCCCACTTTAGAAGAGGTTTACAGAAGTGTAAATAGACCGAAAAATAATAGGTTCCCGATATCATCAGAAATAATTAAAAAGGGATGGGAAGAATTAATAAAATATCTGGACTGTCTCCTAACATAGATATGAGTAATGTAAAAAATACCTGATGAATGGGAAACAGCAGTGATTTACCCTATATAAAAAAGGAGAAAAAACGAAATGCGAAAAGTTTAAAAGAATATTGCTCATAGAGAAATACTGATATATTAAGATAAAGGATAACTCCTTATGTGGAAGAAAACAGAGCAGACTATCAAAGAGGACTGTGGACTGAGGACTGGAAATACTAGAAAAGTCCCGGGGATTTACTGTCAGGGTAATGCAGCTGTTCGTGCACTTCAAGCAAGCCTATCACAGCGCAATAGAGATGCCCTGTTTGAAGCCATGATGGAGATGGAATCCTAATGAAACTAACCAGTTTAACAAAAATGACTATGAACTTCTCCGTGGGAAGAGTCAAAATACAACAAATATTAACTGATGATTTTAACATATCAGGTCTTCGGCAAGGAAATGGATTGGCTCCTATCCTATTTAATATTAAACTACATAAAGTAATATCAGAAATGCAAATCCACACCAGAATTAATGTTTCTCCACTCGCTTTAGGGTTGAATTAAATTATATTATATAATAACAAAAGACAAATTGACCTGGAAAATATTTTTTACTTGGTAACGCTGGTAGGAATCCATCAAGAATCAATTTACTTTTATTACAAGGGTTTTTTGGTGTATTTGAACTTCCGGTGTGACTTGTGACTGTGCACGCCTCCACTGTCGAAATTAACGAAGTGAAAGTGTGTTTAGCATCAGTGCAACGCTTGCAAATTGTTTATTTTAGCAATTTTTTTGTTTTTAATTGTTTATTGTTTTTTTTGATTATATGCGTTCCGAAGGAAATATCGCCGCTGTTGCTGTCAGTGTTGATGAAGATCCAAATTTATCAATTCGTCGTCGTTCGCAGGAAATTTAGCTTATTTAATTCTGAATGTGAATTGCATTGATCTGTAGGAGATGTGGTTCTAACAGGACGGCTATTATATTTAGGGACGTCATATTTATTGAGGGAACAACAGTAGTCGTCATGGCAGGACCGGGTACACATGCATGTACCGGGTGCAGTGACAATATTGTCAGGCGAGTAAAATTCGTGGCGTGCAAATTGTGTGATAATAAATATCATTTACATAGTGTCAATATCAAGGAGCAGATATCTAAAGCCATAAATGACTGTAAAAATTTGTTTTGGGTTTGTTGAATGTTGACCTTAGTAACAGATTACAAAGGTTGGAACAACATACTGAGGAGTGTAAGGTGAATACAGAGACATTATTAAAAAAATTGAAATATAATAACATCTCGATTCCACAAGGAAAATCACGGACCGATATTGTAAAAAAAATATAAATCCTCCGTTAATACTTAGACCGAAAAATAAGCAACAAAATAGTACTACGACGAGGAATGCGATCAGGGAAAGAAATTAATCCGTCCAATTTATCGGTAGAAATAAACAAATTAAAATCGATAGGTCAAAGGAAAGGAAAGGATTTACGGTTAGAGGCGCATCAGCATCTAAGGCTATTTAACGACTGGACCTACAGCTTAACGTGGGTTCCGAACCACGGTTATCAACTACCGACAAACCCAGGCCAGCACCCCCCTCAGGCTATCAACCCTTGGTTATGTGCCTACCCATAAGTCTATCAGGAAGCCTACCGACTGGCGAGTGACCAACGTAGAACACTTCTCAAAAGGCGTCCGGCCTTACCCAGCCTTTAACTGGCGTGACTGAGGGGTAATTCGTTGTCGGATTTTACACTCTTGCCTTGAAACAATCACAGACATTTAGGTGTGGATATGTGTGGACGTGTGTGTGTATATGTGAGTGTATATAAGTGTGTGTGTATGATATGAAGTAAGACGAACAGAAGAATTAAAGAAAAACACCCATCCGAGCGCTGGAATCGAACCAGCTACCTTTGGATTGCCAGGCAGGCGACTAACCCACTAGACCAACCCGGCCGGCAATCGATAGGTCAGGGATCCGTTATGATTTAGTGTAAGGATGATGATTCTCTGAAGAAATTGCAAATAACAGCAATAGAAGAATTATCCGCTAATTATGAGGTAGATATACTTAAATATGTTAACCCCAGAATAATTGTGGTTGGTGTTCAAGATAAATATATTGCAACTAATGAAGACTTTAGAGCGCATACAAAATCATAGTTTTCTTAAAAATACAGATATGAATATTGGTAGTTCGAAAATATATTCCTAAAGGAAATAAACTGTGTAATACAATACTGGAGGTGTCGGTAGAGATCTATAACTGCATGTTAAGTAGTAAGAGAGTTGTCTTTGACTGGTACAGTTTTCCAGTCTATGAATATTTGGGAGTGCTGCGATGTTGCAGGTGTTGGAGATATGGACATAAAGCGACAAAGTGCAGTCTACAAGATGTTTGTCGTTTATGTAACAAACATCATAGAAGTTCAAAATGTAATTCAAATACAAGGGAGTGTACTAATTGTAAATTTGCACATGATGTCTTGAAGATAATGTATATTAAATATGATCACACAGTGTTTGATACAAATTGTGAATGTTATAAACGAGCTGTTGAAAGAAGAAAGAGTAGAACTAAGTATGCATAGCAACCACTTAATTGCTTCAGTGATTCCACTAGCAATACAGATATTTTGCATATTAATATACAGGTAATGACGACTCACATGTTTCAGCTGAGGCAGTTTGTAGAAGATATAACCCGTGGGTCTTGTGTGTTACTGAAACTCATGTAACACGAGATGTGGAAGAGAATGACATTAATATAACTGGATATGCGGCTGTTGTCTGTTATTCGGATAGTCGTCATACGGTGGGGTGTTATTATTTATATTAAATCTAGCTTGATATATAGGGTGGTTTCTGTCAAGACAGTTCTAACCAGTTATAGGGTAGTAACAGTTAAAATAGAGCTAAATAAGCTGTTTTTCTTAGTAGCGGCCTGCTATAGATCGCCTGATATAGATTTGGAAGGCAACCTAAATGACAATAAATTTCAAAGATATAAAACCTTTCTTCTGGGTGATATAACTATCGATTTATTGAAGCACAGCAGTAAGTTTAGAGGGTTGAAGGACATTATCAGGGGAGCAGGTTTCACACAGATTGTTACTAGGGAAACCCATAATATCGGTGTCTCACAAACTCTGATTGATCGCATAATTACCAATGATTTTGGAGCTGGGAGCTTGTTAGAGATTTTTCGATGATAAGCGATCATGTGATTTTTGGTACCGAGTTTGAACTTCAGGGTATTGTATGTGAAATACCTCGACATACGTATGCTCGGAATCTGAATGAGCAAGCAGTCTCGAGGCTGATTACAAAGTTGGTAGGGAATGATTGGGGCTACAATTCCGTTGATGTTAATAAATTATATGTTGATTTTATGCAAATTCTACATGATGCTATTGATAGGGCTGCTCACTTAAAATTAGTAAAACCTAGAAAATTCCTTTGGATGAGCAAAGAGTTAAGAAATGAGAGGGACAGAGCGTAAAGAAAGTTTTCTTTCACAAAGAATGGACATGATTGGAGAATTTTTAAGCAGAAAAGAAATATTGCACTGTCCATGATGCGACTTGAGAAGAAAAAGTACCTTAATAATAATATCGATGCTTGTATAGGGGACGGAAGGAAGATGTGGAGAACAATAAAAAAATTACTAGGCAATGGTAAGAGGCTCAGCACGCCTTTTTCTCGACTAGATTTGACGCTCACTACGGACCTACGGAGGAGCATTTCAATAACTTTTACTTTGAGAGTTTGAATGAAGTAGAAGCTATGTAAAAATAAACTTAAACTAAACGAACTGAAAACAAGGTGTATGGTGATAGGGTTTAAAGCAATCTGCAAAAGATTTAATGAGTTAGGGTTAAAATAAATATAAACAATTGTGATATTAAAGTTGTAAATTAAATTAAATACTTAGAAGTACTGTTGGATCCTCAGCTAACATTTTGTAATCATGTCAGTTATCTATGTAGACAGATTGGGAAAAAATAGGGTTCTTTAGTGGGATATCGTCACATTTATCACCCTCGTCGAAGAGGCTTGTATATAATACTATAGTTTTACCCTATTTTTTTGCTTATTGTATGTCTGTGCTGATATCATGTAATAAGGAAAATATTGATAGACTCCAAATACAGCAGGACAAGGCTATGCGTGTACTATTGAACTGTAATAGGCATACACCGATAGATGTAATGTTGCGGTGCGGTGGATTGATTTTCAGTTGTGCGGGCCATTGAAGGGGCTAACATTCGATTGATATATAAAATAAAACATAATTTGTTGCCCCATTATTTAAATACCTTTTTAGTACAAAGAGTAAATATGCATTCTTACGATGTCCGTTCTAAGAACAATTATGCCGTACCAATGGCGAGAACTACTGCTCTCCAGAAGACATTGTTTTGGGAAGGTGTTTGTCTCTTCAATGCTTTACCGGCCCACATAGGGAGCGCTCCTAATGTGCATGTATTTAATAGACTATTAAATTATTATTTGAAGCAATAGAGTGTTTTATCATTTGAACAGTGTTAGTTATTGCCTTTTGATTGTATTTTCTTTTGTTAAGATTTGTTAGAATTTTTCTTACTTTTATTTATTTATTTTTTGTATATTGATTTTGTTTTGTTACTATTAGCTGCATATGCTAAATAAAGTGTGTATTTATTTATTTATAACTTGGTGTGAAAATTACTGCGAAGGACGGACCTGTTATGTATATGTTTCGACTGTTGGTGGTTAGGCTCATCAGGATACCGCCATATGCTCTCTCAATCTCATCAAGACTAGATAGAGGCCCTATCCACAATCAAACAATTCACTCTTTCGCCGACTTCTCGTGGGATGGCATATACAAGCAGTTTTTGATTTCTTTGGACTGCCTCCAATGAGACAACAGTAGTCTTGAGTTGTGCACCCCAACTACTGTTGTCTTATTGGTCTATCTTGTTCACAGAAGTGAAACATGAACACTAATATCACAATCAGTTAAAACATTTCGGGTAGCACAGAGGGGACTGGAAAGGTGTATGCTTGGCATTACAAAGAGACCTGCTCATGGATCAGAGAACAGATGAAGGTATGCGACATTATTGGAAAAGTGAAGCAAATGAAACAGTGGTGGGCAAGTGCATACAGCGAGGCGATGTCACGACAGATGGACCAAAGCAATCGTGGAACGGACACCGCTTGATCATAAATGTCCACAAAGAAGACCTAAAACACGATGGATAGATGGTATCATCAAGTATATTAGACCCGAATATATATATATATATATATATATATATATATATATATATATATATATATATATATATATATATATATATATATATATATATATATATATTGGGATTGAATATAAGGGATTGAAAATCGCTCGATTATGTGCCACACCCTGTATAAGATTTTTTGTACTTTTTTTTTTACTTTTTTTAAAAATTTGTTTTAGTTCGAAATTTAAACGATATTTGTCGCAAATTTTAACGGTATTTATCAAAAATATCTTGCTCATTGTTTATGGTATGGCGGTGGGTATGCCCACCATCTTAATTCCCAATTTATCAGGGAGCGATAAGTCGGAATCCATAGTTTTAGATCAAGAAGGAATCTCTTGGATCGGTAGGTGTGTTTTGTTATAACAAAAATGTGGTAGACTTTGGAAAAAAAATAATGTTGTATACAAGATGAATTAGATTAATTCACTCTGAATTAAAGTGTTTATTGAGTAAGATTATTAAATTTTGCTGTGATATTAATAAGTTTAATATTAATAAAACATTAGACTGGGTGAGAAAATGTCCTTCCAGATCTGGCTCTCAGTGATTTTCCAGATTTTCTTTACTCCTATGCCTCCTTTAATCCTATCTACCTCCCGGCCTTTTATTAAAGCCTTTTATTTCAAGTTAATCTCTTTATATTTCTTTCCTCATCCATTTCTAGTCTGTGTTATCTGCTTAATACCTTTTCTCTCGATTCCCCTCTTTATTACTCCTTCTTCAATCTTTTTTTTCAAGTTTTTCTTGACCCACTTCTATATTTTTTCCCGGTTGCTTTCGTTTCGTACATAGGCTTCGTTAGCGTATTATCTGGAATTCCGCCCATGTGTCCGAACCATCTAAGTTGTTCTATTAATTTTTCGTTTATTGGCTTTATTTGTAGGATTCCTGTGAGTTTTATTTCTTACTTTATTCATTCGTTCTCGTTTCATTTTATTCGTTCTCTGTGCGTTTCATTTCTTATTATTCTTGTTTAGGTCTCGATTCTATCGTTGCCTTAATTCGCATCTTACTTGTTTCGATCACTGTCCATTGTTTACTATTACTGTTAGAAAATATACGTTTATCGTATGAAAATGATAAAAACATATTTTATTTGACGTCATCGCTATCTGTACATTTTTCCTAGCTGTCTGACAATTTGTGGATGCCATGCCAAAAAACTGTTGCTCTTTTAAAGCAAACTAGTCATCAAGCCATTTTCGGAAGAAGTGAAGTGCTGCTCAGCAAGTGCGTGTCCCATCGATTCAATTAAGTAGTAATTGGACAGAGCCAAGATTGGTTTTCCTTGATCAGGTTTGCTCTGTGTGATGGTACATTATCATGAAGCAAAATCACTTTGTATTGCCTTTTTTGATATTCTGGTTGTTTTCCAGCTTTTGAAGCTCGATTCTAATCGATCATGTATTGTCGGTAGCGTTCAGTACTAATGGTTTTGCCAGGTTTTAGCAGCTCATAATAGATCACATTCTTCTAATGCCTCCAAACACAGAACACTGTCTTCCGTCCATAGCTCCTGCTGTCTTTCATTCAGTTCATGTGAAACCTCATGTGCTTCTCGTGTTACATTTAATTGATCCGCGAGTGCTGTTGCGTTTGATCACCATCCTCATCCAATGATGCTTGCAATTTGCTGTCTTAAATTTTTTTTGGTAGTCTTCCACGTTCTTCGTGTCTCACGTCAAAATCGCCACTTTTGAATTTTTTAAACCACTCAAAGCACTGTGATTTACCAAGAGCATGCTCACCGTAAGCTTCGACAAACATTCGATGCGATTCTGAAGTAGTCTTCTTCAAATGGTAACAGAAATTAATGCTGTTTGTAAATCGTAGTTTCCAGGCATAAAATTCGACATATTATACGCTATTACAAACTATGTTGTTGTATGAAACTTGTATTGTTGTCAGTTGAAAATCTTTGTCAGATATCAACCAGGACATGGCGCCAATGACGCGGTTTGACGTTAACTGCAATGACAGCTAGGACCATCTATGGGCAAATTCCCATATCATTAGTGATAATCGTACACTACTGACTCGTTCTATAGAATAATGAATTAATACTAACTTTAACTTTATCGTTAGATTTACTTCGTACTATTACTTTTTTACCATACAACATAATAAAAACGAAACAATCCAATATACAAAGCTCAAAGCTCTTTATTTACGGTTTTGTTATTCGCGGATTAAAAAATTCTGACTACTTCTTGTATTCGAGGCAGAAAATTTCTTTATTCGCGGGTCCATAACTAATGATACATATTTAATTTCTAGAATGATATGTATTTATTTACCAGTTACCTTTCAAAACAAACAAGTATCAAAGTATTTATAAACAAACAAGTTTTTTTGCCGTTTGTCCAAAATATCTTTGACAAATTGGACAAAAGTAGCCGCCGCCGTACGCGTCGCCAGGTTACGCGTAAGTCAAGTGAGATTCAAGAACTGCTTGAATCGCAATATTAAACTTTGACTGAAACCGACTTAGAGGAAATGCTTAGCCCCATTCCATTGAAGAAGAAACTTCAACGAGCCCTGAAAAGGTGACAAAAAACCTGAGTGAAGTTTTATGAATGGCAAATGCGCTTTGATGATTTCTTCATAAAAATTGATTTATTTATGCAGGCAATTGTTAATGTCACAGCTGAATATCAATCTGAATTGAAAGACCTTTAAAAGCGGTAAAAAAAAACTAAATTCTTTAAATCATTGCCTAAGCCTGATAAAAATAATTATTAATACTGTTAAAAAATCTCCCATTAAATTGCTTTTATTTTATATTTTTTCTTTTTATTTTGTAAACTTGGAACATATCCCCCTTAAATTCCGTAAAACTTACCATTCCGTATTCATGGTTTCTGAATTCGAGGCATTTTTACGGAACGCATTCCCCGCGAATAAGGAGCTTTAACCTACTCACAAAAATAATTCAAATTAATTTATAAACATTTTGGCAATATTGAAGTGATGGCGCACGTCATTGCATGAAATGATTTATTCACTTATCTTTTATAACAAGCCCCGCCTCTACTTATGATACTTATTATTTTTAATCTATTATATTTCTTAGTCTTTCAATCTTATTTTATCTATTTTCTATTATCTTGATATAACCATGTTTTTTGTTTTATTTACATTTATTTTTATGCTTATTTAACGTTAAACTAAGGACCCAGTCGTAAAATAATGTCAGTGACTGCTGCGCCTCTATTTCGCAATTCTTTACTTTTCCTTGAACAACAAATCCATAAAAATAGGATGGGAGCATTGAATATACCATTTCCATTATTTGCATTTATTGTATTTTTATGTGCATTTTTATTGTTCATATTAATTTAGTAATTCATCTTTAGGGTAGAACATAATTTTTTTAAAAACCGATACGTTTTCTTAACGACGTGTCGCCTATATTTTCTAGTGGTAGTTTTTAATGAAGATATATTTAACGAGAAAATTTATGGAGCACTAAAAAGCCGTGCTATATCGAAAAGGAAGTGTCGGAAATGTTTGCCGTTAATCAATGTTTTCTCCACTCGCTTTAGGGTTGAATGAAATTATCATGAAAGCCAGAAAAATTGCCTTGGAAAATATTTTTACCTGGCAACATTGGTAAAAATCCATTAAAAATCAATTTCCTTTTATTACAAGGGTAGTTAAATATAAGGAAAAACTTTAAGGAAACCTTTTTTTTAATAATGTAAAGAATCTTTGATTAAATTTACGAAAATTATTTCCCTTATACCCCGCATTTATATAGTCTATGCATCTGATATATATTCTTCTGCGTCAAATATTCTATTCTTCTACATCAAATAAGAAAATGACCTTATCTTTGGAATGTAAACTAAATATAATCAAGGATTTTGATACAAAACCAACAGTTTGTGAATTGGCAAAGAAGTTTGATCTACTAGAATCGATAGTCAGAACAATTATAAAAAATCTCCAAGCTGTGAAAAATGCTCAAAATTTGAATTCAAGCATCATTCGTAAACGTCATAGTATTATAGCTGAGATGGAAACAATGCTGAAATTTTGGTTTGATAATCAAGAAAGAGTGAAAAACTGTCCTGATGACCGGAATACGGTGTGTTCTCAAACTAAACTGATTTTTGAGAGATTAAAAGAAGAAACTGGGGAGGCGGCTAAAGATGAAATTTTTAAAGCTAGTTTTAAAGCTATGTTACATCTAATATTTTCACGGATGGTAGATAATGTGTCTAAATCATTTCGGGTGTCGATTTGTTCGTTCTGTGAAGAGTCACGACGTTTCGCCAAATCTCATTTGGCTTTTTTAAGTGTTATCAGCTTCGAGCGAATGAAGAGTCCAAGAGTCAGTTGGACTCTTCACTCGAAGCGGACAACACTTGAAAATCCCAAATGAGATTATGGCGAAACGTATATATATATATATATATATATATATATATATATATATATATATATATATATATATATATATATATATATATATATATATATATATATATATATATATATATATATATATATATATATATATATATATATATATATATATATATATATATATATATAACACATGGGCTGAAAAGTCCCGGGCCTAACACATAGATGGCGCTAGTTTTATTGCAGTCACCTATTTTTCAGTTAATACTAACTTTCAAAAGACAGCTGTTAAAATTTCATGATGTTCTAATCATTAGTTTGTGAGTTATTGTGCTAAGAGTGACGCTACTTTTGTTATTTTCAAAACAATGGATCAAAAACAATTTCGTGTTTTAATTTTACACTGCTTCTTGATGGGAAAAATACCGTTCAAGCGAAGCAATGGCTTGAAAAGTGTTATGGGGACTCCGCTCCATCAGAAACAACAATAAAACGTTGGTTTGCTGACTTCAAACATGGTCGTAGAGACACCGATGATGCAGAACGCAGTGGACGTCCAAATGAGGCGACAACACCAGAAAACATAAAAAAAATCCACAAAATCGTTTTGAATAATCGAAAAGTGAAGTTGCGTGAGTTAGCTGATATCGTAAAGATATCAAAAGAACGTGTTGGCTTTATATTTCATAAGCATTTGACTATGAGAAAGCTCTGTTCAAAGTGGGTGCCGCGTTTGCTCACTGTTGACCAAAAACGAGAACGTGTTGATGATTCTGAGCAGTGTTTGGTCATGTTTAAACGTAACAAACCGGAATTTTTGCGTCGATATGTGACAATGGATGAAACATGGTTCCATCACTTCACTCCGGAATCAAAACGATCGTCATCTGAGTGGACAGCAACTGGTGAACCTCGTCCAAAGCGCCCGAAAGCACAACAAACGGCTGGAAAGGTTATGGCCTCGGTATTTTGGGATGTGCGTGGTGTAATATTCATCGACTATCTTGAGAAAGGAAATACCATTAACAGTGAATATTATATAGCGTTATTGGAGCGTTTGAAGGCCGAAATTGCAAAGAAACGACCGCATATGGCAAAGAAAAAAAAATTGTTTCATCAAGACAACGCACCGTGTCACAAGTCAATCAAAACAATGGCAAAACTACATGAATTGAACTTCGAATTGCTCCCACATCCACCGTATTCGCCAGATTTGGCTCCCAGCGACTACTGGCTGTTCGCAGACCTGAAAAAAATGCTCGCCGGTAAGAAATTTCGCACAAATGAAGAGGTTATCGCTGAAACTGAGGCCTATTTTGAGGCAAAAGATAAATCATTCTACAAAAGTGGTATTGAAATGTTAGAGCGGCGCTGGAATGATTGCGTTGCTCTTGATGGAGATTACGTTGATGAATAAAGCTAATTTTGAACCAAAAAAACTGTGTTTTCTTTGTTAGGCCCGGGACTTTTCAGCTCATGTGTTATATATATATATATATATATATATATATATATATATATATATATATATATATATATATATTTATATATATGTATATATTATGTGTATATATATATATATATATATATATATATATATATATATATATATATATATATATATATATATATATATATATATATATATATATATATATATATATATACTGGGTGTAAGGGAAATAACTTTCGTAAATTTAATCAAAGATTCTTTACATTATTTTGAACAAAATTATGGATACATTTGGACACATAAAATATTTATGTATCCAAAATGCAAACATTTCCATGGAAAACAGATTACAATTTTTGAAATTTTTAAAAAATTGACAACGTCGCATCATTTTTTGGATACTCTTTTTCGGAATTTGTTCCTCAGTTTTTTGTTTGATTTGGTATTTTTTGAAAATTAAATGTAATATTTTTATAGTCATTTCTTCTATACAGCATACATTCAGTTTTGTTACAAAAAACAGCAATTATTGTAGTTTAATTCTAAGGTTGGAATTACTAGTACAAATTTGTAACACCATAATATGCCTTAAGAAATTATTATTCTTAAGAAATTCAAAATGTTTTCCATTTGAGTCTGTGCAAGTTTGCCACCGTTTTAACAGGTTTTCCCAAACACGTTCAAAATGTTCTGGTATATTTCTAATCTGGTTTACATCAGCTTCTCGGTAAATAAGAAGCATATCGTGATATTCGCATGCAGGATTCATTTTTGGTTTTAAATTGAACTTAAATATACTCACTGACATGCACTGAAATAATTTTTGTCGCCATTTCGAAGTATTACTATGTATCGTGGGGACACAGTTGCAGTGCCAATTTTTGTCCGGACACCTTTCATTAAAAAGTCGGGCTGTTCTGTAAGCACACCTATTTCTCTTTTAAAGTATACATCGTAAAATTCTATCACTGTTACTGCAACTGACACCACTTGACAAATAATTGAAAATCGGCACTTGTGATAGAAATGTATTCGATTTTCGCTGTAATGAGGAATAAAGTTTGCATTAAAACACAAATGAGCGACATGTTAAAATAAAAAGTATCTTATCTTACTTTTTATATTAGGAAAAGGAAAAGGAAAATGATCTGCTTAAAAAAAATTAAAACATTGTAAACTTGTTGCGATAAATGTAGATGCATTGTAAAAATGTTGCGCTTCCGTTAAATACTTTTTAAAATGTATTTTTCTCTCTATTACAAAAACGGATCACGCAGTTGTAGACACGGTTTAATTAGGATTTTCAAGACCATTAAAATTATATATTACAAGATAAGGGTTGCCATTTAACATTTTTAGGTACAGGTGGCTGGAGGTAAGGAGGTGAAACATAAAATATAACGGATATTGGTTTTGAACTTCCCCCTCAATATCTAAATTGACGTGTTTTTGTCTAGAGTTAATTTTTATTTCTAAAAGAATTAATGAGGGTGTCTACTTTTAAAATGAAAGCACAGTATATACACAAACATATACAAATACATATTCTTCAAAGTAATCCCCTCTTACAGGTAATGCACTTATTCCAACGTTTTTTCCAGTCTTCGAAACAGTTTTTATATTGTACTTCTGCTATTACCTCAATAGAGGGAACAGAGAAAAGTCGGAAGGCACTAGATCTGGCAAATACGATGTTTGTCGGCTGGTATCTGGTTGATTCTTTAGTGAAAAATTGACGAATAGTTATTGTGGTGTGCGACGATGCGTTATCGTGATGCTAAAACCATGAATATTTTTTCCATAAATCTAGAGGCCTTACATATTTAGGTTAATCATATTATTTTCAGAATATAGAGAAGTTATGGCCGATTAATATAAAACAAGAACATTGTTGACAACATTATTCGTTTTCCTCTTAGGGTGGGAAATTTTAATTTTGTTTTCTCGATAGCTTCAATAAACCACCTGTGCGTTCCAGTAGGATGTTTGCTATCTGGATTTGTGAGTCACCCAGTGGGTAGGAAGAGGTTCCTGCAAATAATTGCATTGCCCTTTTTTCTTGGTTTTATCCTGGTATATTTTGCCACACAATCATGGTTGGTGTTCTTTGGATTGTCCATTACAGGAATGTCGGGAGGTCTCACTGAAGCTCCAGTAAGTATTTTTTGTAATGTGTGTTTGTCAGTTAATAAGGGCATACGACGGAAGTTCGAAATGTTCCCGACCTGACAGAGATGGCGCAAGTATGACCAAATTACAATAATAATTGTCAAGTATGATTTGCAAGATGGTGTGATGTTTTACACACCTGCGTATGCTTGGTGTTTTGTGTTAAATATCTTTGAGTTTAGTGTTTCGCAGGAATATAAGAACTGAACTTCTCCTGATTCTTATTCTGCTGAGTTTTTTTTTGATGTTTTATAACAACTGATGAATTCAACAACATGAATTCATTATTATATGCAAGAGATGAAGAAAGAGTCCAAACGGTATCAGTCGAGTCTAGTAGGCGAAAGTTCGCCAAAGAACGGGAAAATGGCTCCCCTTGCAGGAAATATCATGGCTAGAGTTATCTTGGGTTTTGTGGTGTAGTGCTCATAGACTGTGGCAAATTGCAGGACCATCACCGGGGAGTTCTACGCTTTATTACTAAACTAACTGTAGAGTGCTATTTAGGTCGAGACCATTACTATCAGAAACACCCCTTAAACATATATCTCTATCATCTTCTGATTGGCAAATCTGTTCAGATTCGCTTAGTGTTCTGAATTATCTTCAAAGTTCCTTCCCCTCACCCCTTGACATTGAGATTATTTCTCCAATAAAAGATGGTGTGGATTGTAGCTCAAACATTAGCCTCATGTGGATACCGAATCATGCTGGAACAGGTTGTGGATTGTAGCTCAAACATTAAGCTCATGTGGATGCCGAGTCATGCCGGAACAAAGAGTACTGAACTAGCGGATGATAAGGCTAAATCTGCTTTCAAGGGAGATCTCTCAGTTGACCGCTCATCGGGACGACATAGTTTAATTCGATTGGGGCTTACATAGTGACTCCTTTATACTGTACCTAATCAAACCGTCCTTTTTCGAGAATAACCCATTTCCTTCACTGGACCGACATTTGCACGTAATTTGGAACCGCTTAAAGATCGGTTGTTGTCACCTTTCTCACTGCCATCTGTCAAAAAGGGAGACTATTTGTCTATGTTCTGCATGCGGACTCCTTTTGACGGTTTGACATATTACTGGTTGAGTGCAATGTTCTCTCTAGACTCAGACAGAGGTTCGGTGTTCCACATAATTTCCTTTACACAACCCATAGTTTAGTTATACACACATTTTATCTATACTTAGACTTATTTTGATAATGTTAGAATGTATTTCTGTTGATAAGCCTTTTACACCAATTTTAACTACCATTGAAGACCTATTCGTGACATAACAAACTCTGTTATTTCATCTTCATCAAATAAAAATTACTATTGGATTTTGTTTATAACCATAAGTAATTCTTGTAAGTTATTTCCTTGTTGATATGAGTAAGAAATGTAAGTAAGAAATATGAGTAAGAAATCTTATAAAATTCTTTTCTTTGACCTTTCAGAGAATGTTTTTCTAGAATATTACATAGTATAGAAGTATATACGCACATATAAGTATTATATTATAATATAATAAGTGTTTCGGTTAATAATGTCGATTTATTCCAAAATCTGAGCGTTTAGTTCAATAACGAAATAAATTGGTTTAATAATCAAAGTGCTGGCCATCGCTAGCTATTAGTTTTTCCGATCTTCCGTGCTGCATTGATCGAAACAAGTGGTAGCCCGAAGGGACTAAGTCCGGTGAATACGGCGGGTGAGATAGGACGTTACACATTTTGCAACATGGGACCGAGCATTGTCATGTTGAAAAATGACTTTAGCGTGTTTTGGGCGAATCTGGTCGTTTTTCCTTCAATGCTTGGTTCAAATTTATCAATTGTTGTCGGTATCAATCGCCAGTAATCGTTTCATCAAGTTTCATCAGTTCATAATACACAGCTCCCCTACTGTGCTACTAAATACAGAGCAAACCCTTCATTTCATGTAAATTGCGCATTTTTTGTGATATTGAAGGCTGGCCTGGGCCTACCTTTGATATTTTTGCGCTTTGGATTGTCAAAATAGATCCACTTTTTATAAATTGAAATGCAAAACTTTTCTTTTCTGTCTGGCAAGCAAAATTTCACAAGTGTTTTTTTGCCTTTCAATGTTTTTTCTTTCAATTCATGTGGAACCTATCTTTCTACCTTCTAGATCTTTTCCAATGTTTGGAAATGGTGGATTTAGCAACATTTAATGCTTCTGGCAGTTGTTTCAACGTGAGTTGAGTCTTCATCCAATAATGATTGCAAATATGCATCTTAAATTTTTCGGCTGTCCTGGGCGTTCCTTGTTTTTTATATAAAAAATCACCTCTTTTAAAGCATTTATGCCATTGTTCGCAAGTTTTTTGGGTAGAGCATGTTCACCATAAGTTTTAACCAACAATCGATGGCGTATTTTTATCTTCCAAAACGCCATAAACTTGATTAGTCTATACCAGAGGTCCCCAAACTTTTTTATCTCGTAGATCACGTGCCAATTTTTTCTGTTTTGGGTAGATCCCCTGTCTTACTAATATTGAATTTTTACAAATTCATCAACTTCAAATGTGTTTTTAACAGCTGACACAGTGGTACTCACTTTGATAGCTTAGATAACACAAAAAAAATGCTTTTAATGGCAGAGATGAACCTGATGCTTTAATAGCAAGTTTTCAATATTTGCTTCAATTTACTTAAGTTTAACCTAAAATCTTCTCAGTCAGTGTTCTGTTGTTTTTTTGTAAGGAGATTGACAATTGCGGTGAACCTCTTTCCACGAGGTATGAAGAAGGAAAAACTATCAAAAACTTTCTCGCGATAGTCCACAATACAGGATAAGTAACATGTATGTATCTCTGAAGCCAAAATTGCGGATATCCTTTTCTGAACTGTATAAGTTCTTAGTTAGTGCTTATTCCAATCAATTCTTCTTGTAATATGACATCCGTTTTTTCAATGTCACCGTATGGATTTATAATCCACTGTAGTATTTCGATGGTCAAAATATGCTCATACCCAGTTTCAAAGCCTGTGTGAAGAACATTTAAATGTTGAACGCAAGTTGAAACATCACATCCAGGCAGTTTGTGTCTGGGAAACTGGGACTATTCACGCCGTCCAATGTTTTGCTTCATTAGTTTAATTCTGGCAAAAAAGCTGAAATGATGGACTTTGTTTTTATCAAATTTAGACTGTCACCTTGTAGCTGTAAGTTAACCACATTAAATTTATTAAACAAATCTGATAAATAAGCAATGTCTGGCTTCCACTTGATTATTTTTTTTAAATTGGATCTTTAGCATCCAAAATCTCTAAAAGTGAGAAAAATCTTGTCAAACATAAGCCTTTGGACAATCAGCGTACTATAGTGTGAAGGAGTAATCGATGAAAGTTCTCGTCATTTTCTTCACACTTCTTCGCAAATAACCTAGACGTCAACGCGTTGCTCTGAATTCTGTTTACTGCGTTAATGGCAAATTGAAAAGATTCATGCAATATACTACTCAGATTTTTAGCAATTAAATGTTGTCGATAACGCAGTGTATTGCAAATACCTCGGGTACATTTTGTTTTAAATGGCTTATGAATCCACGATAGCGCCGAAACATGGCAGGTGCTCCATCTGCTGTCGCTGATATTATATTTGATAAAGGGATCGCTTTTTCTCTCTCAATAACAATAATCTCTCAAAACATTAACTATTGATACGCCTTTAGTGTCTGTTGTCGAAGTTCTTGCAAAAAGCAGTCCTTCATGGATTTCTTGGTCCATAACAAAGCGAACATATGCCAATAATAATGCTTCATTACCTAGTAAAGTTGCCTCGTCCAGTTGTATAGATAAATTGGTCGTTTGTAGAGTATTACACAAGAAGCTTTCAATATCTCAACTCATTTTCTCAATACGTCTTTGAATTGTGTTATTGCTCAAAGGATTTTTTTTTGATTACATTATATGCAGTGTCACTATATTACATTATATGCAGATTTGTGTAGAACAGTTTTTAAAACCTCTACAATGGACGATAAAATTGATTGGTCCCCGATTGTATGCGGTTTTCCAGATTTTGCTATAAGTAGCGAGATATTGTAAGATATCCCCATCATTGTCTCCTTGTGATGTCGAAGCGAACATACTATCCACCGTGGGTGTCTTCTGAAATTTTTTTTTGAGCGTTTGATAGTATTTGAAATCTTTACCTATTTTATCAGGGTGATACCTTTTCAGATAATCCTTCATTCATGTACCTTGACGTTTCATAGCGTCATTGCTTAAAATTTTGTTGAATAATAGGCACATAGGCAATCGTTTGTCCGACAATGATGGAATGAAGTCAAACTTCACTCAACAAAACTCAACAAAACTCAACAAAAACTCAACAAAACAATACTCAACACTGTATTGTCTACATACAGAGTGATCTGTGGACAAAAATTGAACTATTTAAATATATAAATATACAACTATATTTAAATATGATAAGACATAGCAATCAAAATTGATTTCCGGATTTTTCAAACTTTACTTTAATATTTAGATACTAGGTTCATTGAACTCAAGAGAATATTCTAGCTATTAGCTTGAATTAAAATTCAAAGCAATCAAGTTGCTGGTTTGACTCGTTGACGGAGAATGATCGTCATCTCATCATTGATCTTGAATTTTCCCATGATTGAAGCATGGAATCACGAAGTTCCTCGAATCTAGCTCCATATCTTCATCACGTTTCTATCATACTTCATAGGTAAATTAAATGTATGTATTTATATGTGTTATAAGAAAGTATTTATCTAGGTACTATCTGTGTTATGTGGATTATTCCATTTATGGAAAGCCAACATTTTAGACCTTAGATTTTAGACGAGTTGCCTAAATGGGATGCACTCTCGTGGACCCCCATTTACATCTCATGCACCCCAAATTTTTGTTTTCGCTGACATGGACCCTATTTAGTTCGGAGTCGACACCCGGGAGTGGATATACACCACTTTGGAAATCTACGGTCTATACCAGGACTCTCTAAACTTTCCACCCTTAGAGCCATACTGATTACTCCAGTAAGTTGCAAGGGCCAAAACCGTGTTAATTTTTCGGTCATTATCTATAATTTCTAAGCTAGTCGCCGAGTACGCGTCCAAAATGAGCATATGTTTGCTAAATTCGTTAGTCGCAGACCGCATTGATGACATTGGCGGGCCGAATTTGCCCCCCTGGGCGTAGTTTGGAGACCTTTGGTCTATACAAACAAATATATTAGTAACGCCATCTCTTAGCAAAATCGACATTATTAATTGAAACATCTATTACTATAGTACTCTATACTATAGTATCGTAGAATAATACATATATACAGGGTGTCCCATAACTTAACCGCCATAGAATAACTGGTGATAGTAGAGATCAAAATAAGAGTTTAGTTTTGATTTAGTCAATAAATGTGTTGACAAATGTTTGTCATTAAAAAGATACAGGGTGTTGAAAGTGCAACTAAATTTTCGAAAAATCGAGATAATTTAAAAACGGTTGAAAATTTCAGGTTCAAAATCGGGGTAGTTGGGTTTGTTAAGGCAACATATCCGAATTTGGCGCTTACTTGAACCTAGTTCCTAGAGGGCGTTTGCTACCTACTTTGTGAGGAATTAACTCGCCCATATTTTTTTAACCTAGTAAGCTGGAAATATTTTGACTTCAAGAAGGTACCCTTGGTTAACATCGATATCTCACGCCGTTTGCGAGATATTCCAGTGCATACGGGCAGATGGCTGAAAAATATGCAATTCACCAAGTGTGCCTTGAATGTTGTGTACAAATTATTACGCCTCGATGACAACTGTTATTGTTTTCAATCTCTCCTATTAAACATACTACCGTTTTAAGAGTTCTCCATAAGGCAAAATTGTTTCCTTACCATTTTTCGCCTGTTTAAAATTTATTGCCGCAAGATTTGCCGACTAGATCAGAATTTTGTCAAAATCTACTACATAAAAAAGATGAAGGCCCCATGTTCGTGAAAAAGATATTGTTTACTGACGAGAAAATTTATATCAGACGTGGAATTTTTAAATTAAAATATCGAGATGGCGAAATAATCATTATTACACCTTGAAAAATACCTACCAAGAGGGTGACATTTCCAGCACGAATTTTCCATTAACATTTGGTTCGGCATTATCGACAATTTTAATCGGCCCATTTGAGTTTCCGCAAAGACTGAATGGAGATTAATATGTGTTTTTAGAAAATGATTTATTAGACTTTTTGAATGGTACACCTCTAAACTTAAGGCAAGGCATGTGGTTCATGCAAGATGTGGCACCCCCGCATTTTATAGTTGCAGTGCGAAATCATTTGAATCAACGTTTTCCACATCGATGGATTGGGCTCGGTGGTGAGTTTCCTTGGCCACCTCGTAGCCCAGACATTAATACGTTAGACTTTTATTTGTGGTGTCATATAAAGTCTTTAGTTTACCGTGATGAAATCAATATACGAGACGAACTTTTACAAAAAAATCAACAAACGTTCTTCTCAAATATGAGGCGTCACTTAACAAAGAGCCTGTGAAAGTGTATTGGGTTAAACGGTGGACACTTTCAGCACCTATTGATCTAAATTTCAAAAAATTGTTATTTTAAATAAAGTCGTATATACTTCTTTGAATTTTTGACGTCTTAATGTTTTTTTCCTCGTATTCAAAGCACACTTTGTGAATTGCATATTTTTCAGCCATCGACAAGATGTGCAAGGGTATATTCGAACACGAATATCTCGCAAAACGGCGTGAGATATGGATATCGACCAAGGGTGCCTTTTTTATGTGGTAATTATGACTTCTCTATTTTGAAGTCAAAATATTCCCAGCTTTATAGTCAGCGTGTTACTACCTAACAAAGCAGGTAGCAAGCGCCCTCTTGGAACTAGACTCAAATTAGTACCAAATTCGGATTTGTCGCCTTTGAAAACCCAACTATCCAGATTTTGAACCTGATTTCTCAACCGTTTTTAAATTATCTCAACTTTAGTTTCAGTTTCAACACCATGTATCTTTTTAATAACCAACATTTGCCAACACATTTATTGATGGAAACAAATGAAAACAACATTTATTGATTAATATTATTGAAAACAGAGCTGAATTAGTTTTTTTTTTCATTTAGATTTTAAGTTATACTGCGGAAATAACTGAACCTGATTTACGGGGTGCTCTGAACTCCACTAGCACCCTGTTCATTTCAGTGGGCATCTTGTTCACATTTATCTTGGCGGCCTTCAATTCGTGGAGGATAGTCAGTTTGGTCAACGCGCTGGTAGCACTGTCTTGCATCTTGTTTTTGGCACCATTACCTGAATCACCGTTCTGGTTGATATCTCGAGGACGGTTTGAGGAAGCAAAACGAAGTTTAGCTTGGTTAAGAGGTAAAACAACATTTGGGATTTTTTTCGTTTTTAATGTGCTTAAGTATTGTGTTGGAAACTACGTTCGTGTACTTTTGTTGTGTGTTTTGTTTGATTGTTGTTTCCCATTCTGTTATCTGTTAAGCCGGCCGCGGTGGTCTGGTGGGTTAGTCGTCTGCCTGGCAATCCAAAGGTAGCTGGTTCGATTCCAGCGCTCGGATGGGTGTTTTTCTTTAATTTTTTTGTCCGTCTTACTTCCTACCCTACACACAAACTTATATACACTCACATATACACACACACGCCCACACATATCCACACCTAAATGTCTGTGATTGTTTCTAGGCAAGAGTGTAAAATCCGACAACGAATTACCCCACAGTCACGCCAGTTAAAGGCTGGATAAGGCCGGATGCCTTCTGAGAAGTGTTCTACATTGGTCACTCGCCAGTCGGTAGGCTTCCTGATAGAACTATCGGTAGGCACATAACCAAGAGTTGATAACCTGAGGGGGGTGCTGGCCTGGGTTTGTCGGTAGCTGATGACCATAGTTCGGAACCCACGTTAAGCTGTAGGTTCAGTCGCTAAATAGCCTTAAATGCTGATGCGCCTCTAACCGCAAATCCTTTCCTTTCCTTTCCTTTGTTATCTGCTAATAGGTGCTTTAAGTCTTTGTCTTTTATTTATTCACAGCCGTCGTTGAATCAGTTTTATTCTTTAGAACATAATAAATAAATTCACTTGTAGCCATTGTTACACAATTAAAAAGATGTTATTCTCTTTAGGTTGGACTAGTCAGGAAAATATTGAAAAAGAATTTCTGGAAATTAAGGAAGTTGTGGAACAAAAAACTACAAAGAAAAAAGAACGATCTCCAAACTACAAAGAATCAGTTGAACTCTACTTGAAATTGAGTTTCGTCAAGCCCTTGTTGTTGGTACTGTTCACTTTCATCGTAGGACATTTTGGAGTGACGCCCATCACGGTTTACGCCATCAATATATTCAATCTATTTCACGTACCCATCGATTCTTATCATGCAACGATATTAACTGGATTTGTCAATATGGCTGGATCGTTAACTTGTATTGGACTTCTTAGATTCACTGGAAAGCGTGTTTTAACTTTTGTGTCATTAACAGGAGTATTTTTTTGTTTCTTGATTGTGGGTGTGTACAGCTACTACAAGTCCATCTTCTATTTTATTGATAACGCAAACGGTGTTGACGATGGACTTAACTGGATTCCATTAATTTCTCTTGTTGCCATGGGGTTTTTTAGCTACTTGATGATATTTAGCCTCCCCTGGGTGATAATGGGGGAAATATATCATCACGTAATCCGAGATATCGGTTGTGGAATGTCAGCAGCCTTGGGATATTTGGTAGCTTTCTTTATCAACAAGGTTTTTTTAAATATGGTGTCGTTACTGACACTGGCAGGTGTTTTTTGGTTTTACAGCACTATAGCTCTAGCAGGTATTATTGTATTATATTTTTGCCTGCCAGAAACAGAAGGGAAATGCTTGGTAGATATTCATAACCACTATGCAGGGAAAAAAAAGTTAGATAATAAAGTTTTGAGAATAAGGAAGACATAGGATATTATTTTTAATAGAACGCTTTGTTCTGATGATATACAGGGTGTCCCAGAATATGTGGGCAATCTTACGGATTCAGATAGAACACATAAAAATAATATGACAAGTTCCTATACACTTTTTTCCTACGGCCCCCCTACGAAGATACGGGTTCATAACGGACACCCCTGGAAATCATTTGTTTTTAAATAACTTTTGAACTAGGTGTAATATAATATTTTTTAAATATGATGGTTACTAGGTAAGTCTCCTTAAAATGAACCCTTTTAATCACATTGGGCTTATTTAGTTTGCCAGGAACGGACTAGCCCTTACACAGTAATGATTGTTCGATAAAGGCAATAATATTTTCGGACAGCTTAAACCTTTAACTAAAAAAAATGATCTTGATCGACATCGATAAAATGAACTGTTTACGAAAAAAAAATCTTTAATAAATATGGAGTTTTGCATTGGTTGTTATCTTCATAAAATTCCTTGTTTGTTGCTATGGTTTTTTTTTATATGTACCGATTTAAATAAGGATATTTATTGCAGTGTCAGCTGAAAATAGAGTGTTTTGAAATTGTCGATTTTTTTTTCTTCTTAATTAGTCAATTATTAATGGAATTTACGTTTACTGAATATGCCGACATGCATTTAATGTTTGAGCTTGCATCATGTAATGCCCTACAAACCAAAGGCTCTATGAAGAACGGTTTCCCAATAGAAGAATTCCTGATAAGAAAACCTTTGAAAGAGTGGATCGTCGTTTGAGGGAGACAGGTAAAAACTACGATGTTTTATTTTTTACTTGTACTTAGCGAATTATTGAGATTTAATGTAAAGTGTCGCAAACAATTTTAGGAAAGTTTGACAAAGCTAGCCACAATTATGGAAATCAAATGCATCGCGGTGAGGATGTTGAAGAAAACATTCTAAATGTCGCAGAAGCAGATCCTCCGATAAGTGTCCAAAAATTGGCTGTCGAGTTTGTTTGCGCAAAATCGACGGTCTCTAGAATCTTTAGAGAGTAATAGTTGCATCCGTACCATCTTCAAAAAGTCCATGCGTTTCTTCCTGAAGATTTTCCGCGGAGGATGGAATTTTATAACTGGGTTTTAGATCGGCGCAGAAACGATGCAAATTTCATTGGTTCAATTCTATTTAGGGACGAAGCTGGATTTTCTAAAAGCGGCATCATAAACTCCCATAATTTGAATTTATCAGGAGATCCCCATGCTTCTACTGTAACGCATCATCAACATCAATTTGAACCCATTAACGTGTGGGCCGGAATCATTGGGCAACATCTAATTGGATCATTTGTATAGCCAATGAGGTTAACTGGGGAACTTTATTTAGAATTTCTTCAAAACAATTTGCCAGAACTGTTAGAAGATCTACCTCTGGCAATACGACGTGATATGTGGTTCATGTATGATGAGGCCCTATTATATTTTAGTCTAGTAGTTCGAGAATACCTAAACAGAACACCTAAACAGGAGGACCAGTGGCTGGCCTCCTCGATCACCTGACCTAAATCCATTAGATTTTTTTTGTGGGGCTATCTAAAAACTTCAGTTTGAGGCATTGTGGAGGGTCCAACAACTTTCAATTCTTAGAGCTACTGAATGCATAAGAGTAGAAGGAGTTCATGTTGAACCGACATACAAAATCATTCAATAAAAAACATATTGAACACATTTTTTTTTCGTAAACGGTTTATTTCATCGATGTCGTTCAAAAGAACGAAGAAAAGAAGGTTTAAGCTGTCCGAAAATATTGTTGTTGTGCCTTTATCGTACAGGGTGTAAAAAAAATAACATTACTGTGTTAGAGCTAGTTTGTCCCTGACAACTAAATAAGCCCAATGTGATTAAAAGGGTTCATTTTAATTAGACTTACCTAGTAACCGTCATATTAAAAAACATATTAAATTACACCTAGTACTTAGTAGTACAAAAGTTATTTAAAAACAAACGATTTCCTGGGGCATCCGTTATGAATCCGTATCTCCGGAGGGGGGGCCGTAGAAAAGAAAGTGTACAGGAACTTGTCATATTATTTTTGGGTTCTATCTGAATCCGGGAGATTGCCCACATATTCTGGGACACCCGGTATAGCCAAAATTAAAATGTATAATTGGTCGAAGAAAAATAAAGGGAGTGTGGCAATTTTCTTTATTCGTTTCTTGAAAAATTTTTCCTTGTTTCGGAAGTTTGATCATAAAACTTTTTATCACACAATCTTTTTTAACTAAATCCAAAGATTTATTAGTAAACACTAGGATGGGCCGAAAATCCGTTTTTTTCGAATTTCTTTTAATAATACCGAAAATATTTTTCATTATGCCAAAAAAAAATTGTGCCAAGGGAAAAAATGTTCATCAATGCTAACGTGTAATCAAAACGCCCGTCGGGGGATTAAAACAAGTGATTTGGTATTTAGTGGTAAATCTCTTTGAGTTTATTGTTTCACACCAAAAGTTCCAATAGAAGAATTTCAGTTCTTTTAGATAATTTTTGCCTGATAATGGGTCTTTCAAATTGAGCGGTTTTTTAAATTCTTGAATAAAACTCATATGGCGTTGTGAATTTTTTAGGTCTAGTTTCATTTCAGAAGTGTAATGTATGACATTTATAAAAATTTAGTTGTACACAATACAACAACGCGTTAATATTGTTGATTCATCTTATGAAAATGGGCGTTGAGTGAAAAATATTTTAGAAAATTACGCGATATTCACGGTTCGCATGATTGTCCATTTGAAATAACTATGAATCGAATTGTTCAAACATTTCAAAAAACTGGTACTGTGGAAGATAAAAGAAGAGCATTACACAGTCGTACTGGTCGTTCGTAAGAGTATATTGATTTGGTACGTGAAAGTGTTGCACAACATGGTGTATTTTACGAAAGGATTTAGATGTGAAGGCATATAAGGTTGAAATCACACAGGAACTAAAGCCACTGGATTATTCCAAAAATCATCTTTTCAGATGAAGTACATTTTGAAATTGGCGGCTATATTAATAAACAAAATTGCCCTATGAGAAACCTCTACATCCTACACGAGTCACTGTTTGGTGTGCATTATGATCAGGAGGTGTAATTGAGCCGTATTTCTTTCAGAATGCTCTTGGTGAAGTTGTCACTATGAATGGTATTCAATATCGTGAGAGGAGTAATATTGATCTGGGGGATATGTGGTTCCAACAGGATGGCGATTGGATGGTTCCAATCATCGATTTCGAATTGTTCCATGATTGAAGCATGGAGTCGTGAAGTTCCCCGAATCGAGCTCCATATCTTTGTTACGTTTCATAAACATTTATGTTTTAATATATATTTACTTTATAGGTAATTTATATGTATGTATTTATATGTGTTATTAGAAAGTATTTTTATAGGTACTATCTGTGTTATGTGGATTATTCCATTTATGAAAAGCCAACATTTTGACAAAAGAGTGGACGTCTGTGAAGCTGCAAGAGGTGGTCAGTCTTAAAAAGTCAACGCAAATTTTTCGTTTTATTCAAGAATTAAAAAACCCTATAATTTGAAAGACCCTTTATTTACATTATCATAACTAATAGGTGGTAAACCTGCAGTAATTAAATAATTCTATTTTTTTGCAACGTGTTAGAGACAACTTCATTTGGAATCCCATGACCTGATACTATTTCTTTCAAAGCGTTGAAGTAAATAACCCTTTAGGCATTTTGAGAGGAATCATTAGTTCTTTGGATACTTTTGGGGAATATTCTTCAAAAATTTGATACTTACGAATATTCAGTTTTACGTGTCTGTTCATAATTACCAAAATGACTCATATAGAAAATTTAGCATACTAAAAATAAGTGATTTATAATGCCAATAAGTCTTCAACAGGGAAAGTGTAATTTTCGTTAATATTAATTTATAATTGTAAAATCAAAGATGTTTTATAAAATTGTAAGTATAGTATGTGAGAATGCAAAAATAGAGCATCTGGCGCCGTGGCTTAGTTGGTTAAAGCGCCTGTCTAGTAAACAGGAGATCGTGAGTTCGAATCTCGCCGGTGCCTTCTTTACCTTTTTTTTTCTGGTAGACCTACAAACAATTTTAAGTGTTGTACTACTTTTTCCTAATTAATTATCTAAATTATAGGTCTAAATGATGATAGTGTTGAAAATAGCAGATCTAAACGATGAAATATGAAGGCACAATATTAACTTTATCGATCTTATCGTAAACATATTTATTACATATAATAATTTTGTCTTTAATCTCTTTAAGAAGCTTGTAAATGTTTCTTATATAATTTTTTTTCCAAGGAATTATTTAAAGGTGACATTTTTTTATTTGTTTCGAAATTATGTACAGGGCTGGCAATTACTAAAAGCTATGGTATTGATATTAATTACTAATTACGAAAGTATCTCAGAAATTATTGTTTCTAACATTTTAGTCTTTAACAGAGTAGATTCATTTATTATAATCAAATAAAATTGAAATCAGACTCTTAGAAAGTCTTCCAGCTCTCTGGATAAAGGGTGAATAGCGATGATTCTATGATGATTCTATGATCTAGACATGATTCTCTCTATATATTCAGCAATTAAAAAATGTTTTCAGTCACTAGATGGGATAGAACCGTTATTGGTATGGAAAACCAAACTTCAAGGAATTTACTATTAAAGACAAAATTATTATTTAAAACTTATCGACGAGCGTTTAATCAGCCCATCATCATAATCATCATCCGCGCGTGTCGATCAAACTTTCACGGTTCTGGGCTTTTCCCTGCCACTCGGGTTCAATATACTTAACGATGTCATCAGTCCATCGTGCTTTCGGTCTTCTTCGCGGACTTTTGCGATCACGCGGTATCCATTCCAGGATTGCCTTGGTCCATCTGTTGTCCCATTGCGTCGCTTTATGGCTTTTACTTTCCCAATGATGTTATACAATTTTGTTTGTTCTCTGATCCATATGCAGGGTTTTCTGTCTCGTCTTGTAAGGCCAGGCATACATCTTTCCATTCCCCTCTGGTGCTACCCCAAGTTTTTGTATTGATTGCGATGCGAATGTCCAGGTTTTACTATCGTATGTCATAACGGGCAGGATGCAGTGATCGGACAGTTTTCTTTTCAGGCAAAGTGGGAGTTTGCCCTTAAACACTATGTTGAGCCTGCTAGCCATATTTAAAACGCAGTTCCACCTCCTGGGCGATATCGCCTTCATTGAAATCGTTTGCCCAAGATATTTTTTCCAAACATTCCAGAGACCTTCCTAAAACTGAAATTCTTCTATCCTCAGCAAATTTATTGAACATAACCTTATTCCTTTTCAGGTTTATCTTTAAGCCAAATGGTTCGTCAGCCCTTTGCGGCTCTTGTATGCGTCTTTGCAGCTCTTCTGGGTTGGAGGAGAGATATTATCTGCAAATCTAAGATGGTTTAAGTTTGCACCATTAATCTTTACACCATCCTGTTTCCAGTCCAGATTACGGAATACTTCTTCAAGGCAGGCCGAGAAAAGAATATGCGATTTTGCGTCACCCTGCCATACACATCGCTCTACATTAATTCCAACTTCAAGATCATCAAGGTGAATTGTCGCTGTAGCTCCATCATATATCGATCCTAACATATGCTTTGTCTACCCCCTGGCGGGGTAGATGGCTTGCTTTGAGATTGAGCTAAATGCTTTATCATCGTTGATAAAAGCCAAGCACAGTGGCATGGTGTCTTTGTTGTGCCTTTCTATGGCCTGCTGCACAATCTGGATATAATCCGTTGTACTGAATCCACTACCGAATCCTGCTTGTTATTTTGATAGTGCGTCATTCGGTTTTATTAACATTTTTTAGATATTATAGATATAGATATATCACTTCTACATTTTTCCATCAGTCAGGTACTTTTTGTTCTTTGAGGCATTCTGAGTATAACTTTGCTAGTGTTTTATGTAAAGTCCGACCATTTGTCACTTACTCCACTGAAATATCTGGTGCAGAAATGGTATCTCTGACTGTTTTCGCTGCATGTGATGGGGCGTTGACGTGCTGCAAAATAATTTTTTCTTGTCTTGAGGCCCATTCTGGTAGCTTTTCGACCAATGCATGGTTCAAATTGATCATTTGTTATTGTTAGCGAACTGTATTAACTGTTTCACCTGATTTCAGAATCTCGTGGTATACGACATCCTTTCGATCCACCCAAATGCACTGCATTGTCTTCTTTACAAAGCGATTCGGTCTTATGTTCGATGCTGATGGTTGTCCTGGGTTAACCCATGATCTTCTGCGTTTTAAGTTCTCGAAATATATTCATTTTTTGTTTTCAGTCACAATCCAATGCAAACAACTCTTTCGTTCATACCGAGAAAGCAAAACTTTGCACACCGTTTTTCGCTTTTCTATCTGCCTGTCGTTCAGCTGATGTGATACACATTTTCTTGCCTTCTGGGTCCTTACCATGGCGTGCAGACAATCACAAATGCTTCGGCGACCAACATTTAACCTCTGTTATTTGTTGTCGAGTTTGGTTATCGTCTTCTTCCAGCAATGCTTATAATTCAGCATCTTCTTCCTGGGCGTTCTTTGTCTTTCAAGTCGAAATAACCACTTTTGAACCGTCTAAACCACAGCCCACCAGTGTCTTGCATTGGGACATTGTCACCGCAAGTTTCCATATATATACGATCACTTTCACTCGCTTTTTTCTTTTGATTGAACAAGAAAAGCAGTACGTTTCGTAAATGCCCTTTATTTGACACCAACTCGAAATCGCTTAAACATCAATGGCGTTTTGAAAGGTACTACCAAAATTACATAAGAGTTTAGACTGTGAACCGACCTTTGTTTCCAGCGTCATCTCTTAGACAGTATAAGTGTTATTAACCACCACACCTGTCAGATATCTATCCATTTTGTTATTTATAGTGAAGTTCGATATTGGTATATCAAATGCACACCTTTTAGGAGATTATGAAGAAAAATAAAACAATTTAAAAAATTATAGTCCACTATCTTAGGCATAATAATTCGTGACCTCCACTCGTAGGTTGTGGTATTAAGCTTTCTTGACCAGTGTGATTTCTTAAACGTTTACTTATGTCTTCTCTTATTACATTTAGATACCTTCATTATATGTTAAAATCTCTAACTTCATACTAAACTATCAAATCTGTATTCATTTTGTGAAAATAATTCTAAAGCATTATGCGTCTGAGACGATTAGGTTGTATCTGATTTATATCAGATCAAAGATGAATATTTTTTTAAATTGTGTTAAAAATGTTAACCAAGTATTACGTCGAAGAAGCTGCGCTAAAATAGAATGTTTAAAAGTGATACAAATACTTTAATGATGATGATTTTTGAAAGGAAAGTATTAGTGTTTTAGATTGGCTTGCGAGGTCCTTAGACTTTAACATAATTGAAAATATCTGGGGTTATCTAGCTCGATGATTTTTAAAACATTAATGATTTGACACGAGCAATTCAGTAAGAGTGGGGCAAATTTTCTCAAAAGTCAATCCGCTGTCTCTAGTATTCTTTTCCATATCGCCTGTTTCTGCGATTGGAGAAAGAAGGAGTACTTCATCGGATACTAAGATGAGTGTTTCTCTAAGTATTGTAACTTTTAATAAACTTGTAATATATTTGTTACTTTTTGTCTTGTTGCACTTTTTGGTCCTACTTAAAAAAATATTTTTAATTTCTTCTTAGACTTTTTTTCCCTATCTTTTTTTTTTCATCATCTCAAATGAGCAAAATACTTTCAAACTGTGATAATGTATTTTTGTCCCGGCCCTTAGTGATATTTATTAAAGTAATAGCTGTTACTCGAATGTCCGAAAAATTCCATAGCTTTTACCTACTATTTGACAACTTTTTTCAATAAATTTCTTAAAGACAAAATTGCTAGGGATTCACAACGATACAATTCTAAATTTCAAATTTCGGATTATATTGATCTTTTACGCCCCCTTAGGAGTTGATTTTTATGAACCCTCCTCCTTAGCGAACATCTACAACGCAAGTAGAACATTCACGCTAAATTTTAAGTTTGTAGGTCTTATAGTGTGGGAGAATTCGCGAAAAGTGAGTGATTCTTCCTAAAGAAGAAATACTTCTATTGTCAGCAAATTTGTTGAACATAACCTGACTCTTTTTTAGGTTTATTTTCATGCCAAATGGTTCTCCCGCCCTTTGCAGCTCTTGTATGTGTTTTTGTAGCTCATCTGGGTCTTGTGACAGGAGAACGATATCCTCTGCAAACCCAAGATGGCTTAAGTATGCTCCACTGATTTTTATTACCTTCCGTTCCCAATCCAGATTACGGAATACCTCTTCAAGGCAGACTGAGAAAAGAATAGGCGATTTTGCCAGTATTTTATGTAAAGTTCGACGACCAGCTTTTAACATTTTAACCGTTACATTGTCCTTTCCTTGAACCTCTCCATTCTTCATCGCTTCTATAGCATTTGTCACTTCATCCAACAGAATATCTGGCATTGTATTCATTCTGTGAAAATAATTCTAAACCATTATGCGTCTGAGACGATCAGGTGGTATCTGATTTATATCAGATCAAAGATGAATATTTTTTTATATTGTATTAAATTTCATTCATATTTTTGTATTGAATATAAAAATAAATTGTAATCAATGATATATAGAGAACTGTTATTTATGACCTTTTACTATTTTTCGCCAAATTGCATTTGTGTCGAGATCCGAAAAGTTATCCATTTGACACAGAGATGGTGCAAATATGATCAAATAACTGTGATATTAATCAAGTTAGATGACGTGCGTTGTGTAGAATCATTGCTCTTTTACTGTTCTATGTACAATCCAATAGGAAACTCCAACTTGTCGCGCAACACTTCGAGTAGTTCTGGTAGAATCCTCTTAACCAGATGTAAAATTTGGACTGATTTCTCCCTGCCGCCCACTTTCTTGAAATTTTGGAACCACACTAACCATATCCAAAAGTCTTTGAGAAACTTGGACAAATATTTATCGAGCTAGAAGGGATAAGGTTGTCCGTAAATACGCGTAACTCCTTCGAAATTTTGGAGAGATTCTCTGTAAATCAGGAACATACCGTGTTATTCGCTTATAAAATTTATTTTTGGTTATAAATCGAACTTAAATGGACACACTGAAACACTAAAATAATTTTTGTCGCAATTTTGAAGAGATTGCGACATTGGCACATCCATTGCCACATTTTAACCATTAGTTTATTTGTAGTTTATTCTTTAAATAACAGCCAATTAATATTTGCCAAATTTTCTTATTCACATATTTGCTTAAAATGTTAATTCTTACCATACCTTCTCAATTGGTGATTTAATAAGTTTGCATTTTTTTTTCTCGGAAATCCTTAGGTTTTTTTCTAAGGAACTTCTTTTTTTTTTAATTATGTGAAGAATCTTTACCAGACTTTTTTTGCCAAATTCTAAGTCACAAAATAACAACCATATATATATATATATATATATATATATATATATATATATATATATATATATATATATATATATATATATATATATATATATATATATATATACAGTGTGTCGCATTTACTTCATCTTAAATGAAGACACCCCCATATTATTGCTATTTGAAGAAATACAGATTTGAATTTTTGCACAGTCATACAGGTTGATGGGTCACATTTTTTAAGATACTCAACTGAAATCTGAACTTTAAACTAAGCCTACTACGAATTCACAAACAGGGTCAATCGTGAATATTTTGTTTCGCGTTGGAGATACCGAAAAAGGTTATTAGAAAAAGTTGTTCAGAATATTATTTTCAATCATACATACCGAGTTCCATGACAAAATTCGCATTTTTAATTTTTTGATTATTTTGGTCTACAAACAAAATTATTACAAGTTTATTTTTTAATTTGATAATTGCCATGGAAAGTAAAAAGTTGACACATTGTCAATTTAAGTGTCATGTATTCAAATATTTCAGTAAAATAAATATACTTACAAAGGAATAATTATTTTTTTATTATGGGAAAACCATTTTTGGTAATTGATCAAATTTAGGAAAAGTATCCAACAATAATTTTTATAATACAAATAATAAACTATCAAATGTGATCTGTCTCAACTAGTCCCTCTATTCGAATACATTTTATGATTCTTTTACGATTCTGTTGTAATAATTTTATGTATAGATCAAAATAATGACAAATTTAAAAATGTGAATTTTGTCATAAAACTCGGTATGTAAGGTTAAAATACTATTCTGAACAACATTTCTTAATAACTTTTTCGAAATCTCTAACGCGAAGCAAAATATCGAAAATGAACTCTGTTTGTGAATTGCGTAGTGTGCTGAATTTAAAGTTCAGATTTCAGATGGGTATCTTAAAAACCGTCCCCCATCAATCTGTATGACTGCAAGTCTGTTTGACTGTAGTTTATATATATGTATATATATATATATATATATATATATATATATATATATATATATATATATATATATATATATATATATATCTGTATCTATATATATATATATATATATATATATATATATATATATATATATATATATATATATCTGTGTATACATATATATATATATATATATATATATATATATATATATATATATATATATATATATATATATATATATATATATATATATATATAGATATATAGATAGTTTCTCGGGTATCCCGTATTAGCTGAATATCTACTGGTGGACGGTTTTGCTGACGTTTCGATGGAATTTCATCCATCATTTTCGAGTCGTGTCGAGTAAACGCTTTGAAAATGATGAATGATATTCCATCGGAACGTCAGCGAAACCGTCCACCAGTAGACATTCCATCATTTTCGAGTCAAGTCGAGTCGAGTAAACGCTTTAAGAATGATGGATGAGATTCCATCGAAACGTCAGCGAGTTCACCGTCCACCAGTGGACATTCAGCTAACATGGAATACCCAAGAAACTATCGATACATTTCACACCAGTGAAAACATTATATGCAGTTTTTAATTTCTTTGGATTGCGTCCAATTACACAACAGTAATCGGGAGTTATGCACCCCAACCGCTGGGTTCCACTATCTCATGTTGAACACATAACCTGCGTGTCCTCCAAAATGAGCATTCTGTTAGTTGCTTGATCGAAAACGAGCCCCACCCATAACCTAACCTTACATTGGAGGGCATATGTTTCGTCTGTTGGTGTAAGACTCATCAGGATACCAACATATGCTCTTTCGTCAAGAATAGGGCGATATATCATTAATTACAATAAATAGGATAGTCGCCAGGTCTCACTCCTTTTTGATTTTTAAGGTCTTCTTAAATGAAACTAAGTACGTATAAAAAAATAGATAAAATCTTACAAACAATTTTGGATAAAATAATGTTGTCGGATTTCCATTATCATTATTTTTAAGGATAATAGCGACGTTTCGATCAGTAAAATCTCCGATCGTTGTCAGGCTTAGTTAAGAAGGTTTGTCTCTCCATTCTTTGTCTTTCCCTTTCTTTTATGTCCTTTGTCGTCTGCCAAAAAATAGAATTTTATTCAAAGTCATACCGTGTTTATAAACTTCAGAAAAACAATTTTATTTCTGAATTCAACTCATTGTGTCTTAGTGGAAATTGGATATTTTTAATATACTGTTCCTGTGCGTTTGATAAAACTCAGGGAACGAAATTAATTGTCCTGATTACTTCATTGGACTTATATTCTTTAGATTACCGGTGTGGAGCAAGATACAAATATATGGGAGGGTTGTTCGATAATTTCTCAGTTTCTCACAGATGGTGCAAGTATGCTAAATGACTACGTATGATTCGTTAGATGGCGTGCGTTTAGTGGCTTATTTATAGAGATCCAGTAAAGCAAACAAGTTTTGATATTTTACACGAGCTTGCTGACTTTAACCTACACGATATTTTGGGTATGAACTTTCTGGTCGATGGGTGTCGCATTTATTAACAGTCATGCGAAGACGCATTAGAATGAACACTTCTCAAGGGTGTTTAGACTGGTTGAAATGCCATTCTCCTTAGTTCTTTCGAGATTGTATAACAGTGGATGACACATAGCTTCACTATTACTCGTCAGACATGAAGCAGTCCAAATAGTGGGTAGAAGCAAGTGAAGGTGTGTTTTGTAGCATTTGTTTTTCATGGCTGTCGTGGTGCACTGCTCATACACTATTGGACAAAGGCCAGGCCAATTAGTATTTCTCTTCACAGTAGGAGTATTACTCTTCACTACATGATCAATTAAAATGTGTTATCAGGCTAAACGTGTAGGGGTGTTGCTGTAAAAGAAATACTTTTACATGAACCATATTTACCGCATTTGGTTGTCAACGATTACTTCATCTTCTCAAATCTGAGCAAATGGTTGGCTGTACTAAGATTACTAACTAAGTAAAATACTAAGATAAGATGAGACAACCTCTTTCTCTGTAGAGTTGGTTAAACCGCATCATACTGGAGATTGAAAAAAGTTGGAACGTTCTTGGTGGTTTTAATGTATTGAATTGTAAGGTGATTACATTGAAAAATAAAGGACAATTGTTAAAAATCTTGGCGTGTCTTTGTCAGAACTCATTGTATATCAAAAAATAAAGTCACTGTTTGTCAAGGGTATTTAGACTTGTTAAAACGCGATTCTGCTTAGTTCCTTCGAGATTTTATAACAATGGATGAAACATAGCTTCGCCATTACACGCCATAGATGAAGTAGAAGTCTAAATAGTGGGCGGAAGCAAGTGAAGGCGTGTTTTATAGGAAAACTCGTGGCTACAGTTTTTTATGGTTGTCGTGGTACACTGCAAATACACTACCTGACAAAAGGCAAGGGAATTAGTATTAATCTTTACAGCAGGAGTATTACTCTTCACTATATGACCAATTGAAAGGTGTTATCAGACTAAAAGTTCCGTAGGCTAACTCCTTTCGCATGGGCACGTTCAACCAATGCTGGCATAGATTTTTTCGTCATTTGGAATCGGCCCAATAATCCTCGTCAAGGCTTCTTGGATTCGTGTAACACTGTTAGAAAAAGTTCTTTTCATGACCAGTTTAAGTTTCGGAAATAGGAAATCGTAGCACGGAGACAAATCAAACGAATACAGAGGATGTTGAAGCACACAGACTTGTTTATTCACCAAAAAATTATGAATAGCGACGGTCCTCTTCTAAAACGTGAGGAACAAATCGAGCACAGACTCTCCGTTTGTTTATTTTTTTTGTCAACATTTCGTAAATAATGTCTTTGGTCGTATTTAATTCTTCCGCTATCCATCTCACAGTCGAATTTGTATCGTAGGCGATCATTTCACCCACTTGTTCCACCAACTGATCGCGTTTTTTGGTTTTTTTCTTTCGAAGCATCACGACAGTCCTGAAATGGCTTATACCATTCGAACATGCATGTAGAGGATAAGCAATCATCACCATATATATTTTTCATCCATTTAAATGCTTTTGTAGTAGTTTTACCGAGGTCGAAACACAATTTTATATTAGCTCTTTGTTCCATCGTGTTTATGTGACGAGGTGACAAAAGGTACTGTCACTTTAAGCGCTATAACTTGACGATCCGTTGATTGATTCTAATAATGGTGGTCTAGAGAGGATATATAGAGGAGCTAGACAGCTATCAGATTATATATTGTTTCAATAGATAGCGGTAGTAGTTTTGTTTGAATTTAAAAAGTTACGTTATTTTTCCGACATACGAGGGCGAATCAAATCTAAACCGGAATTGTTTTATACATATTTATTATTGTTAAAATATGACAAAAAAGTATTGATAATTTTTCGACATAGTCTCCTCCACGCTCTACACATTTTTCCCAGCGGTTTGGAAGCTTGTGAATTCCTTGCTCGTAGAAACTTTGAGTTTGGGTTATCAGACAATTGCACACGTTGTTCTCAACGTCTTGATCGTTGTCGAATCATACCCCTCCAAGTACATCTTTCATGGGCGCAAACATAAAATAATCACAAAGTGACAAATCTGGGCTATACGGAGGATGTTCAAGGATTTCCCAATGCATATTCTCTAATTTTTTCTCCGCCAAACCGCTGTGTATGATCTGGTGTTGTCATGAAGGAGGAGGACGTCTCTGTTGGCGACACCGCGTCTTTTGCTCCTATAAGCGGAGTTTGTTGCCTCCAACAGCTGACAGTAGTAGGCAGCATTAACCGTACGTTGATCTTAGAAAATTAATCAGCAAAATTCCCTTCTAGTCGAAATAAACTGCCGCGAGAACCTTGCCGGCTGACAGACGGGTTTTGGCCTTTACAGAGCAGGTTTCGTCTTTCCTTCGCCATTCCTTACTCGTCATTTTTGAGTGTTACTCGCTCTGGAGTGTAATAATGCACCCACATTTCATCACATGTCACGATACACTTTCTCCTTCCCGCCGAAATTTATTCAGAAGTCTTGCAATTGGATGTTTTTTTGATCTTCGGTTCACAACATCGGGTATATATTTTATTGAAGTCAAGATGATTTTTGATGTTTGCTTCAACACTTCCAAAGCTAATATCTACCTTTTATGCGATTTCGTGAATACTGGGCCACAGGTCACCTTCGATAAGGTTGCGAACTACACCAATGTTGACAGCAATGACACTTGACCTGGGATGTCGATTATGACTTACATTTACAACACTTTCTCGTCCACTCATAAACTTCTTGGCCCAACCAAACACTTGGCTCTTAGACAGGGTATCGTCCTCACACTGAACCTTCATCCTAATTAATATTTCGGATGTTTTAACGCCTTTCTTGATTAAAAAGTTTATTATAACCCGTTCCGCAACGGACGGTGGAACCTGCTCACTCATGGCTGTACTGACAAAAGAACTGAGTGAAATAGCTCACCGAGCTTTTCCCCCACTCCTAATACATTGCACTATAACGACCTATACTGATAGCCCGCTCGTGATTGGCTGAGGAAAATAATTGTAAAATGCCGGTTTATATTTGATGCACCCTCGTATTATGTATAGCAGCACTCTGTAGCTACAGTGCTGGTAGTCATTAACTAGTGGTTGAACTAAAAAATAGAATTTTCTGTACTGTCATTAGTAGAAGTTTTATTAATATGCTAGTCATAGTACTTGTATATTGATTTTTGGCCTCTTTAATATGCAAGCGTGCCAGTGAGATACAGTTATAATTATTTTCGATGATTCATTTTCATTGAATCCTTTTCTTAATCGTTAACTCTCAACTTTACTTAGTGAATTCGTTAGTACGAGATAGAGTGAAAGGTCAGATATTTTTTCGGTAGATAGCGGGGCGATCGCAAATGTGATTTCATTTTTGAAAAGTAGTTTCCTTCCTAGTAACGCTCCATGCATTTTAAGTTGACATTTAGTTGGTTTTGATAGTTTTCGAAAGCAGATAAGTTTCATATTTTTGATATCATGAACAAAAAATTGATGTGTTCCTATGTGCTCGAACCAGCATGAGTAACACTTCGTGTTCAGTATGTCTCGTTGGGGTATCTGTTGAAGAAATGGTTAACAAAATCCATGATATAGTGTTGGCCGATCGCAGGGTAGGGGAGACCGGGGATAGTTGACCAAATTTCCGTTAAGATGCTTATCTTTTTATTGCTTTAGTGTATATTACCCTAAGAACCAATACATCTAATAGATACACTAATAAGCTTTTGAAAAATATTACAAAAAGCTCTTAAACAATTATGATATAGTGTACAAGCCTGATTTTGTAGAATTGTAGAGGTAGAGAGGATTGATTGACTTTTTACTTGGGGTAAGTTGACCTATGAAGTAATTAGTACAAAATCTGGGGATAAATAGCATAAAAAATACAAGAAGTATTTGCAATTATCAATTTTTTTAATGAAACAAAATTTGTCAATACTGACAATTTAAATAAACTTCAAATTAGAATAAACAATCAGACATTTAAATATAAGACAAACTAAATACTGAAACCATAATACTTTTATATTAAGTATCTAGAACAAAACTAGAAAACTTTTTATTAACTTTAATCATTTGGTAACAAACAGTCTTAACTGAAATAACTAATCTTCTTATTAACTTTATTCGTTTGGTAACAAATAGTCTTAACTAATATAACTAATATAACTAATATAATTATATGTTTGTAAATGAACAGACCATTTTTGGGATGAGACTATCAAATCAGTCTTCTAAATCAGAGGTGTAATTTTTGCATTAAATTGCCCTTTGCACATTTTGCATGGGCCCATAACTTGCATTGAATTCATTCCTCCCCAGGAATATTCAAACTATAGGCTTCGGTGCACTCTAAACAAAATGTATCATCCTCAGCACTTTCGTCTTCGTCATTATTGCTCTTATTTCTCTCATGAAGAGTTTTTTCCTTTTCCTTTACCCTTACCCTTGCTAGTCCCTTTAAATTGTCCTTTAGTCATCTTTGGTTTCTTTGCTTTTTTGTTCAGCGTCTTACGACATTATTGTTTTATTTTGAGTTCCTTAATATTTTCTTTTCCAGGTGGGTCTGTATAAATAGTGCTTTTTGCTTTTCGAGTATTTTTTTAATTTTCCAAACGTGTTTCAGCTTTTGGGAATGGTCTTATCTCTTCAGGTGAAGTAAACGAAGTACTGGGCATATTCACACCTCTTGTTTGGGTTACCGCATTTTTTCAGGAGTTTTGAATATTTGATCTTCATTAGTTCCTGAGATTGCGTCCAAAATCGAAGGCAATTCACAAAAAGCATGTGTTCATTCAATTATTAAAAAGGCAAGAACATCGTCCTGCATCGCTGAATTCGCAGTATCAATCTCGTTACATGGGTCATGCGAAGTTATTGCTTGAGAAGTTAATAGTGCAGCACTGTCAGTAACTGATGTAATAGTAGGTGGTAGTGTAATAGCGGGCAAGTCCTTGTTGGTCTGTCAGTTACATAAGATCCGCTAAATTCCTAGTCAGGAAATATATTTTCATTGAGAGGTGATATCTCAATGATTCGGAATCCAAATTATATATTACCAGTTGTAGCTGCCAATGGCAATGATGTTTTCACCAACTCAGGTATGTCGTAGATCGTAATAGTCTTTACTGGATGACTCGCTAACCAGTTGTTGCATGCTTTGTTGAAATATTTCTTTAGTGGTCCATAAACTGTTCTATCTAAAGGCTACAGCTTATGGCTACAGCGTGAAGGAAATGATAAAACTGTCACCCCTTTTGCTTTGAAATAATCAAGTATACAATAGTCAAGTACTTCAATAGATAAATGAGAGTCGTGGTTGTCTAGAAGTAATAGAATAGACTTTTCTTTACTGGGTTTAACGTATTTTACGAAATATTTGGCGAATTTTTGAAAACTATCTTCTATCTCATCTGAACCAACGCGTCCACCTCTAATAAAATGTTCTTTATAGTGGTCACGTGAGAAAACGAAGAATGGAGGAGCCATGTTGCCAAGAGCTGAAATTGTAATCGCCACTGTGACCAGCGTACTTCGTTCAGCAGAAGTAATTTTTTGAATCCTCGTTTTGGTTCCTCGAGCTATCACTCTATTGAGAACATTCAAATGTTGGTAAACGGTTTTCAAGTTGTCAAAGAACAAATTTACAGTTTTTTTGTTGAACGATGTGGCTCGAGATAAACTCATTACTTGTGGAGACCGTATAGAGAGTGTAGGATGGCGTTTCAGTTTTCTGTTGCACGAGTCAGGGATAGATTTTTTTTCGCAAACTTTCGTGTTTCATGAGGTGTAAATCCGTAATAAATATCAACTGCTTTTTTGAAGTAACTTTCTAATGCGAGTTCTTCCTCGTCCCTAAATATTTGTTTATTTTTGGCGCTCTCCAATTGATTCAAATTTCGTCAATTTCAGATTACTTTCTAACGTTTTCTTCATTTTTACTACGTAGCGTTGGATAGCAAATTCTTTTGCTGTAAAATTAATAATTTTTTAATCAAAAATAATTTCTTGACATGCTCTATCGAAGACATGTTTGCGTGTACTTCCTTGATTAGTCTTTCTTTTATACGTCCATTTGGTTCTGAAAACCCAACCTTTTGATACATTTTGACAAAAAAACCGATTTTATTTAATGTGAAGTATATCCAGGCTACTATGGAGTAGGTTAATTAGGTGATCAACGAGCCCCGAAATAAATTGGTCTACCAGCCCCGGATCGCTTTTTAATTTTTATCCACATTATTTAAGGTTATACCTCAAAACTACGGTGAAATCAACTAGAATGATTCCTAATGAAAGGATTATCAATCAAACCCTTCACTTTAATTTACTTCAAAGTAAATAACGAGTATATAAGCATTACTTCAAAACATATTATGAGGAATATAATTAGTTACATGTATTGTTTTTCGATAATATACTCCTTCTTTCGAATGACGTGCATATGTGATACCGCGTTATCGGTGATTGAGCGGGGGAGAAAACGGTTTCTTGCGTCTAGTTCGATGACGCAACATCTTCGAGTAGGTCGAGTTTTTGTCAGTTAGACAATCTCTTCCTATAGTCAACTAATCCCGGTTTCCTCTAAATGTTAGAGAATATGTTGAAATTCTAAACATCTCGGACGAAGGCGTACGGAACATACTATGTGAACATTTCAGCATAATAAAGTTATCAGAGCGATGAGTGCTGCGTTTGCTCACTGCGGACCAAAAACGGAGTCGAGTAACACTGCACTGTGATATTTAGACATGTACCCGAAGGAGTTTCTGCGGGATTCTTGATTGTTAATGAAGCTTACATTCATCACTGTTCACCAGAAATTAAGAAACCTACAAAACGGTGAATTGCATAATGGTGCCGCATCCACTCTATTCGCCGGATTTAGTCCTCTCCGACTTCTTTCTCTTTTCAACAATAAAGAAACGGCTGACCGGAAGGAAATTCACATCAAATAAAGATATCATCGCCGAAATAGAGGCATATTTTGCAGGGTTCGAAAAGTCGTATTTTTGGACATGCAGAAGTTGCAAAATAATATCATTTAAAAAATGATAAACTACTTAGTATACCCTGTTCCTTATTTCCTCATCATTTGCCTCATACTTATCTATTCCCTATTCAGTTTTAAGTCATGGAAAATCATTACTACACAACATTCTGACGAATCAGTTAACTATACTGTGATAATATACCGACAAAAATCAACCTTTACGATAATGCAATGTTGACAGATTTATTAGAGTCAACAAGTATCCGAAAATAAATAGAGCCGCCCTCGTAGTAATGTTGCCAAGCGTCTTTAAAATTACACACACTTTTTAATTTTCGCTTTTGTTATATATTTAGATCAAGAGGATTCGCATCTGAATCCCGCGTATCTAAAAATAACGGTTATGCGGCGGTTAGTTTGACAATAATCGAGGAATAAACAGTTGCGATGGCCGAATCCGACGTGCGTTGCGCGTGTTTCGATCGGCTTCTGGCTAAGACGATGCGTTTTTCCTCGGTCGCGGAGTGTTTTTCCATAAACGACGACGAGTCTCGGTGTTGAAAACAACAAGAGTCGAAAATCTGCACGGAACATGTCGAATTTGTTTATGTAGTAGTTTTGATTTTCAATAAACGAGATGATTCAGTTTGAGTTGTAGTAGGTTTTTATTAGACATACGAGTTTTTTTCGAATAATTGAGGTTAGGATTCTAAATATTACCACTATTTTTTCAGTCCAATAATAAGTTTGTCTCTTCTGCTAATGTGTGGATTTCTAGATAAAGTACAAAAACTTTTCTCTCTTTTTTATTTTTTCGAGTCCAGAGAATAGGGCGGATGTGGCAGCAATCCGTAATGTAAATTGGCAATGGGCTGTGTTGTCGTGGTGAAACAGCACTTTTTTCTTTTACAAATGATGGCGATTTTTTATTATCTTCGTGAGTCTCTTTTCCAAATAATCGATGAACATTGATGAGATACCAGGAATCAGTGGCCTTGACACTGTCGATCGATAGAAGTATGTTCTTTGTGGCACGTTGGCCGAGTAAAACGCTCTATTTTGGTAGTTTATTAATTTTTGCTGTATAGGGACGGATATAGCTGTGAAGGGGTCACTAGATTGCGTTTTTGATCCGCAGTGAGCAAACGTGGTACTCTTCGAGCTTTATTATATTCAAATGTTCGTGTAGAGTGTTGCATACGCGTTCGCGCCCTTCTTCCACCCGATATTATTTTCTAAAATAATCCCGAAACTGCACTGCTGGTAGATGGGACAAGGTTTCCGTAGTCGAAAGCTACTCACAAAACCGTTATCTTCTCTTCCTTGATGTTTCTGCTGCTTGGCCACCGGACGGGGTGGGCCAAGCGCTCCTTTGTGTGTCTCCTCTTCGGTTCACCAATGTGAACTGTTGTGTTCTCTCGTGATATTGCGTACGCGTTGGTTTGAGATATCTATCATCTCAAAAATTTCTCTATCCTTTACTCTACGATCGGACAATTTGATATCATGGATTTTATTGGCAATTTCCTTAGTAGTGACCTCAACCGAACGTTCTAAACGCGGAGCGACGAGATCGAAGCTCAGGAAATCACTTATGAACTATGAAAAATAGTAAAAGTAAACAAGAAAAAAGTAATAAATCTGTTTTTTTAATACATTCAATAATTTATGGAGCCCCAACGTTCAATCGTTCGAAAACTTCTCGGTCTGGCAAAAGAAAATACAACATTTTGTAGGTTTTTAGAAAATTCTCAACATAATCACCTTGTATTTCAGTATATTTAGACCAACGACCTGCTAATATTTGTACGACCTCAGGATAATGCAATCTGTTATACAACTCTGTAAAATAAGCGGTTGTCGCTACGAGTCAGATCCGGTAAATAGGGTGCATATAGTGGAAGCACTTCAAAGAGTAGGTCAAAGAGTACTTACTTAGTTACTTTTCAACTCGTCCAGTAGTGAATCGTGATAATCCCCGTTGATGGTTCTGCATTTTGCTAGAGATACACTTCTATCCCAGTAAATCGCAATCCCCAAACGAATATCCCAATGCAACCTGAAAAAAATTCGTTTTTTTTTTGACACACTTTAACCTGTTTTCTCCCACTGTTTGGAGTGCTGCTTTATCTTTGTTGTATAACACTAAATCCATATCTTATCTACTATTATAAAACATCGAATGAACTCAGCAGATTTGCGTATAATGAAACCTAAACACTTTTGAGAAGAGTGTTGTTCATTCGAATGCATCTTTGGCAGATTTTTAACTTACGCGGTATCTTTTTAAATACCTAAAATATCCTGTAAAATATAGTGGACACGATCTGTCGAGATGTTTATAATACCTGCAAGTTCGTGTACTTTCAGTAGGCGGTCAGAGTCCCGATCTTTCAAAATTATCACTGAATGTACGTTAACGTTTAAATTCAGCATTTACCATCGGAAACGAAGGAGAAGGATTTTTTAACATTAAATCTAACTTTTATGTATGTCCGTCGGTGTTAAATCCGTCAACATTTTTCAAAAAATGTCAAAACCCTATCGCCACTAATAGGCAACTAACACACGCGCCTGAGTCTTCACAGGACGACATCTAACGAATCTTACTTCATAAATAGCGTAGTCACTTGATCATTCTACGCCATTTCGCTGTGAGGTCAAGAATTTTTCGATCAATCCTCGTATATCGAATAAAGAAATATGTAATCAAAATGATCAATGTTTGGTGAATATAACTCAACATCCCACTGAACTGACCCCAATATACCTTTGATCGTTGTGGATTGTTTTCATTAAGCATTCATGAGTTGCAATGTTAAATTCAACATGCATTAAGTGGTAAATATTGTCATTAATACACCGACATTATTTTATCTGATGCTTTTCACTTTCCGGCTTTTGTTTGTAGTACAATTTTTTATTTGAAACAGTCTTTTTTAGGATGACTACGGCTATAATTCTTTGTACATATTATATCATCTCTACCATAATATACGAGGATAGAGTGAAAAGTCAGCTATTTTTAAATTAAATGATTATTTTTTATCGAAAATATCCTTTAACCTAATATTCTAAAATTCTTTTACCTCGATATACTTCGCTTAACGATTTTTTAAATTTTATATGCCTTCCAAAAAATTATGATTTATCGAAATCTGTAAAGTTGTCTTCTGCTTTGGCGATGTTTTCTTCATTTGATTTGAATATTTATTCCAACAAGCCCTTTTTTATGTTGGGAAAGAAAAAGGTGTTTGAGGGGGCCAAGTCTAGAGACAGACGTGGTTGTGGCATCAATTATTAGCGCAAATTGACTAATTTCGCTGTTATGTACGGATGTATTGTTGGAAGGAATGTATTGTTGTCGTAAAACAGCACTTTTTTCTTTGCCCAGTGTGCTTTTTATCAACTCTTTGTGAAATTTGACCAATAATGTAGCATACTATTCTCCTGTGATCGTCTCTTTCTTTTCCTAATTCTCGATGAATATAATGTCTTGCAAATTTCAGAAAACAGGGGCTATGATTTTATCAGCCGATGGAAGAATCTTCTTTGGGGCACGTTCGCCGGGTAAAACCCATCATTTTGACTGATTCTATATTTCTGGAGTATAGCGATGAATAAAGCTGTGAAGTGGTCACTCAATTCCGTTTTTGGTCTGCAGTGAGTAAATGCGGCGCCCATCGCATTAATAGCTATAGCGTATACAAATATTCGTATGATGTTGCATACGCATTGATCCCAGGTGTTATTTTATCGAGAATAACTCTCACCCTGTGATCGAACGGTTTGATATCATGGATTTTGTCGGTCATTTTCTTGGTAGTGAATTCAAAGGGCGCCCTGGGCGAGAAGCGCTCCTCGTGTTGATTTTACCACATCGAAATTCAATAAATCACTTATGAACCACGGAATGTAAAGTAACATAGTTCACATGATACATTTTAATTTTTCTCTAGGCTTTCTGTTTCTTCTATTTCCGTATTCCTTATATTTCTTCTATTCCCCCAATTTCATCAATATCTTCAATGTCATCTATTCCTTCTATTTATCCCATGTCATCTACTTCTTCCATTTCTCCCATGTCTTTTATTTTATTTCTTCTATTTCTCCCACTTCTTCTATATTTTACATCTTTTCTATTTCTTGCGTTTCTTTTATTTTTCCCATTTCTTCCACTTCTCCCCATCCCACATTTTTTCAAGTTCTTCCATTTCTCCCATTTCTTCAATTTCTCAAATTTCTTCAAATTAACCAACTCGTTTCATTTCTTCAATTTCTTCTATTTCTCCTATTCCTTGTATTCTTTCTATTTCTTCAATTTCTTTTATTTATTTATTTATGGACGCTTCATCTTGAATAAAGAAAATTATAACGTGAAGTAACAATGTTAGTTGGATATGATTCAACATTTTACTGAGGTAGTCCCAACATACTTGTGATTAATTATCTGGATGTTTTTCTCTGCGTTGAAAACAAGATCGATGTAATACACGATAGCGTTATCTGGTCAATATGATATTATAGACAATTAATATGTTTCTACACTTCCTATTCATTATTGTAGTTTATTTTCTTAAAACAAAACTAAGAGATAATGCGAATATGTGAAATTGTGGTTGAAACCACAATGTAATTGGTAAATATTATGTAGCAACGTAATATTTCTGCTTTATATATTTCGTCTTGGACTTTCGTATAAATGGTTAACCTCACATTCGCCTCATCTGACTTCGTGTGGCTTTTGGGTATTTTCAGAATTTAAACTGACGATGAAAGGAAGGTGTTTCGGATAAACAGCAGATAGCTTTGTAGGTGATACCCAAAAAGAAGTACAAGAAAAGCTTCAAAAATATATAAGCTGCTTCCTCTGCTTTTATTTTTGACACATACATACCTACAGATTCGTAGATCGGATCTATGAGGCTTAGGTTTACACATTGGACAATAGCGATACGAAAAATTGACCATATTATCTTATCTGTTAAATATGGTATTTGTTTACACTATATGAATTAAAACACAAATTTACTAAACAGAAGATTCTCTCTGATTAAGCTATATAACTAGGTATAGCTAAAGAATATCGTATGAAGCAGAATTTTTATTGTACTTCTATGATCAAAAAGTAATGTGACTTTTTAATTAGAACCCAAAGTATTTATTTATTCATTCGAATTAAGTTTGTCTCCTTCAAACTCTTTTGAATTGATTTTATGGACTCAAAACGGTGGCCACGAAGTAGTTTCTTTCTTCAATCGAGGGAATAGGACAAAGTCATACTCTTCCATATCTGGTGAATATGGTGCTTGTGGTTTTTGAGTTGAGTTTCATCTTTAACTCTCTTTCTATTATCCCTATAGTCCTTGTACCACTTGTAAACATTTTTTTTAAACAGAGCTATATCGCTTTCTTAATATTTTTAATGAATCAGGAACAAAAATTTGTTTTTAATGTAATTTCTTTGTACGGTAAATTTAGCCATTATACCATTTTTAACAATTACAAAAGACTATTATTTCTAACTTAACTTACTAACGTAACTAAATATCGATACATAAAGCGCGCGAATTTCTAAAACGAAAATAACCTTCTTTTTTGATCATAGTACCAGATAATTAAAGAGAAAAACCTACAGCCAGTATTTTTTTTTATTTATGATTATTTTTTAATAATTTTGACAGCTTCTTTTTATATACTAAAATATATATTGCAAAATAGGGGACTAATAAACATAAATATGTGATTCGGGCGAGAACTATTCTGTAAGGATGATGTAATGTGAAGTGCTTTGTGCATAATAAAAATCAATTTTTATGAACGGAGTATATATGTTTTTTACCAAAAAATGTGGCCATTATGGGTAAGTTATCGATATAAGTCGCGCCGCTAAATAACTGAAACTACATTGACATCGCCTAAATTTCATCAGAATTGATCCGGAATTAAATAATCGTGGAACAAAAAATCAACCTCAATTAACACCATCGATGGCCAATAATATATGAGTGGCAGAGATTTATTAATATATTTAATTCAAACTTATTATTACCTTGTTTATAAGGCAATATTAATTTTCCAGAATTAATTTACCGAGTATTTAAAAATCATTCATGGTATTAGTCTGAATATAAACAATTACTGTATTCATAATTATACGTTAATGGGATATTTTAGAAAAAACTACGTGGTCAAAAAAATAAGAGTAATTTTTATTACAAATCATAAAAAACTAAAATGTGTAATTCTGTAAAACAGTTTAGTCTATATGATAACTGAAGCTTAGTACTTTGTACTACCGATTCTTAAATACTGATTGATATTTTCTTGGCATGGAGTCGATTAGATGTCGGCCTGCTTCTACATGTATTGAAAACCAATCTGTCTTGAAACCACAATGTCTTCTTGTGTGTTATTTTTGACCAGCTTGATATCGTTTTAACTCTTTCCAAAGGTTCTCGGTTTTTTAATGTTTTCTCTCGAACCACTGCTTCACCTTATGAGCCGTAAGTTTGGAATCATTGTCTTGTTGATAAAGCCACTGTAAAGTCATATTTCCTTCAACATAATGTAGTATAATTGGGGTTTTGAAAAAAAATGTTAAAAATAGAAGGATCATGTATAAGATGATTTTGATAAGATATATATTTGATATTGATTGATAAGATCATATATGAGATGATAACAAAATGATTTTTATTTTTATTTTTTTTTTATTATAATTATAAATTTATATCAAATTGAAAATACATTTTTAAACCTAGTACCGATGTTACAATGTTTATTTCCCCTCAATATTACGGACAGCTGATACGAGTGTTTTAGTTTTTAATCAACGTATTCTTGTTATTATCATAATTGTATTGATAAATTCATTGAAAATGTCAAAACTAGTTAATTATCGTGCCTATTTCGTTCGAATTTTGTTCGAATACTACAAAAACAACTCCCAAAAAAATGTTTTTAAATATGCTACAAGATGTTAAACGTCGAAATCAATGGTTCCAAGTAGCACGACGTATTAATCCTAAAACAACCTCAAATTTCTATAACCACCTGTCATTAAATATATACAAAACATTATATCAATTTTTTATGTTTAAGTATTTATTAGTTCTTGAAGCAACACAATCGTATCATTGAGTGTCCTGAACATTTCTTAGTTTTTTATTAATAATTAAGGTAAGTGTACAGGTTTTACTCAAAACTTTATGTTCTCGACATACACATCCTTTCACCGTACAAATACAATTTTTGCGGTTTAATTCAACATAACCTATAGCCTTGTCACCGTAACGTTTGCGTAACATCCTACAAATAATTTAATTATATTTAATTTTTTTTTTTAAATTTTTGTTTCTTATTTACATTTACATTATTATTTTTTAAAAAACTCAAATTGATACTTTAGCACCTCGAACTTCAGCTGAATTGAACCGAATGTCATTTTTGAGAAAATCTGTGACCATAAGAATATCTACATCTAATTAATTAAAATCTAATTAATTAAATTAGTAGCAATAATTTTTTTTTGCACTAAACTTAATACTAAATATAATTTTGACAGTATATACACAAGTGAAAGCCGTTGACAGTACTTACGTAAAAATACTTTAACATAATGACGACACAAACATGGCGGCCATTCCTGGCGCTTTCTTAGTCACCTGATTTTAATTTAAATTTTATAAATTTTAATTCATTCAAAATTAATTGCAAACATTTTTTTTTTAAGTTTTTCGAAAATAAATTGTCAGTATTATTTATGATAAAGTTTTAAAATAACGTAAAAAAAACGATAATTATTTTTTATTCAAAAACACAATGGTCTATAAGATTCCTAAGGAAATGCCTTTTGTCATATTTTTTTATCCAAAATATTAGACCTACTAAGTATGGTGACATGCTTCACTATACCCAAAGTGTTACGTTAATATAATTTTCCATCATAACCAAATTAATTAATTTTTGGATTCATGGCTAAAACGAATGTTTTTCCACTTACGTTGGAACTCTCCACTACAGTTTCTTTTTGCAAATTTTCACCATTGCTTTATATTCTGTTTGTTTAAAAACGGAACTTTCCTGGCTACTCTACCGTATAGTTTTTTCTATTCTAAACGTCGTCTTATGGTTCTGATACTCATACCTAGGTCAACGTTTTTTTTATAAAGGTGCAGAGCTATCAACGGATCCTTTAAAGCCTCGCGTACAATACGAATATCCATTTTTTACTCTTTTTTTTTCTTTTCTGGTTGTTTTTGGGTCACATATGTGTGTGGCTTTCGACATTTTGGTAAATATTCATGGTGACGGTTTGATTGCATTCGTAATAAATGCATAAGGTTTGTTTTGGCTTCTAATTTGCAAAATTAAACGCCTTTCTTCAGCAGAGTCCAACGCGGTTCATGTTTACTTTAATATAGTGGGAATTAGACTAAATTTTGCCGTATCAATAAAAAAATTAATAAAAAAAATCAATACAATATGAAATAATCATAATCAGAATCGATATGCGATAACGTGTGTAAAATTAGTACACTCTTATTTTTTCACCACTCAAGTACGAACTGTTAGGAGGAAATAATTTCTTTAAAAAGATAAGCAACAATAAAATTCGTTGTTTATATTGTAAACAAAATGTTTTAATGTCACTTAATATTAGCATATTGTTTTATTTATTATGGTAAATAAATTGGAAAAGAAGGTTTGGTTTTTAAAAGTTTTTTCTACCGCTCTTATTTTATTGAACGCCATTGTACATATCTAAATTAAACTGAAAATTTACTCAGTTTCTAATATATATTGAATACTAAAACTGATAATTCTGATCCTGGTTGCAACTTCGCGTTATAAAAATCTTGATTTTTGCTTCATCAATTCATCTATTGGAAGCTTTGGTGCGAAAAAGTAAACTCAAAGAGACTTACCGCTAAATACCAAATGGCTTCTTTAAAATTTCTCGACGCGCGTCTCGCTAACCATATCATCAGCTGATTCAACCTTTTAATTGGTCAATTGAATCATTTTCTGATGATGCTAACGTGGTTAACGAAATATGCGTCGAGAGGATTTTAAGATTTAAAAAAGTAATTTAGTGTTTAGAGGAAAATCTCTTTGAGTTTATTTTAGCTTCATGAATACCTGATCTTTTTCAATCTCAGTAAACTGACTTTCTCATTTTGAACGCAAATAAACTGACTAAAATAATAATATTTTGAAAATAAAAAATACTAAAGCCCGGATGTCTTATAATAAAATTTAAACAATCCATTGTAATTTAAAAAAGTCGCTAATGGAACGTGGATAATAAAAGTATCATAACAAATTTTCTAAACTTGAAGAATTTTATCACAGAACACCAAATCATTTGTTCACGAAGTGTCCAAATAAAGTGATGAGACTGATTTTTATAAACAATTCTATATTGTGCCTTTCAAAGTAGTTGCCTTGAGAAGAAACACAGCGCTGGAGACGGTTTGTCTATTCTTCACAGCAGTGCTGGAACTTAGATATTAAAATCGCTTTCAGATGGTCGGTTATGGTCTTTATAATGTTTTGAAATGGTGTCCTCTGAACTGAATTTTCAATTTTGGGAAAAGGAAAAATCACAAGAATTCAAGTCTGATGAATAGGTGGGCTGGAAAACCACAGTGATGTTTTTACTTGCCATTGCTGGCTCTGGTTCCCTACGAAAATCGGCAGACTGTCACCTGTAATGACATGTTCCAAAAAAAATATGGTCATTTTCAATCTGCCTCTAAAACTTAAGACATGTTTTCCTCCAGTTGTCCTTTTGATCCTGCGAAGGTTTTTCGGAACCATTTTCGCACAGATGAACAGTTGTGTGAGTTCAAATTCAGCTCTCTTTACCCGACGATCAGAATGCACAAGATCCCGGATTATGTGGACTTATTCATCACTTCTTGCAGTGATGCTGCCTGCCGCTGCGAGGTTCATCTTCAATCGAGTCTCGGCCATCTGAGAATACCTTAAACTACCTAAAAACCTTGGACAAATCACTGTTTCTATAGGCCTGTTGAAGTTTTGCAAAAGTTTCCTTCGTACTGTGCCCAAGTCTGAAACAAAACTTGATGGCGCACCGTTCCTCGAAATTCTCGTCGCTTCTTTTCAGACTGCACTAGAAAAAGCCCGTTTAAGAAAATAATTGTTACGGATCATCAAGTGACTGTAGGGAATTCAAACTGGTCCTGAATATGCATCATATGTTATCAGGTCTCCCCTCCAAAGAGGAAGCCAACGTTGTCGCCAGTGTACAATTTCTCGACACGTGTTTCCTTAACCAATGATGCTAACGTGATTAGCGAAATGCCAACAATCTTCCATTTAAATGATTTTAATATTTTAAATGTTACAGTGTATTTATATTTCTATATCTATCGGTATATTTTTTTATTAAATATTTGTTATTATTTGTTAAAATATATAATATATTTGTTATTAAAGTTATTTAGTGCCTTTTTCTTGAAACTGTTATACCATACATTGTTATGCAATACATTGTTTTTGGGGGAATTACACAGGTCAGCAAATTTTTTGAGGTAATTTTGATGAAAATACGTTTATATGAAGTATTTTGTAGTTCTAAATCTGATAACCTAATAGTAATTATTATGATAACCTAATAGTAATTAAACCTATTACAGTAGTAACACGAACAGTTTTTTTGTAACAGTGACTTTTTCCTCTTGTGTTCGGTAAGTTGCATCTATTGCCTCTATATTGCCATCTATTGCCCAATAGAGATGAGTTTCAGCGTCCCTAGTATCTTGCTTCCATGGTCCTGATGTCCTGGTGAAACTCTGAACTCTTCTAGTTCGTCACTTACTGCACCCAAATTTTCCGGAAAAAATCTAAATGGAAGTGTAAAAAATGCATTTTTAAGGACATACGGCACTCTGGTATTTCATAGACTTTCAAGAGTTCATCTATTAGGTTTTTATAGTTTTCATCTTTCTTGTTGCCCAGAAATCCTATCACTATACTACAATACACTTCCAAGTGTCAATTCATTTTCATTTAATCTTTCTTGTAAACGGAAATCACCTAGAAGCTTCCTTATTTGAGGTCCAATAAATATGCCTTCTTTTAGTTTTGCATCACTTAATTGAGGAAATATTTCTTTTAGGTACTTGAAACCATTATCTTCTTTGTCCATGGCTTTGACAAAGTTTTTTATTAGTCCAAGCTTAATATGGAGAAGCGGAAGAAGCCCTTTTTGGGTTAACAAGGGGGGCATATTTTATGTTTGAAGTACCGGGTTCAAAAGAAGTTCTACGAGGCCAATATTTCTTACTGTAATGTTCTTTTGTCGCCCTACTGACCCATAGACACAAAAAATAGCAATACTTTGTATCAAAAATCCTTACCTTTGCACTCCAAAGTCAGGTACAAATAATTGCAATTAACCCACGATATAAAGGCGAAGCAGGTACTTGAAAATGGGACGTGCTAGGCCATTTCTGTGGAAAGGTGTTTTAATAACTACCCAAATTAAATACAAAAAGGACATCCTCATCAATGTTACAAAAATTATGTCGACCTGTGTTTTCCTTGCTCTAAGTTTGTCTATTTGTTACAGAATGAGCGATGGCAAGCATTCAGGAAACAAGGGAATATATTCGATACAGGAACAACAACCACCAGTGCGGCTCACGGGACACAGATGGCGCGATTCACGAAGGTATAACTAAAATATTTTTCTTACATTCTGTTTATTCTAACTATCGAGACTGGCGGAATTATTTGCGGTATCTGAACTTTCAAAATTACTTAAAGACGTTATTCACTTTTTGTATAATAGACAAATAACCTTAGATGTTAAAATAACAGAAAAAATAGACGCAGGGACATGTAACAGGCAGGAAAAATCCTAAGAGTGGCTTATATCCCTACAATGTAATGATGGATTAAGTGATGAAGGAAAATGATACAGAATACTTATAGCTTAAAATAAAAAGATTATATTAAACCGTTTTCTGTAGAAAAATCTGTTTTTATATCGGTTTAAAGGGGTTTTCAAATAAAACGAACATAAGTAATGTTTGATGTTAGTTCGGAGGACTTTTTTACAGTTTATTGTGTTTTTGGCGTCGACCGAAATTTATGAATCTCATATTTAAGAGCTTGTTTTTCACCAACTAACGTTTCGGAATGTTCATTTTCTATTTATGAGGTGCAGATGTGGATATTTTTTAAATTTTTCTCGTCTCTTAGCACATATTTCTCTTTGTTTTTCAAGTTCTGGAAAATCGATCTCTATTTGAAATTAATACTGTAGTCAACGATACGTGTGTGGCCGTGTGGTTTAGAAAATATACCAGGGTTGAATTACGAATTATGACCAAAACATCATTACTACACATAAATTTAAGATTGATTAATTTGAATCTGTAGTGGTGATTACATTTATTCATTTAAATGAGATTGCAGCCCGATACTATTTATATGGCTTAGTTCAGAAGAGTATGGTGGATTAGCTATGACTTTTTCTGTATATAGAACCGTTTTCGCTTAGATTTTTTGGTTGATTACTGCTTTGTCTCTAGAGAGTAATGGTGATATTTCGGTTATCGTTGTAAAACGCAGATCTCAAGCCGATCTACTCAGTAGAATCGCGTTTAAATAAGTCTAAACATGTTACTGTCCAGAGCGTTTATCATTTTCTTTGAATATATGTCTACGTATACATTTTAACATATAAGTCTCCTGGTCTAACAGGAAGTTGCGTTCGGGTTCTTTACACTGCTGAGCTAACAGCTCTTCCTTATTTCTAGATATTCCCTTGATGTTTATCCAGATCGTCACTAGCGACCTCGAGAAGGGTCGTTACCCATTGTTTCATTTTGTTCGCAGTTTGAATGTGTATCGGTTGTAGAAGAATTAGAAGTTGACAAGAGTCAACGTTTCCAGGGTGCGCCCGATTGCGGATATCAGATAAAGTTGTGGAGTAAACGTGATAATAATGATAAATAGCAATGCAATATTCGGGGAGGCTCCTTCTATGCACCTCACTGTAAAGATTGTGAGGCGATATTTGGTACATCGGTCAAAGTGATAGAAGGATTGGATGTAGAATAAAAGAGAACAAAAGCACTGGAATAGCCACACATGTGCTGAAAACAATCATTTTATACCGAATAAAACAATTTTTTTACTTTATGATCTATCACTTTTATGTTTTAACTTTGTATGACTATAGTTTCGTAAAACAATGTTACATTTTCAAACACTACTTTACAAAACTTTTTAACATTGTTTTACGAAGGTATAGTCATACAAAGTTAAAAAATAAGTGATAAATAACAAAGTAAAAAAATTGTTTTATTAGGTTTAAAAATAAACTATAACAAAGTAATGGACAAATCAATCAATAATCATTTTATAGATTTAAACAATGTTAAGGTATTATACTCAGAAAAGAAAAATAAAAAATTAGACCTATAAGAACAGCTAGAAATAAAAAAATCCTTAAGAAATATATAATATAATATATATATATATATATATATATATATATATATATATATATATATATATATATATATATATATATATATATATATATATATATATATATATATATATTATTATTATTATTCACGTATGGGCCCGGGTGGACCACGCGAAACATTTTTCTCTCTGGCCAACCTTCCAAACGTCAACCTTGTGTCTGAAACAGCCTCTATCCTGAATTTCACTTTTCGTAATATTTGCTGATCTTAGGTCCTCTTTAATTGCAGCAATCCATTTAATTATTTCTACTTTAGCTCTACTCCTATTTTCATAAAATTCGACTATTTGTCTAGTTAGCCTATTTGGATTCATCCGTTTTATGTGTCCGTAAAACTTAAGTCTTCTTTTTCTCATATCGCTATGTATATCTGTGTATTGTTTGATTTCTTGGTTTTCTTGAAGTCGGTAGTGTCGGTAGTCGGTTTGGGGCCTAGGATTTTTCTTATGATTTTTCTTTCCTTCTTTTCAATGTCCTCGATGTCTCTCTTTCTATTCAAAATGAACGTTTCTGCCCCATATAGACATTCTGGCTTAATAACTGTGTTATAATGTCTCAGTTTTGTGTTTTTAGATAGGCATTTTTTGTTATAAATATTTTGTGTAAGTCTCAATGCTGTTTCCATTTTTTGACATCTAATCTTATTGGCCGCTTTTTCCAACCCATTTTCCATAATTATTTCACCCAAATATTTGAATTGAGAGACTCGTCTGATGTTACCATATTTTGTTTTTGTGTGTATATATATATATATATATATATATATATATATATATATATATATATATATATATATATATATATATATCTATATAATCATAAAATAATGACGAATGACCAACTAAATTTTTAAAACACCCTAATGTTAGATAAGATTATATTGTAACTGAATAGCTCGGGTTTTCACCAGTCAACATTCAGAAAAAAAAGGAAGTAAACAAAACTTGCACTAGATGATATACAAATAAAAAATGACTTATATACTTGGAAACACTTGGTATTAGTTCAAGCTACTCTTGAGAAAACTCTAATAAGGCGAAACATATGTAGAGTAAAATTTATAATAAACATATGAAATATTAAAAACTACAATATTATTTTTTAAAAACCTAACATTACTTTCATTATCTATTTAGAGAAGGGAAAGAGGATCACAGGAGAGTTTTATACTATTATTAGTCAAATTTCACGAAAAGTTGATAAAAGAACGCCCTCATTCGGCGAAAAAAATGTCCTGCTGTTTCTCTGCGAAAATATACCTACGGTTGCAACAGCGAAATTGATCAATTGGTGCTATGATTTGATGCCACATCGACCCTGTTTTCCTGACTTGGTTTCCCCTGACTTGTTTCTTTTTCCAAACATCAAAAAATGCTGGCTGAAAAGAAATTCTTATCCTATGAGGAGATTATCATCCAAACAGAGAACTATTTTTGGTGCTCCTCTGTTCGCTGTCTTGATAGACTGCCTCTCGCTATCTGCGCTTGCGCAAATATATGGACTTCTCAGGAGCCTTCTGTCTGTTCTGTATCTCAGGAGCCTTCTGTATCCCATCATTACTTCAATTCTCATTTTGTCAAATTCCTCCGTACATTTTCCTACATTCCTCTGATATAGCCCATTTCTCTCATCTTTAAACACTTTCCCCCCTTAAAACGTTTACCCATTCCTCTGCTCTTAATGTAGAATTTGAGCTATTCCATGTTTGGCACTTGATTATATGTAATGTTTCTTTTTTTATACTGTACTAATCGCATATCTTTTAACGCTTAAGTCCCATTTGTCACATATACCTGTAACCATATGAGCCAACCGAGTTAGCCGCGGTGTCTACGGCGGCCGACCCATGATATCGACGGTTGGCACCCCAGCAGGTTCGAATCCTGCTATTTCGGTTTGGATGTTTGTGTTTGTTTTAGAGGTGGTTATTTAACTATCTGTTATTTTATAACTATTATTTCATATTAACGTTTAACAACTGTTATTGATGTGAAAAAATAATAAGCACACTGTTAATACTATATGAAGTTTCTTTTCGATAAAGTTGAGTGAGTCGCTGTTTCGAGAAGAACATTAGGAATTAAGTTTAGTTTTATATGGTTAATAAGTTCACTGAAGTATGGAAAGCTATAGCACTTGATCGTATGCAATTGTTGATGCTTTTTTTTCTTTAATGATTTAAATATGGATGCATTTTGTCCTGCTGTTAGGTACCCTCAGATTCTGAACGGCTGTAACGGTATAACGGCTTTTCGTTTTTTTACTCCCTCTTCAAACTTCTGACGAAAATACCACATTTTTATATCTGGGATCCAGAAAAGTACTAAGTAAAAGTGTTGAGTTGGATTCCATATTTTTAAAACGCATGCTAATTGCACAAGAAATTATTTCTATAACGTGTCGAGTTAGTGGAGAAAACTGACTATTTTGTGAGTATTGTATACAAGTCTTGAAGGCTTTGAGTAATCACTGTTATTAAAGATAAATAATTTTTTTATCGCTGCTCATAAATATTGTTAATGATTCCATCGGTTTAAGTATCTGAATCAGTTCTTCAACAAGTTGAAATTCTTGGTTTGATAACATAGATAAGTTTTCTTTTCCAATGGCGGCTAACGATGCACGTACCTTCTCTTTTAATACATTTATTCTGTCCAACATATAGTAAACGGAATTCCACCTTGTAGCCATCGATTCTTTTAGTTTTTTTCCTTGCTTGTCATTTTGTTGTTGGTAAAAATCTAGCTTGCTCTTCGAAGCCGCACTTTTCAAATATGCTACGAGGTTAGATACTTTCGCTACAAGGTTCTTCACTAAAGCCAACGCGTCTTTAACAATCATATTTATTGTATGGGCTTCTTCTTGAGGGTACCATATCCTCATTGGACGTTGGCAATTACCATGGCCCATCCAATCCTGTTGGCCGCTGATCTAAATAGTTCGGTTGATGTCATTCCTGTCCATTGCCTCAAGTTCTTCAGCCATGATATCCTTCTTCGACCAGGTCCTCTCATTCCCTCTACTTTTCCTTGTAGTATAACTTGTAGTAAAGAGTATTTTCCTCCTCTCATGACATGTCCAAAATAAGATGCTTTTCGTTTCTTTACGGTGACAATTACTTTCTTGTTCAGCCGCTCCAGAACCTTTTCATTGGTAACGTGGTGTGTGCAGGAGATTCGAAGTATACGGCGGTAGCACCAGAATTCAAATGCTTCAAGTCGTTTTACAGTGTTCTCTGTCAAGGTCCATGCCTCCACCCCATAGTATAATATTGAGAAAACATAGCATCGGAGAGTCCTAATTCGTAGTCTGATGTTTAGTTTTAGATTGCATAATACACCTCTCATTCTGTTAAATACATTTCGTGCTTTTTCAATTCTGATTTTTATTTCTCTAGCGTGGTCCCAATCTGCGTTCAGGTTGCATCCCAGATATGTAATGTTTTGTACCTGCTCTAGTTTCCTGTCATGCAAGTAGAAATCAGCGATTATGTTCTGTTTGCTGATAATCATAACTTTTGTTTTCTCTATATTGAGACTTAGACCGTATTCTTTGCTCTTTTCTGCTATTCTATTGATTAGTATTTGCAGTTCTTCTGCAGCCTTTGCTAGTAGTGTAGAATCATCGGCGTAGCGGATGTTATTGATGTTTACTCCGTTAACAATTAGTCCCTCGTCTGTTCCCTCGAGTGCCTCCTTGAACAGTTCCTCTGAATATATGTTAAACAGCATGGGTGACAGAATGCACCCCTGTCTAACTCCTTTTTGGATGTTTATTTGAGACGAAGTTAGGTTTCCTGTTCTGATCGTTGCATTTTGGCGCCAGTACAAGTTGGCTATTATACGCCTTTCAGGTCCATCTATTCCGATTCTTTCTAGGATACTTAACAGTTTATCGTGTTTGACCTTATCGAATGCTTTCGAAAAGTCAATAAAACATGCGTATACGTCCGTATTCACATCTCTTGCTCTTTGTATGAGTACCTGTATACTGAACAAGGCTTCTCTTGTACCAAAACCTCTCCTGAAGCCGAATTGAGTGTTTCCCATGTGTTCCTCAATTTTCCTATATACCCTTTCATGTATTATTTTCAGAAAGATCTTTAGGAAATGGCTCATTATACTGATTAAGCGATGTTCGTCACATTTTTTTGCCCGTGTACTCTTAGGAATAGGTATAAACGTCGAGGTTAACCATTCCTCTGGGATTGATCCAGAATCATATATTTGGTTAAACAATTGTATTATTGTGTCTAGATGTTCTTCGTCTATAAGTTTTATAACTTCTATATAGGTGTTATCCGGACCAGGGGACTTTCCATTCTTTAATCGCTTTATGGCTGTGATCACTTCTTCTCGAGTGATATAAGGCCCAGTTATGTCGTTGTTCGTTGCTATATCCCCTCTACTTGTGTCCTCAAAAAGTGTTTCTATATAGGTTTCCCATGTTTTTAAACGAGTTGTGGGATCCCAGACTATATTGCCTTGCTTGTCTGCAAGTAGCGTTCTCCCATTACTTTTGAATACGCCAGCTGCTTCTTTGATTTTCTTGTGCATGTTCAGTGTATCATGCTTTGCGCCTAAGTTTTCTATCTCGGTGCATTGTTCTGGCAGGTACTCTGACTTTGCTTCTTTTATTCTTTCCTTGATCGTTATATTCAGTTTTTTGTATTCCAGTTCATCTCTGTTTTTTAGTTTCCGTCTCTCTGCCATTAGCTCCAAGATTTCGCTATTCATCCATTTTTTGTTCCTTGTTCTGCTGTTCTGAGACTTTAAATTGTTGTTTATTGTTGTTGTTATTATACTTTTTATGCTTTCCCATTTGTTGTTTATTGTTTCGGCTGGACATACTTGAAGTGTAGCTAAGTTGTTGTTTATTTCTTGTTTCACCCTTTCGATAATTGTTGTATCTTTCAATAGATTCATGTCTGGGCGCCTGGGTCTCTGTGGTTGATTGGTCGCTCTCTTGAGTCTCAGTTTGACCCTTGCTAGTAGTAGATTATGATCCGAGGCGATGTCAGCTCCTGGGTACGTTTTTGCGGATGTTATCGAGTTTTGGAATCTTTTGTTGACCATTATGAAGTCAATTTGGTTTCTAATATTCCTTTCACCTGGAGCTTGCCATGTATACAGCCTTCGGGAGGGTAGTTGGAAGTATGTGTTCATGACCGACAATCTATTTTCTTTACAGAACTGAGCCAGTCTTTCTCCTCTTTCATTTCGGTGACCCAGACCAAATTTACCAATCACATCGCCGTCCGCTCCTTGTCCTATTTTTGCGTTGAAGTCACCCATTACAATGGTGACTTCTTTGTTTTTTGTATTCTGGAGTGCCTTCTTGAGGTGTTCATAGAAAAGCTCATTTTCTTCCTCTGTACTTTGAGTTGTTGGTGCGTATGCGGCTATTATGTTCAGATTGTATGGTACGGCTCTGATCTTCATTATTGCCACTCTGTCTGAGATGGGTAAATATCCTAGCAGTGTATTTGCTATTCGGTTATGCGTTATTATCGCTGTACCGTTTCGATGGTGTGTACCATCTTCGCCCGCATAATATATATTATAGTCTCCCACTTGACATTGCCCTGTTCCTGGCCATCTTGCCTCAGTGCGTGTCAGAATGTCTATATGTAGCCTTTCCATTTCCTGTATGCTATTGTGAGTTTTCCCTGCTTGATACATACTTTGCACATTCCAGGTTCCTATTCTAAGTTGTGTTCTGAATAAGTTAGTTGTTTCCCTGTTTATGTCTTTATTGGTAACTCTCAAAACCGTCCTCCCCGGAGATCCGATCGGAGGACTTCTTACTCCGGAACATTTCATCTTGAGATTAGCCATTCCATGGTAGATTTACTAGGGATATCCGTAGATCTTTACTGTAGCGGTTTCCCGTTGCCACTCCAGGCTCCTGCCGTTGACCAATTTCTGGTTCCTCCGCCTTTAAGGACGATTTCTCGCCCTAGGGGCAAGTGGGTGCCCCAGCTCTTGCTAGCTCTTCCTCTCTTAGCAAGAGTGAACTGTTTATACCGACAGTTATTCGGTCCCTACCTACGTTTGCCACCCTAAGGTGTTTCCCGCTCTCCACCGCACGGAGGTGTAGGTTCGGATTTTTCTTTCATCGGGATTAAGACCTTTCGGCATTTCCTAATCCCTCCAGAGCTTTAGAGAGCTATGCAATCTAAATGTTTCCACTGTCTTTCAACTTCCTATTCAGTGATTATTTTTCTCAAATTGTTAGAAAAAATTATATTAGTGTGGGGACTAATTTCTGTTAAAACTGATTTTATTTAAAAAATGTTATTAAGGAAATGTCGTGTTACGGCTACAAACACATCATTGTTGCAGGAAGTCCAACAGTTTGTCGTAATTGTTATTGATTTAGCTTCTTGCATTATTAACTTTGTCTTTTCGTAAACTTTCTTAAGTTTTGCCGGTTTGATAGCATTTTTTTTCTACTTTACTGGACATAGAAACGATTCATAGCTTTCGTGTAGTTTATAAAACCAACATCTTCAACTATTGAAAATGGTTGAAAATCTTGATTAATAAGTTGGAATAGTTTTTCGTCGATAAATTTCTTTTGTATAAAACTTATTTTCTTTGGTATAGGCAGAAGCGCTTGATGTATTTTTTTGCGTTTTACGTGAAATATCGAAGAACTAGCTGACGATGATGAAATGGCTTCAGTTTGACTGGTTTCCGATAATTCATGAGCTGTAGTTGGCGAAAGCGAATAAGATGTAGATGGAGTTTAACTTGGAAGAGAAATAGACTTCTCGCTTTGCGACTGACCAAGCCTTTCTTGAAATAATTTAACTGTAGGATGTTTTGTTTGCATGTGTTGCTTGAGATTGATGATTGATGATTTATACGACAAATTGTTTCATTTCTCGGTGTTAAGATATTCCATTAAATCTATTTTTGTTCTTTAAATTGCTGTTCCATTATACATGCAACAACTACAAAAGAATATTCAATAAGATACTTACGTCGTTCAAAAAGCGACTTACCGTAAACTTTATATGTAGGTAGTAGCTAAAAAGGCAAAGGTCGATTAGGCAACTGAAATACAATAACCGTCCGACCATATTTTGATGCGGATCCGAAATAATAATTCTACTCTGTCTTTAGAGTCATAAGGGGAACCCCATAGTCCATTGCAAACCTTGAAACTATATAATGACTAGACAACATTAGATGTGAGCAACTACGCAAATATTTTCACATTTCATATTTATACATAATAACATTTTAATGGTCGACTTCAAAATTAATTGTAGTAAAACAATCTTCAAAATAAAATTTATATTATTATAATACCTACTAGTTATTCTTAATAATATTCTCTAGATTATTTAGTTATATTCAAAGTAAGTTAAACTGAAAGTAAAAAATAGCAAATAGGAATATTAAAAAATGACAATAAAATTACATTTTTATATGTGTTCATTGTCCAGATTATCAGAACCTTGCATTTAAAACACAATTACTACTAAAATTTGTTATTGTTATATCTATTGTTTAACTTTTTTGTATTGTGGCTTTATACCTACCCCTTCTGTGCGTGTATTGTTTATAGAAACGATCTAGAACTATTATTTTAGTAATTATTGTTTTATGGTATATTGCGCGTAAATATACTTGTAATATGAGTGTTACAAGAAGAAATGTAAACGAAATGTGACAATATTTTTAAACTAATAAAAATAACAATAAGCTGTTATTTTTCACAGTTATTTTAAAATAACAGTAACAATTCCAACTGTTACTTAAAAATAGCAGTTTTGCCCATCTTTAGTTTGTTGTTTACCCGACTTTAAAGAGGCTCGGGTAAAATATGGATTAGTAGACAGTCACTAAATAACGCAAGATCATTGATTTGACTATAAACAAAAAAACAAATTATCTAAAAGGTATACAACTTTGCTCCCGCTGTTTTTTTTCCAAATTCAAGGCTTTATTGTAAAAAACTGGTTATACATTTATAATTCAAAGTATTATCCATCATTGGCCACTACTTCCTCCTATCTTTCAGGCAACATTCGAATTCCGCGTTGAAGAAACTGGTCATCTTTTGAAGCGATTAACGAATCGATCCAATTTTTAACTTCTTCATAAGATCGAAAGGGCTGGTCAGCCAGGCCGTGTGCCATCTATCGAAACAGGTGATGGCCAGAGGGAGCAACGTCTGGAGAATACAGCGGGTGGGGCAAGACTTCCCATTTCAACGTTTCCAAGTATATTTTGAGCACTTTCGCAATATGGGGCCGAGCATTGTCATTCTGCCAAATCACTTTATCGTGTTTTTTGATGTATTACGGCTATTTGCCTTTTAATGCTTGGCTCAAATGCATTAATTGAGTTCGATAACTTTCACATAGACTACATCGAGCTGGTCCCACCAAATACAGAGCATGACCTTGGACCTGTGAATATTCGGTTTGGCCGTCGGCGTGGAAGCGTGGCTGGGATATCCCCATGATTTTCAAGGTTTGAAGTTAAGCTTGAAGTTATCGTAATAAACCCATTTTTCGTCCCTAGTCACAATGCGATGCAGAAATCTCATCCGTTTTTGCCTTTCAAGCAACTGTTCGCAATCAAACATCTCTTTGTTTCAACTGGTATGGCACCCGATAGCCTTGCTTCTGGGTTATTCCCAGGTTTTTGAGGCGTTTTGAAATGCTTGTTGAGTCACTCCCAACTCTTCTTTACTTTGACACGAGTCTTCATTAAGCAATGCCTCTAATTCTTCATCTTCAAAGACTTTCGCTCTCCCACCACTATGATTGTCTTCGACGTGAAAATCGCCGTTCTTGGAGAGTTGAAACTACTCACGATACGTTCTTTTGCTCATTCCTGCCTCACCATGTGTATCTGAGAGAATTCGGTGAGCCTCAGCCGCAGATTTCTTCATATTAAAGAAATAAATTAACACATCTGGCAAGTGGCGGGAATTTGGCTCATAAACTGACATTTTTAATCGCGAATAACTTTATGATGTAAACACAAATCGACTATTGGTGCTATGGGGTTATGTTTACAAGATGCCCAAAGTTGAGGCCGTCTGTGACGTATTTATTTCGACGACTACTTACCGCTAACGCCATCTATAGGAAAACGGCAGGAGCGCCTCATATGACATTTTATTTATACACCTTATGATCAATGCAATATTTATTTCTGATATATTCTTGACAGGCCGCCAAATGGTCTCAGTTGCTGACGCGGTCTTAAACTTAAAAAAAACAACAAATTATTTTGCAGATTTCGTCAAGTCGTACTATGTGGAAAACATGAAAAAGTTTTGGAAAACATGAAAAGTGAGGCTATGTTGAAAAATAAATTGATTTTCAATAAAAAAAAACGTTTCATTAAAAAAGTATCTGACTTTTCACTTTACTCTTGTATATTACGAAATTCAAGTTGAATGATAATAACACAAATCTGTTTTCCACCAAAAAAAAATATCGCCGAAAATTGTTCGTGATGTTAACAGCTTTAATTAAAAACTGTTCCGTCACATGGCAAATTAGCACAATTTAAAGCTGAATCCGGCGATAGTTTCGAATAAATTTTTCGCCTGCGTCGTATGTTGCCTTGGTCGCGGAAGCCTTCAAAAATATCAGTTAAATTCACTCTCTAACAAGATTGAGTCCGAATTAAAACATTCTAATCTTATTTGGCTTAATCCGATGCAAGGACACGTCTGATGTACGCCTCTTTTTTTGAGGAAAAACCTACTTTTAGTCGTTTCAGTTTTTCAACGTGATAACTTGTATTATATTGCTGTGTTGAAACAGTCTCTAGAATAAAAATGGAAGGTGATGGCACTCTTAAATTATTAGAGTCGGTAGAAAACGGTGGTGAAGAAATAGACGAAGAGTTTGAAGAATATAAAGAAGCTGATGATGGGTCAGTATTATATTGGATAATAATGTGTGATTGACTGACATAGATATATGAACACCAGGATCTAAATTCTAAAAACTACTGGGCGTTCGTACTTCTGTGTTAGTATGAGGGTTGTTTGAAAAGTTCTCGACCTGAGAAAGAAAACGCATATTTATTTCGATTTGCAATTAGTTCAACGATATTCCAACTTTTTAAAGTCCTCAGTAATGTGATTTGCCTAACTCTGTAAAACAAGTGGTTATTTCAGCTTTAATATCATTAGGTGCGTAATGGTCTGAAGGTACAGCGGCCGAGGGGGTCGTGGATTTGATTCCTGCTCTCTTTTTGCATGTTTGTGTTTATTTCATTTGTGTAATAATTTATCCGGACGCCAGCCAAAACTGGGGCTAATGGAGAATCACACATTAGCAAAATGTAATGAATTTGGAAAAAAGGCGTTAAATATCTTAAGATCTGATGAGTTTTAAATAAAATTCAAGAAGAATCTCATCATTTGAATTGAATCTTCATCCATTAAGCCAAGTTTTCAGGTTTGGGAAGAGTACGCAGAGACACATAATCGTGGTGAAAGAGCACTTTCCTGCTGGCAAGATGTGAACGAGTAGTTAAATAGCACCCTTTATTAGGTCCAGTAGTGAAACGTAATATTTAGGTTATCTGGCAAAAGGTGCAGGCCCTTTTGGTTCTCAAAATACCGTAGACATGCCTTTTTCTGCATATAGAACTATTTCCGTTTTTTTTATTACACTGGTCTACCAAATTCAAAATTTTTTTTTGTCACACGAAAACGTCTGTCTAATTTAGATAGTACTATGGCCACATAACAAGATTATATATTTTTAATTCTTCTATTGGAACCTTCGGTGTAAAACACTAAACTCAAAGAGATTTACTATCACCAGGAGATGATTTAATATTCTCCTGATGATGCTAACATGATTAGAGAAACGTGCGTCGAGAATTGATTGGTGTAAATCTCTTTGAGTTTATATATTTTTATGAAAAATGTACGAAAATATTCTCATATTTATACAATCATTCACTTATACACTATATTTATGATTTTCGCGAGCACATAGATATTCCGATAGGTTCCTTTTTAATCCCCAGCAGTAATTGGCTAACATCCTAGGACTCAATTTCCCTTGATATCGCATCTCTATAAGGAAAATATCCCGGTGGAATTACTCACCGGCTTCGTCACTCACAGTACCCAGCTTTTCAAGGAAAAAATTCAAATGTGAGTCCAGGGTATGTATCTTTAAGGATATATTGATCCCAAAGCTTTGTTTGAGATTAAAAATTAATTAAAACTGTGTCATTTCCTGCCCTATGGTTATCCAAACAGTTTTTTATGACATAAAACATTTCCAGGTGGGTTTTTCAAGATCATTCAATTTTTGCTCAAAGCTTTTATCCTTCATTAGTTCCCTTATTTGAGGAATCACAAATATCCCGTCTTTAATTTTTCACTGATTTTGGGGAATTTTTCTTGAGTTGTTTCTTGAGTTTCTAATGGATTTGGAGGTGTTGGGACAGGCAATTCGACACTGTGGGATTGGCCTTTTTGCAGATAACAGGTCTGGGTACTTTATGGTGCGTTTTGACTTAGTTGTGATACCCTTTATAGCAGTCAAACAAAAAAAAACAATCACTTACGTGATTTGTTGGTTTCGTCCAAATCATTGGCACAGCCAAGGGGATATGTCTAGATCCCTTAGCCCAACCCAGCAGAAGTCTCAGATATGTTACACAGCAAATATGTGGGATCCAGGATTTATCTTATTAATACCTAAGATAGGTAACTAATGATGTGAAATTTAGATGCTGAGAGGTAAAAGTTAATTCTCCATTCACATAACAAGAACTATCCAGGTGATTTAAACACTTTCGTGGCATATTTATAGCCTTAACGAATATTAATACATTTAAATTTGTTGACTATGATAGCTATCTAACTTCATAAATGGCTTTGTTCAAACATAAACACGTGTATGAGGTGAAATTGAATATGTAGTTCACAAAAGACTGAGAGTGAATGGAAAAAAATAATATTGTTTTTGTAATGAGAGTAGATAAGTACAATCAAATATCGTTAAAAAAATTGTGTAACAAAAACAGTGTTTATCAGTGTTATTTTTACAGCTCTGGATCGCTGTTTGGACTGCAGCTTCATCTCTGGTGTATAACAGTTAATTCATGTTTTATTCACTGTTATACAACGCCGAAAAAACTTAGCAGAATTGCGTATAAATAAATCTATATATTCTTCCATAAGACAAAAATGACATTTTTCAAAAAATTTCAAAATTTGTTTTACTCGGTCGTCACAAATCAGAAATTAAACGCAGACCATATAACTTATCGTACTTGAAAAATATTTCTTTAGATCGAGGACTTTTCGGAGGTCTCGTATGTATTTCAGCCTGCCAGATACAAAGAATAATAAAAAATGTGATCTTAATTTCAATAAATTATTATTTAGATTACTAAATTTGGCAAAAATCGGAAGGAGAGTATTATTCGATGCCAGTACTAAACCACTGCCTGTTCTCAAAAAGTGAGTTCAAAATTAAACACACATTTTTTCTATTTATTTAATTTAATAGAAGCACATTTATACAGCTCATTCAGGGAAACAATGGTTGTATGTCATCAAAATTTGATCGCTTAACGGTTTTTACATTTTTTTTGCAATTATAATCGCAGATTTTTACTACAGAACTCACAAAAACAGAAACCGAACCAGAAAATGGCTAAAATAGCAAAGAATACAGTAAAAATAATTCAGAAACGTTTGAAGGCACAACTCAAAAACGATCAGAACTCAACACTGTCCAGAACCACAAACCTAAATGTTATCTTGACAGCGAATTCACAGAATGTAATCCGCCGGCTCACCGTATTTTTATCCTATTCTAATAGGATTAGAGGAAGAAGGAAAGATAGTGCTTTGAACTTTAAATGATTTTTTCTTTCTTATGTATTTAAATTGGCAATAGATTTCTCTAGATTGATGACGTATAACCATTGTTTCCCTGAATGAGCTATAGTAGCATAATCTGTAAAGGGTGATTTTAGTTTGCCCGAATTTCCGATAGGGGTCGCTGTCAAACGAACTGTGAGTATGTGGGTCTCTAGTGTCAAAATTATTCAATATAGTCTGGCGAATCATCATGGAACGTTTAATATCAGAGCAACAATTGCAAGTTATCGAAATTTATTATCAAAACCAGTCTTTGGGATTATATTAAATCTTCAGTCTATGGCGAAAAACCAGCAATTATTGAACCCTTGCATGCCAACATGACTAGGACAATTGCGAATATAAGACCCTAATGCTTGAAAAACTGATCGGAAATTGGATTGACAGAATTCGCTTTGTTAAGCCGCGTACTCATTTGAGCACGAAATCGTATTATAAATACGTTTGTATATTATAAATAAATGTATTAAGAGGTGTATTCACTTGAGCACGAACGCGAATGAGGCAACCTGACGACGCCCGAGGGCCGACAAACAAGCATCTGCATCTCTATATATCTATATAAAACATACAATAAAATCCTCAAAATCATTACATTTGTATTGTATATTTTTATACTATGTTCTTACAATTTTTACATGAAATGCAGTTTATAAGTCAAAATGATTTGCTTATGAAGCTTTTAAATTTTTAGCTTTAACTTTACACGTTATTTTAATTTAAGGAAGGTCCATGGTATATATACAGTAATGTTTTAAATAAATGATAATTTTATTATATCAAATCTAAACTTGTGGACAAATAATGTCACTAATTTTTGTTGCAAGGAGGCGCAAAATTACGGCAAGTCTGTTCTCTGGTTTTCTAAATATTGTATCTTTTCATTTATTTTGCATTTAAAATAAAATTAAAATAATAAATGAGCAAAGATTAATATCTAAAAATTTCCACTATATTTCAAATTGTATGTCTAACAATTGTTTCGACATAGAGTGCCTTTTTCAAATACAAACTATGTTAAACTAACAGTGAGCAAAGTAATTAAAACCTAAACTGCCCATTAACCGAATAATACCATAAAACATGATAGTGGGGATTTTTTTTGTCAACGTCTAGGAGGGCAATATAACGATGAACATTTGGTCATTTAGCAAAATATCCAATTTTTTTCTTTTATTAATTTCTAGGCTGTCTAAAAGATTAATTCGACATTTCCGTTGTGGTTCAGGGAACAAAAATCAAAAATTGGATCACTGCAGAGATGTTTCCCGACCCGAAGCACTCAGTGCAGATTCGGTTTGCCTCATTCGCGCTCGTGCTCATGTGGGTACGCGGCTTTAAGCTGCATCCGCGTCTTCACAATTTTTATTTTCTCACCGAGAAAATGTCGAATGAACAATTATCAGTGGCTTTTTATATACATTTAGAACTTATCAAAAAATAAAAAACGTAAAAAATAGAGACGTAAACGGTATTTCCAATTATATTAACGTACTGGAATGAACGCGCATGAGACAAGCCGGTGCTGCACGAGGCTCGCCAAAGACGCTCAATCTAATCTTCGCACAGCTACGATCAGCCTCGTAGCGATCCAACTGTTCTGGATCGCTACGAGGCTGTGTTTTTTTATTTTTTATTAATGTATATATTTTTTATTAATGTATAGTTATAAATGTATAGAAAATTGACACAAGCCACTGATAATTGTTCATGCGACATTTTCTCGGCGTGAAAATCAGAAATTGTATCGTTGCAGATATTTTTCCCGATCCGAGGCATTCGGTGAGGGCTCGGCTTGCCTCATTCGCGTTCGTGCTCAAGTGAGGACGCGACTTTAGAAGTGGCCGCGGTGGACATTTGTCCGATATTGTTTTCAAACATCAATGCCGTTGAATGTTATTTCACATAAAATAAATAAAGGGTATAATCACGTAAAATTTATCGTCATTTGTGCGGTAAAGTGTTGGTAATCAAAAAAGAAAACAATTTAACAGCTGACAGTTTAGGGTTAGTAAAAATGGAGCACTACATGAAAGAACAACGCGTTTTCATTGTTGAACAATATTTCAAAAATAATGAAAGTTTGGCTGCTACAGTTCGCAAATTTCGTCCAAATATGGTCGGAATATTGATTTAACTTCGTCAACTGTGAATAGAGTTATTAAAAATTCAGGGAGACTGGATCAATTGGGAATGCTAAACACACTGACTGTCCAATAACAAGTTGTTCAAATGATAATATCGAAGCAGTGCGTGAGAGTGTTGGTGGAAGTGCAGAAACTGTCTACAGTGTGGAACAGCTTTCTACAGCGTATACTCACTAAAGATCTGCATCTCCATACTTACAAAGTTCAATTGACACAAGAACTGCAGCCTAATGACCTTGCACAGCAAAGAGAGTTTGTTGAATGGAGTATTGAACAAGTGAACGCTGAGTTTTCGAGCAAAACCATTCTAAGCGATGAAGCTCATTTTTACCTTGATGACTTTGTTAATCGTCAAAATTGCCCCATTTGGGGTTCAGAGAACCCAGATGTGATTGTCGAAAAACAAATGCATCCACAACGTGTCACTGTTTGGTGCTGATTTTGGGCTGGAGCTGTTATTAGACCATACTTTTTCGAAAATGAGGCTGGTTAAGCAGTTACTGTTATTGGTGCTCGATATCGCGACATGATTACCGAGTACTTTCTGCCTAAATTGGATGACATTGACGTGGACGACATGTGGTTTCAACAAACGGTGCGACATGCCATACAGTCCACGAAATTTCCTGGTTGTGTACTCTCTCATTTTGGAGATTAGAATTGGCATCCTAGATCATGTAATTTAACACCATTGGATTTCTTTCTATAGTCTTTCTTCTAAGGTCTATGTCAACAAGCCCATATTCACCCGTGCATTGAACGAAGAGATTCAACGCTGAATCAACGAAATTCAGCCACATTTATGCAAAATGATCAAGCAAAATTTCGACAAAAGCCGCAAAGCCGTGGAGGTCATTTGCCAGATATGCTATTCCATACATAACCCTATCCTATGTACTTTATGTTTCAATAAAAAAAAAATACAATTGAAAAAAATGTGTTTTCTCTTTAATTCAAATCTTGCGTAAATTTTGGGACCCCCTTTATTATATAATAGTTTAGGAACAGGCAGGTTTCAGGAAATGATTAAGCATGGATGAAAAACTTGTTTTTTTCGTTAAGTAGTAAATCTGTTCTTCCTAAGATTGTATTGTCCTTCTTTAAATTTTATTTTTTAGCTTATTTCTTTCATTACTGCTTTTTGCTTTTGAAATGGCCTTAAGTATGTTGTTCAGTAGTGCTAAGCCACGATAATTATTTGAAACTTTTTTAATCATTTTTGAATGATCATTATGCTACATATACCTTTTTTAAGAAAAAATTTAAGACTTTTATGGTAGACAATTTACTTAGATCTAAGCTCTATTTACAGCTTTAATATCCATTATTTTTTTCCCAATGTCTGTTTCAGAATTTTAGTATTTATAGAGGGAAAAAATAATCTGTACGCTATACGCCGAAAAAACGGAAAGAACAAAAAAGTAGAAACAGAAATATTTTTTGTTTCAGTATGATCCGATTATAACCGTTATCGTATTTTTGTTTTGATTTAAACATTTATTCAATTCATTATAGCTCTTATTGTCCTTATGTTTTTTTAACTAACAATTCTGCACATCACGGCGGAGTGAAAAGTCAGATACTTTTAAAATGAAATATTGTTTATTTTGATTGAAAATCGATTTATTTTTCAACGTAGTCTTTTTTAGCTTCACCCTTTGTGTCCTAGTGTTCACACCGTGGGGACCCACGTTAAATAACTTTTCTCTAAGCTCCTAGATCACTTTGGGTGAAGCCACATTAGTGATGGTATGCGCATGTGTCGCCTTTCTTTATTTGCGCGCGCATGTTCTTGCCGCATCATGAATCATCCGCCAGTGAAAATAAATGCACCTGCTTCGAGTCACCCTCACCAATTATTTAGTAGTTTATCGTGATTATTGTTTCAGAAGGTAAGATTTTTTTAAAATGATTATTAAAAATTTTAAACCTTTTCCTGGAGATGATTTATGGAGTAGCGGTGATGAAATTGATTTAAATACACTTAGACAAAAGTTATTACGAACTCAATTTTTCTATTGGAATCTTTGGTGTGTAAAACTTAACTCAAAGAGATTTACTACTAAACACCGAATCACTATTTTAAAGTTCTCGACGCACTTTTCGCTAACCCTGTTAGCATCATCAGGAGATGATTCAATCTAATTCTAAAACTAAACTATGTTCTATTTATATGAGAGCCCTAATTATTAATCTACTACCTAGGAAGCGTACTACTTACCTAATGAAGCGTGTAAAAAGGGGGGGGGGGGGGAGAACAAAAGAAAGAAAAAAAATAACCGTGAAGTTTACTGACCCTTATATTAATAATAGAAAAAGGTGACTGAACGGAATAGGTCCTTTATCCCGGTTCATGATTTTCTTGCATTTTTCTATTTGAATGCCTTCATATGCATCCAAAGCCCTATTGTTATTTACACTTTTAACCCGCCTTAAATTTCTAATGTCTATATTATGATCATGTTCGATTGCATGCTGGGCAACACAAGATTTTTTATTTCTCCCACATCTAATGTGGGCAATGTGTTCTTTATATGGATATGTTAATATGGATCTTTTAGTTTGCCCATTATACATACCTTCGATCACAATATTGACAACTAATTTTGTTAATCCCCGACTTTTCATGTTGATCTACTTTATCCTTCCGATTACCTAGGACTTCTCTTAATTTATTATATGGTTTGTACACAACTACTTTTCCACTTTCACAACCACTTTCACTTCCACTTTTTTCCAAATTTTGTCTAGCCCTCGTGTTAATAGACAGTTGTCAAGATTGTGATCGAAGGTATATTGAACAAACAAAAAGATCCATATTAACGAGATTTAAAAAACATATTGCCCACACTAGATATTGGAGAAATGAACAATCTTTCCCAGCATGCAATCTAACATGACCACAATATAGACATTAGTAATTTAAGACTGGTTAAAAGTGTAAATAATAATAGGGCTTTGGATGCATATGAAAGCATTCCAATTGAAAACGGAATAGGTCCTTTATCCCGGTTCATGATTTTCTTACAATTTTCTTACGTTTCAAAGGCAGAACTTATCTACGCCAATAGATGCCAATGAAACCAATTAAGCGTGGGTATAAGGTGTGAATAAGAGCTGACGAATGTGGATATGTCTGCCAATTCCAAATCTATGCAGGAAACGTTTCTGAAGTAATGGAACACAAATTTGGAGCTCGTGTTGTAAAGAATCTAACACATTAATACGAGCACAGGGACACAACATATTTTTGGACATCTTTTTCAGTTCCCTTGAACTGCAAAAACACCTCCACGAAAATTGAATTTGTGCTTGCGGAACAGCGAGAAAATGTAAGAAAGGTTTATCCAAAGATGTTAAAACAGATAATAAATTAGAACCCGGACAGTCTGATTGGAGAGTTAGTAAGGATGATATTATATTTTGAAAATGGAAAGACCGCAAACGAGTATTATTCTTAATTACTGATCATAATCCCTCTAAAACGAAACAGTATTTAGGAAAATTATGTACGGCATTTGGGAAGAAATTACGTGCCCTATCTTAGCAAAAGATTTAAATGCTAATATGGGTTTTGTAGACAAAATGGGTATGCTTAAGTCCATATATCGATAAGTCGATAGTAAATGTAAGCAATTGTGGCATCGTATAATCGTATATATTATAGTATTTTCTGGACGTGTCATTTGTCAATTTAAATTATATTCAAAGTTAGATCAAACTCGACAATAATGACTTTAAAAATGTTCAGGTTATCTGTAATTCTCGGATTGATTAGGGTCAAGCGGGACATGCCCAGAAAATGCAAAAAACGCGATACTGCAGGTGCATTAATCATCAGTAATTTCAAGATGACAGTTCCACCAGAAATAAGATGACAAAGTTTCACACATACCAAAATATCTAGAAAAACCTATAAGAAGCGCCTTTTGCAGCACTCTTGCAATATCACACAAGTCTCGCTAGAGCTGCCCTACATGTGATGTAGGTCTTTGTCTCAGTGACAAAAATATCTGCGTTTATATCACTATCAATATATAACTTTATTTTTAATTGTACTGGATGTAGAAAAATAAATTACTTCTTATTTTAATGTTGCTTATTGCCTAGTGTCGCCAACCTTTTCAATGTGTTGAGCTACTTTAATAATATTCAAATAGAGAGAGAGAGAGAGATACCTAAACTTGTTTAATGCAATAATGGAAACACATTTTCGGCGTACAAGGTACCTAAATTGGTTTACCAAGCTACCTAAATTGTCCACGCGAGCTACCGGTCCTCACGCCTAAGGGTAAGATTTGAAAAATAAATTATATCTTAGTATAACTTCATGTATTTTGTAACATTTAAAGTCAGCAATTTAATGTCGGTTTCGAAAGGTTAATACACGTTGCCAAATCATTTTCCAACTTTGATATGCCTTTCAAAAAGTATGGCTTGTCGAACTCTGAAAAATAGTCCTCTGTTTCGGTGATGATATTTTCATTTGATATTAATTTATTTACATTTAGAAAGAGAAAGAAGACGGAGGGGGTCAAACCCGAAGAATAAGGTGAATGTAATATTAATTCGTAGCGCAAACTCATCAAATTTGTTATTATAATGGTGGATGAATTTATCGAGTGTATTGTCGTGGTAAAACACCATTTTTTTCTTTATCAGATGAGGGCGTAATTCCCTATCACAAAAAACAATGGCAATTACCTTTCCGAATGAAAGAAGCGTCTTCGTCTTCGAGGTACGTTGGTCGGGCAAAACCCACTGTTTTGATTGTTCTTTCGTTTCTGATGCACAGAGCTGAATCCATGAATCATCGACAGTCGCGAATTGCCGCAGAAACTTCTTCGAACTGCGCTTGTGTGCTTGTGTTTATACATGTATATGTATAAACACTGCTGTGATGAGTGGTCACTCGATTTGGTTTTTGGTCTGTATTTCTTCAGTAATGTCATCACTCGTGCTGGTTCAAGACCATCTAAACTCCCTAAACTACTTACGAAACATGAAATATAAAGATATAAAGAGTCTCCATAATATACCAAATTCAAATTTATCTGCTTTCGAAGCCTGTCAAAACAAAACTAAATTACATATCAACTTCAAATTCATATAGTTTTACTAGAAATTACACTATTTTTCAGAAATGTAATTACTTTTACGATCGCTTCGCCATATCTCGAAAAAATATCTGACCTTTTATTATATCATCGCATTTTATAAACCTAACTGGTAGTAGTAACCTAAGTAGTTTGTGCATCTCTTGGTTATGGAACTAACGAAGCCAAAAATGGAAAAGCTGACGAGAAGTAGTTCGAAAAGGACATAAACGGAATAAGTGTTCATTTGCTGCGATTCTTGTGTAAAAACGAATACGAAGAAAATTAAGAATTTTTGCATTAGTTTAACCAATTTTCAAAAAATTCAAAGACGCCCTCGTATTGTTTGTTTGTTTACTTTTTTGTTTCTGTCCCGATTGTTAAGGTCTCAAATTTATATTAACTGATATATTTGGCGTAAAAATAACAGAAAAAAAGGAAAAACTAAAGGAGATTGACTTTGATCGTCACGAAATTGAATAAAACGATATTTTTGGTCGATACAACTTTAATCTCAGTCGGATTTAGGTCAACGTCAATTAGATTTGGATGAACTGTAAATGATTCTACGTGGGAATAATGGTTATTGATTTCTCCTGTTTTTTGGTTGGAATTGTGAAGAATTTGAAAAAATATTTTGGATAAATAGAAATATTTGGAATTTAACTGAGGTAGCCGATACGTGATGGAAATTCATTTTAAATAAATAAGCAAATATTAATATCGAAAATTTCCACTATATTTAAAATTGTATGTATAATAATTGTTTCGACAAACAGTGTCTTTTTCAAATACACACTATGTTAAATGAACCGCAAGAAAAGTAATTACAACCCATACTGTCCATCGACCTAATAATGCCATAAAAGATAATAGTGGGGAAAACCATTTTTTCAACTCCTAGGAGCATTTTTTCAACTCCTAGGAGGGCAAATAAGTTTAATAAATTTTCTTATTTAGTATAACTTTTTTTATGTTCATTGAGCCTAGTAGAGAAAGATTATTTGATTGAGTGCGGGTCGTGTCCAAAAGTCTATGTTGGACCAACATGCAGGTTTTTCTTTACTAGGCTTAATGAACATATAATTTATACTAAACAACAAAATAATTCTCATTATGCTAACCACTTAATTTAGAAAATCATACTTTCAATGATAATTTTAAAATGTTACATAATGAAAATAAATAAAAAAAATTAAATCTTTTAGGGAACCTAGAAACTAATAAAAGGATAGATTTGGATATTTTACTAAATGACCAGCTAGACTTGAATGGTTCACCGTTATTAAACTTATATTGCCCTCTTAGACGTTGAAAAAATGGGTTTCCGCACTATAATTTTTTATGGTATTATTAGGTCGATGGAGAGTTTAGGTTGTAATTACTTTTCTTGCCGTTAGTTCAACATAGTTTGTAATTGAAAAGGCACTATGTGTCTAAACATTTTCTTATTCATACAATTTTAAATATAATGGAAATTCTAGATATTAATATTTGCTTGTATATAGAAATATTTGGAATATTAGCGCTAAAGCTTTGTTTGTCTAAAGCTAAAGCTGTATTTGTTGTCGCATCCAAAAATGTATCACTATGAAGAAAAAGTAAAAGATTTTATGGACCCAAAACCGTTATTCACGAAGTTCGATATCTAGCGATTATGGTGTTTATGGAATGAAATTCGTTTTGTTTTTAGTGAAAAACTGTCGAATTGTTATTGAATTGTGCGATGCCGCATTATTGTCATGAAAAAAACATCGATATTTTTTGGCACAAATTTAAAACAATACGATGTGTGCATAATAAATAACGAGGCTGACTCTGTAAAACATTTTATTTTGATTTCATACATATTTACTCATTATCGCCTTCAATATACACCCCGTCTCTATCCCTACAACATTCCATGCGAATCTTGCATTGTTCGAAACAGTGCTGGAAGTCTTCTTCTGTCAGCTCCTTCAGAACTCGTGCCGCTTTCTCTTTCACAGCTTCAACGGACTCAAATCTTGTTCCTTTTAAAGCAGATTTTACCTTAGGAAACAGATAGAAGTCGCACTCCGCAAGATTGGGCGAATACGCGGATGGTTTAACACTGGGAGGCTGTACTTGGCTAGAAACAATGCGGTTGACAGACAATGCGGAATGAGTGGGCGCATTCTCTTGTTGGAGAACCCACGACTTTTCCTTCCACAATTCGGGTCGTTTATTCCTTATTCTTTCACGGAGTTCATCAACAACGTGAAAGTAGTAATGTTGATTAATAGTTTAACATTTAGGAACCCAGTGAAGGTATACAATCCCATGAATATCGAAAAAAACAATCATCATTGCTTTGAATTTTGATTTGCTCATTCGAGCTTCTTTGGCTCTCGGTGAATTTGGGCCCTTCCAGTGCATGGATTGGCGCTTCGTTTCAGGACCATAAGTAAAAAAACACGATTCTTCTCATGTTATTATCCTTTCCAATAAGTTTGGGTCATTTTCAATGGCATTCAAAGTGTCAGTACAAACATTTTTGCGTGCTTCTTGTTGTTTAAACGTGAGAATTTTAGGCACCATTTGGCATGTTAAAATTGTTATGTAAAATTTGTCGTACGCATTCTTTGTCAATTTCTACAGTTTCAGCAATCGAACAAATACTTAACCGACGGTCAGATCGAGCCAGTTTACCGATTTTTTCGATATTGCCATCCGTCTTGTTATCTCTCTTCTTGGTGTGTTGTTTTCTCTTCCCATTATGTGTCCGTACCATCTTATTCTTTGTGCGACCTCTGTTTTTCTTTTCCAACACCTTGTTGATCTCAAAGTTTATCAGGGCTTTGAATTCATTGTTTACCACTTCTTTTGCTCCCATTATGTTCTTATTATTTTGTGTTCAAAAATATTTAGTTTGCCTTCCTCTTTTGCTGTGAGTATTATAGTTTTTGCGGCATATATTAGTGTTGGTTTTATTATTATCTTGTATATTCATAGTTTATTCTGTCTGGTCAATTTCTTGTGATTCAGTAATTTTTTATTGCTGAGTCTATATTCTTTCTGTATTTTTTCATCTGTCAAGTCATTTGTTCTGTCGATTATTTGATTAATATATATCAACTCAGTAATATGAAGTATATATATATATATATATATGTATATATATATATATATATATATATATATATATATATATATATATATATATATATATATATATATATATATATATATATATATATATATATATATATATATATATATATATATATATATATATATATATATATATATATATATATATATATATATATATGATGGATATAACCTATGGATGGAACCTATCATGATATCACTCATGTATTAGATGGCTTTGGGAAATTCGGAAGACAATTCTTTTAACATGCATTAGGTACCAGAGCCTCAAAAAAGAATATCAGTCAATAATCGAAGTATTAGTATAAAATGTATAGCAGAAACATGGGACTTTTTCGACAGGCAGTTTTGAAAAAAGAATTGCTACACCACCTGTGTCTAAGGCAGTTTCTGTCCATTGGACAATTTTTGAAGGCTTGGACGTTAACTCAGTAATTAACCAATACGAATTTTTGGTTATAATAAACATTGCTTCTGAGAACTTTTTGAAAAAACTTGTAATGGTGGAAACAAACAGAGCTAGAAATTTAAAGTATGCACTAAAGGAATAATTTATCTTTATAGATATATATTTAGATTATTTTCTACGTAAATCATCACATTTAATATTATGAGTATTTGATAGTAAAAGTTTATGAAACAGTAAAATAAATATAAGAAAACTGAGCAGAGGCTTATGTTTTCACCTGGAAAACAGCTCCACTCACAAGAGTTGCATTTCCACCGTTATCATCTACAAAGCTTGTTTTGAAATATTTGAACAACCTCCATATTTTCCAGATTTGACGCCTGGCGTTAATTTGTTATTCTTTAGGGTGAAGCAACATTTACGGAAGAATATTTTTTCTGGCGATTTTTTTCCCGAGGCGCATAGCCACCATTTGTGGTGTTGGTCTCACTAAGTGAATTTACGTTCTAGCGGATTATTCTGAAAAACAAAATTGTTCTCAACGCCCCAGGTCTTTTTATATTAAAGGGAAACTAATTTGTGATATTTTCTTTTATAATACGTCGATAGAGTGGAAAATCAGATACTTTTCCTATAGATGGTAGTACGATCGCAAAAGCGATTGCATTTATGAAAAGTAGCTTTCTTTCCAGTAATGGCTTTAAATCGATATGGCATTTAATTTTTTTACAAAAGCAGATAACTAATTAAATACTACTTTTTGTGTGAAAAGCCGAAAAAAAATGCAAAAGTATTATGGAGCCTTTGCTTTTTCATATTTCATGGATCAAGTGGTTTAGTGAGTTCTGATGTGGCCGAAATAGCACGAATGACGCTCGGTTGAGGTCACTACTGAAGAAATGGTCTACAAAATCCATTATATCGTGTTGGGTGATCGCAGAGTAAAGTTTAGAGACATTGGTGGGATGATAAGCATCATGAACGAAAACGTTCGGAACGTCCTACAAAATTTGAATAGGCATTTGAATATGATAATGCCATCAGCATAATTCGTGGCCGTTGATGAAATTTGGAGTCATTACTATACACCAGAAATGAACGAATAATCAAAAACAGTGCGTTTTACCCAGCAAACGTGCTTGGAAGAAAGCGAAGATACTTCCATAGGCCGAAAAGGCCAAGGTCACTATTTTCTGGGATTCCCAGGGCATTATCTTCGTCGATTATTTGGAAAAAGGAAATATAACTATAGAAGAGTACTATGTTGCATTATTGCTCAAATTTTACGAAGAGGTGTTAAATAATGCTCTCCTTTGGTGGAAAAAAATTTGGTCTTTTACTGCGACAATACACCTGCATATTCCTGTACCTGTTATCGCTTTACTTTCGATGTGCAAGGTCGTATTTTATTCGCTTCGAGCCTCGATAGTGCGTGAATGTGGCTATAAACGGAAGTACAGTATTGGCAATAAAATGTGTAAAAAAAACTGTTTACAGCGAACGTTCATCAATATTAAATCCGAAGATATTGTTGTTGGCCACTGTAACAGTTGTGAGGAAACTTTCGCTCACTCGCCCAGTTCGAATTTATTCCAATTATACAAAATAAATTAAACTTCTGGAATGAGCTACAAAAGAGTGTGACCCAATGCACCAATCTCTATGTCACAATTGGAGAACTATAAAAAAATGTTGATTTGCTACTAAAAGCAAGGAAACAACGAAACCCTGAAGCGGTCTAATATTATACTGATGATGAAGACCTAGTGAAAGAAACGGAGTGGATGGTATAGAAAAGAAGAGGTAGCAAACAGCGAAAAGTGAACTTCACACCTGAAAACTCCCCACCACAAATAGCGGGCATGTCAAAGATGCCGGAATCGAAGAAAGAACCACTACCACCACCTACCAACATAGTAGACATTAAAGTATATGAACACATTATTGCGATAATGCATAATGCACTAATAGAGACATATTAAGCCAAAATCTTAAACGGGCCACAGAAAGTAAATGTGCCTACCGGCGAAGAGTATCACAAACTGAAAGATTATCTGAGACCTGGGAATAGAACATTATGAGGATAAAGACACCAGACCGATTAAAGTAATGGCAAAAGGCATTGATCCCTCCCTCATGTACAGAAAAAATGATTGGTGATTACCTAACGAGTAAGAACTTCTTAATCGAAGATGTGGCAAACATCATATATAAAGAAAAAAGGGGAGAGACAGTCACCAAGAGACGCCTCCCTATCTTTATACTAATTTTCTGCAAAGAAGAGGACATCAAGAGGGTATATGAAGTTAAAACCATTTTGGCAATGGAAGTAAAGATCGAACCTCTACGAAAACGATCTACGGTGATTCCACAATGCAAAAGATGCCAAGGTTATGGGCATACTCAAAATAACTGCTTCAAAGCACCGCGATATGTTACATCTAACACATGGGAAGCATTAAACTAGTGAATGCAGTTATCCAAAGAGCCGAGCACTTAAACGTGCAACTGCAATGAAGCATATCCAGTCATCTACCGAGGAGCCAAGGAACTTCAGAAGATTATGAATGACGCAGTACACAAGCAGAAGCTAATTATGGGAAGTCCTAATGTGCCAGAATCCACAATCCAGGCGATCAGAAACTAGTAACAAAGCATGTCACAGAGAATATTCGTCTAAATTACGACAGGCAGTAAAACCAAGCCAAAGAAAAACGATTAAGAGGAGCTTGATGTAACTAGCCAAACGTTGCAAAAAATCATGATCAAACTTGACCAACAAGAAAGGACCAATTAAATGATCCTAGATAAAGAAGATAAATTAGATAAATTAGAAAGCGGCAATAAGGGAGCTGTTGCTAATAGAAATAAGTAATGGACAATTCAATCAGAATTGTAGCCTGGAATACGAATGGGCTAATACAAAGATCACATGAGCTCGAAACATTCCTATGGAATGATATAATTGATGTAGCGCTAATCTAAGAGACACACATGACCAAAACAAATTATTGTAATATAAGAGGATACAAAGTCTATCACCCTGCCCCCTTGGACCTACCAGGAAAAGGCGAATCAGCATTGGTAACCAAAGAAAACATAAAGCACTACGTAAATGCTGAATATGATACTCCTGTAATATATTGCCCAGCAGGTAAGTCACCAAAGGAGGAACAGGTTACTTGATTCTTCAGGTCATTTAGAGATTGGTGTATTATCGGAGGTGACTTCAATGCTAAGCACACCTACTGAGATTCTGCTAACATCATACCGAAAGCGATACAACTGTACGCAACTGCAAGGATAATGGTCTGCCACTTCCAATCAACATGCAAACCAACGTACTGATATAAATAAAATGCCAAGCTTAGTCGACTTTTTCGCTTTGCGCAACATTGCATCCTCATATGTCAGCACTGAAGAAAGCTTTGACTTGGCATCTTACCACTCAGCAATTGTGGGTCAACTAAGTGAGTACGAGTACGTATTTTACTAACGGGAAAATTGTTTGTAAAATAAAATAAAAATAAAAAAATAAAACTGTTGATAAATTAAATCACTAAATATCACTAAATAAGATGAAAGTGCAGCTAGACCATGAAGTTGAAAAACTAGTGGTTGACCTGCAACAAGCAGCGTGAAATAAAATATCCACATTGAAGCCAAAAATAGCAGGATTGAACTACATAAAATAAATTCGAGATCTGGTACACGACAAAAAAGCCCGGAAAACATGGCAGCGAACTCGATCCCCGGACGACAAAAGACTGGTAAATAAACTATATAAACTGCTCAAAGATAAAATGATAACCACCAAGAATGAAAGCTTTGAGAATACCTAAGTATGTATACTTGAACAGGTCAAAGAACCATAACCCGCCAATCCACAAAAGCGATGGTAACTGAGTGCGGCGAGATGAAGAAAAAGCAGAAATATTCGTTGAATATCTAAAGAATACTTTCCAGCCTCATCCACCGACTGGCTTGGAAGAAATTCCACATGTTAGCAATAAAGGTGGCATGACAATTAAACCAATTATCACAGCAGATATTGTCTCAATCATTGACAAACATTTCAATCCAAAGAAAGTTCCAGGGTATGACCTAATAACAGTGCAAATGCAGTGCAGGCAGTTACCAGCAGGCAGTTAATAGCAGTGCAGGCAGTTACCACATAAAGTCATCATGAAGCTGACTCTTTTCAATGCTGTACTACGATCAGGTACGTGCCAGTGCAATAGAAGGTTGCTGAAGTTATAATGATCTTCAAATCTGGTAAACCAACTGAAGAAAAAACATCATACCGCCCAATATCCTTGTTGCCAATTATAACCAAGTTGTTTGAAAAGTTGCTTCTACAACGCTTTAAACTCATCATTGCGGAGAAGCATCTTATTTCAACGCATCAGTTTGGATTCCGCATTAAGCATTCGACAATAGATTAAGTACATCGAATTACCGATGTAATTGGGAGCACTAGAAGAGAAAGATATCTGTGCAAATATATCCCTCGATGTAGGCCATGCATTCGACCGAGTGTGGCACCAGGGCGTGGAATACAAGCCAGAAAAATATCTACCACAATAAATGAGCCGAATTCTTCAATCATACATCACTCACCGTCACTTTAGAGTCAAGAATGTTGGGGAATATTCAGATCTTAAAAATAGATGTGCTGGAGTGCCGCAAGGCTGCGTTCTCGGACCAAAAACCAAACTCCTAACAGCATTCAACAATGTCACCAATTGGACAAAAAAATGATACATCAAATTAAATGAGGCGAAGTTGACCCATGTCATTTTCATCAACAGGAAATATAACTATATACCAGTGACACTCAACCAGAAAAGAATCCCACCTGCCAATGAAGCAAAGTATCTGGGCATGACCCTGGACGCCAAGCTAAGATGAAAAATGTATGTAAAGAAGAAACCTGAGCAACTCGATCTCAAATGCAGAAAAATGTAATGGCTACTAGGGCGCCACTCTGTGTTCTCAATACACAATAAATTGCTTTTTATAAGCAAGTCCTGAAGCTTATATGGACTTGACAACAACGGAGTTATTCGGGCAGCTGAAGAGACTGAAACCGTTCGAATTAGTGTAGTAATAATGAAGGGTGTGTATATTATTCTGTGTGTGTGTTAATCACATGAAAAGCGCGATTAGTGATCTGTGGAGCACGCCTCTGGACATTTATCTACCGAACAAACTGAGATAAAGTTTTTACTTTAGATAATAGAAAAATAGTTTTAGTTAGATAGATTTAATCTAGTCACAATTTGTAATGTCTTTATGATAGAATTTCAGAATAAAAAAAAAGTTGGGCTATGAATTGATGTCGAATACATACTATTCTCCGGACTTGGCCCCCTCAGACGTCTACGTTTTTTCAAACATGAAAATGTGGTTGGCTGGCAGAAATTCGCATCAAATTAAGACATCATCGCCGAAATAGAAGACTATTATGCAGAGTTTGTATACTTTGAAAGGCATAAAAAATCCTCGAGAAAAGTGTATCGAGCTAAAATGTTATTACACTGAAATACGAGAGTTGTTCAATAAGTCCTTAGAAAATCTAAGAGATGGCGCTTGTAGCATCGGAAATGGTTTGTTTTTAGTAAACATCATTATTCACCAGATAGCTGTCAAAGTCTCAGTTATATTCATCCCATGGTTTCATTTTTATAGTCGATTGAAATAAGAAATTTTTATTTATTTAGAAAAATGGAAAAAAATGAGTTTCGAATGCTGATTAAACACTTATATTTAAAAGGCTTAATACCGAAAGAGATCAAAGCTGAGTTGGATAAAGTTCATGGCACGCCTGCTGATCTGTTTGCATTTGTTTATAATTGGGTAAATGAGTTTAAATGAGCCCGTACATCCACAAAAGATGAACATCGTTCGGGACGTCCAGTGGAAGTTACTACTCCCGAAATGATTGACAAAATCCATGACAGTGGATAGTTTTAAGTGATCGACGAATCAAAGGGCGCGAAATAGCTGCGGCCTCAGGCTTATCGCAAAGTAAAGCGTTTTCAGTTGTACACGAAAAATTGGGTGTAAAAAAAAATTCGGCAAGATTGGTGCCATATTTTCTCTCAGTGGAAAAAACACGCAATCGTGTGGTTAACTCTGAGGCTGTTTTGGAGCTTTTTCGTCGCATTCCTGATGAGTTTCTGCGTCGATATACAACTGTGGACGAAACATGGATACATTACTACATTCCAGAGACAAAGAAACATTCAAAACAGTGGGTTTTTGAAGGTGAACGTTCTCCAGAGAAGGCGAAGACGATCAAATCGGCCGGCAAAGTTATGAGCACAATTTTTAGGGATGCATGCGGAATCATCTACACCAATTAGTTGGAAAAACAATAACGGGATTATTATGCGTCGTTATAGCACCGGTTTAGCGAAGAAATTAAGTAAAATCGTCCTCATTTGAAAAAGAAAAAGATCCTCTTCCATCAAGATAATGCACGGGTGCACACTTTTACACTACTACAGTTTCAATGCCCAAAATCATGGAACTAAAGTTCGAATTATTACAACATTTACCGATTTTGGTCCCCAGTGATTTTTTTAATTTCTAAACTTAAAAAAAATGGCTCAACGGACAACGGTTCACATCGAATGAAGAGGCCATCGTCCAAATAGGTGCCTATTTTGAGGACCTTCCGAAATCTTATTTTTTGGGTGGTTTAAAAAAGTTGGAGAAACGCTTGGAAAGGCGTATAGAGCTAAAAGGAGATTATGTTGAAAAATAAAAAAAATCTACTTAAAATAATTTGTTTTTCTCTTTTTTTAAGGATTGAACAACTCTCGTATACATCGATTTTCGATATAAAAAAGTATTTCATTTACAAATATCTCACTTTTCACTCTATCCTCGTAGATGTTGCTAGTTGGCCGTTATAAGAAATGAAGTATTGTCATTTCTTCTAAAGTAATATAAATATTTATTGTTTCAGGTGAGTGTTGATTGTTCTGACTCAAATGTATAGATGTAAGTAAAAAGTTCCCATTTAATTTTGTTATGGCCTATGCAACTTAAATGATATTACGACACTAACGGTAGATGTTAAATTATTCTTCTCATATATAAAAACTTGAATCTTTTGACATATAGGGTGATAGATGGAATGAAAAACATACAGATTAAGTGTTAAATAGCAGTACAGTAACCAAGATTTAGTCGTTTTTGGATGGCACCGAAAAGTTTCGAAAAGCTCTTTTCGAAGAGTTTGAAACGCTGTCTCCACTTGTGAACTCGAACTGATCCGTAGGCTTTCAGGTAAGGAACAGAAAGATTTTACCCGTATAAGTGAACTTGATAGGGTTTATTTTTAGATGAAGTAGTTCGGCCGTCGAAGTCTCGAGGATGGAGGGGTAGAAAACTTTTGAGGATTTGAGATGATGCGACAAATAATAGAGACAAAATGTGGTAAGTAGAAAACGAATCTTGATGTGATTGCGTATACACTGCTGTTTAAAAATTTTAAACCGCCTAACAATTTCTGATTACTCTGCATGTATTTATTTAATCTGTTACTTGTTTTACTTTTTTTATATCTAATTCCATTAAACTGCTAAGTGTCGCCCAGTTTCCTTGGATTTTAGCCTATTTTAATTTTCAACCCCCATCCAAATTCGACCACGATCGGCGTCGCTTAACTTTTGTTATTTATAACTGCAGTTTGACGCGATGTGGCCGGCCCTGGCCACGCTGTTCTACAGTTATTGTGGATAATGTTTGTTCCTACAACACGAAGGTTATTCGGAAAATTCTCGGCCTCACAAAGAAAACCTAACATTTTTGAGATTGTCGATACATCCAGATCAATGATTTCCAATCTTTTAAGTTATTTATTTATTTGTTTATTTATTTTATATTTATTTATTTAGCGTATGGCCTGCATGAATTTTAATCAGATATATACATTCAAATATAACACATAAACAGATTAAATTGTAAAACACAAAAATATTTAAACTATAAAATAAACTATAACAATATATAAAACATAAAAAAAGTAAAAAATAAAGTTCAGTACCAGGTATATACATTAAAATTAACACATAAACAGATTAGGTTGTAAAAGACAAAAACAAAAATAATAAAAATAATTAAAATCGAGGCCATTGATCCATTCCAACATGGAGTGTGTAGCTTCAAAGAAATCATTACTTTCATCACCATGTGCTTTAAGAGGGCACTCAGCTATGATGTGATGAAGAATTTGGTGGAGTTCTTCACAGTCACAAGCCGGCGACCCAGTCAGTAGTCCCATTTGTAGAAAGAGTCATGTCATATGCAGTAGGACGTTCTTATTCTGTTAAGTGTCTTTCACTCGTGGCGGTGAAGCTCCATTCCTGGTAAGGGTGCTGCAGGGTCGATGACATAAGCCGCCTAACTCGGTCCCGATATATTCCAGAATTCCTTCCATTTAGTATTGTTTGAAATTTTTCTCTGAGGGGTTGTTCTGCTAAAAGTAGTGGAGGGCTCTACACTTCAGTCTCCGCAGGCCGACAGCAGGTAAGTAATTGTGTATTGGGAGGTGGGGATTTGATAGTATTTTATTGTATTCACTGACTAGCCTTTCCTGCCTGCGGATAGTGGCAGAAGCAATATTACTCAGAATGTGCAGCCAAGCTAGAGGTGGACTATTTAAACAGCCATTGATTATTCTCATTGTCTCGTTTAGTTTGACGTCGAATCATCCTTTCGTGGCAGGTGTTTAACCAGACTGGGGCGCAGTATTTAGCAACCGAGTAGACTAGGCTAAAAGCTAATGTTTTAAGGATATATACGTTTGCGCCCCATGTGGTACCACAAAGTTTGTGAATTATATTATTTCTAGTGTTTATTTTAGCTGCAGTATTCTCCAGATGTTTTTTATATGAAATTGTTCGATCCATTGTTACTTCTAGGTATTTTGGATTGGGATTGTAACGTAGCGGGTTGTTATTGAAGTATACTTGGGACGTATATCCAGGCGTGCTTATTTGTTATTGAGGTGGAAGCACGACACTTCAGTTTTATTCATGTTTGGGATTAATCTCCAGCGAAATATTTTTCCAATACAGACAGGTCTTCTGATAATATGTTACTAGCTTGTTCTATGGTTTTACTGTGAGTGGCAAGAGCTGAGATATACAGATTAAACAGGACAGGTACGACTACCGATCCTTGAGGAAGCCCGTTATTAAGGTATCCCATTTTGCTATTGCTCTTTCCTGTTATTACTTAGAAGGGTCTGTCGCAGAGCATGCTGTTTAATAAAGTTGTTATCCGGCTGCATGGTATCACGTTCAAGACCTTCTCTCCAAACCGTGTCATATGCTGAAGTCAAGTCAACATACACCACGGCAGTCTTCAGCCGTTCTTAAAACCCTGCCTCCATATGTTTTGCTAAGCTGAGTACCTGGTTCACACAGCTGCTATGGGGCCAGAATCCAGCCTGTTCAACAGCAGTATGTTCCAGTATCAGTAGGCCTAGTCGGTTTAGTAACAATCTCTCTAGAAGTATGTAGCATAAACTTAATAGAGCTATTGACCGGTAGCTCTTAGGCAAGTTCTTGGGTTTGTTTTGGTTTCGGGAATGCGATTATTTTGGATTTCTCGAGCTCTACTGGGATATGTCCTGTTAGTAGGATGTCGAGTTGAATTTTCTTAACCACATTCTTGTGTGTTTCCCGCAGTATCCGCCCCGCATCTTAGTAGTCGTTGCCTCGCCGACGATCTCATCGTCTGTGTTGCCTTCGACATCCGAAGTATTTTCCAGAATTTCATAGCAGTTCTGATTCTTATAGTTCATTGTCGTGAGAAGCTATAACTTCTGCAACGTCACTTGGTTGCAACTCGTCGAAACCATCGCCATGAATTTGGTGTAAGATTCTTACAATGTCTTCAACTGGGTACGAAGCACTGGGTACGAAGAGAAGAGTAACCCTATTCTTTGTAGCTTTAAATCCTGGGGCGGATCTTTCGGTTTGAGACTCAAATGTTCGAGCAGGCATCCTCTTTATAAATAAAACTGTCTCATCGGCGTTAAATACCTAATCTGGTTGATAACTCTTGCTTTTAATCAATTGTTTGTAGTAAGTCGCATATCGATTAGCCGCCTCGTGATCTGCAGAAGTCGACTCTGCAATAATTTTTGCATTGTGTAACAAAAAGCTTTTTTCACAATTTTCAAAGCAATCCTTACTGGCTTGGAAGCTTAGAGTTTCCTCATCTGACCTCATTTAGATTCTCGAAAAGAGGCTTTTTCTTGGCCGAGCTTTTTCTTGGACAATTCGGCTGCTAAGGAGAATTCTTCTTTTTGTTTGATCTTCGATCAAAAATCCGAGCGGTCTTTCCATATTTTCCATCGTTAGAGATCACAAGAAACACCTAATTTTATTGTTGGTACTAGTACCGCACGAAACACTGACCCGAATGGATTACCCACTTTTTTATTGTTCTTACTGTGGATTCATTCTCTTTAAACTTTTTCGCGGCACATGTACATATAACTACGTAATTAAACTCACGAAAATGACAATATCCTCCCTGATCACCAACTTCATTTGAATAATTATACATACAAACTATGTAAATGCATAACCAGCAGCCGTGCGTCATGCGAAAAAGGCAATAAAACAATTCTTGGAAGATTAGATTAGCAGTTCGCACGAGATTGCGACGAAAATGCACTGCGCTGCTACATAATTCGATTGAAAATTCAGTCTAGGCGATTTCGCAAGTCAAAACGGCGGTTGACGGAGGATTACTGTATATATATCCGACGATATATCCGATATATATCCGACGAGAGGTCGGCGAAAATATGGGTTGTTTGATTTGGAGAGGGACTCCCTATTCTTGGCGAGAGCATATGTCGGTACCCTGATGAATCTAACCACCGACAGACAAAACATGTATCCTCCCCTCCAATGTAAGGGATGGGTGGGGCTTCCTCCCGGTCAAGCAACTAACCATTGCTCATTATGGCGGAGACGCAGGTTGTTATATATATATATATATATATATATATATATATATATATATATATATATATATATATATATATATATATATATATATATATATATAAATATTATATATATATATATATATATATATATATATATATATATATATATATATATATATATATATATATATATATATACATATATATACATATATATATATATATATATATATACATATATATACATATATATATATATATATATATATATATATATATATATATATATATATATATATATATATATATATATATATATATATATATATATAAATATTTATATATATATATATATATATATATATATATATATATATATATATATATATATATATATATATATACGTATATATACATATATATATATATATATATATATATATATATATATATATATATATATATATATATAATATTTTAACAGGATATACGTCCAGCTTATAAGGTGGAAACGAATCTCTACGTTCAGGATTTTGAATTTTTCATCTGGAGAAGATTGCAGAACTTGTCAGATCTTAACTCTATTGAATTATAAAGTATGGACAATTTTTTGACTTTGAATTTCAACAGTAGAGTTTTTCTTCAATTTTGGATCAACTCTTTTATTAGAACCTTCGATGTGAAACACAAAACTCAAAGAAAATAACCACTAAACATCAAATCACTTTTTTTTAACATGTCGACACGCGTTTTGTTAATCATATTAGCATCATCAAGAGATAACTCAATCTCATTATGATTGTCTCAGCGTGTATCATTTCCACCATGATGTTAACATGGTTAACGAAACGCACGTTGAAATGTAAAAAAGTGATTTGTGTTAAATGGTAAATAATATCTCTTCGATTTTACTAAAATGTTGAAAGTTTTTTTATTATTTCATCTATTGTAAGTATAATTTTGATTAGCTGTCAACAAAAAAAATCCTTATTGAAATTACAATTACTTAAAGGTGAAAATTTCCTTAAAGCACATCAACTAAAATAATGTAAGGCTTAGTACAAATAATCAATTCTTTCATCATCTTTCTCGGGTATAGTTTTTTTCAATATTTGTCGATGAAAAACGAATATAGTATCCATTAGCTAAACTAAAAGGAAATGTTGGCAATATAAAGGGCCCTCCGTCGAAGAAAATAAAACCAAAAACAATGTGGAAGATAAAGTAAAAGACGATTCAAAAGCCCTCTATCTATATTTTCATTGTTACCAACAACAAAAAGAATATGTTCCAAGGTCTTTAACAAGGCATTTTTTAGCTTCATTAATTAATAAATTTTAAAAGCGACAAAATTGTAAAGAAAACGAAAATATCCAGTTATTGTGATATTTATTCAAAAACAGGTTTACTTTTTTACTATGCTTTTGAACTAAAAAATGAACTCAAGAAACAGGGGAAATTTTTCTTTAACTAAAAAAATGTCTCCCTCCAAATGACAGTAAGCGTATTCCGAGACCAGTTTTTGGCCTTAAGCCGTCATCAGTCGGGCTTGAGGTGAACGTGCAGAAAGCAGCTGAAGAAATAACCAAAGAGTATGACCGTATGTATATATGTATCAGACCAATGTGGAGGTATTTGAAAGAGCCAATAGTCTGAGCATGGAATCTCCGATCATAAAAGCTCAGCTGAGTTAGTTAGGTCCTTGCCCAATGATGCAGGAAACCAGGATGCCGAAGCAGATTCTCTATGGCGAATTAAAGTATTAAGGAACAAGACGAAGATACAAAGGCGTCATAAAATCGTCTCTAAAGAACTCCATGTCAAGCGTGTCTGGATATGGAAAGACGGCAAACAATAGGCCCAAATGGCGTGGAGAGACACACAGAGCTGTGCGCTCCATGAGAAAAATAATCGCCAAAAAGCCGCAGCCAAAGTGCAAGCGGAAAAAGCTAAATAAATGGCACCTCGTGTACCAATGTTGTATCCTCCTGACCTTAAAGGCGACACAGATCTAAACTGGGTTATTTGAACCCCCATACAATTCATAATTCTTCAACAATGTCTCAGCAAAATTAATATCCTTAGGTAGTGCTATTCAGGTGACCCAGAGGTCGTGCTCTTATCGAGTTTGCAGGCATCATCAATTGAAGGGAGCTATTCAAGCTAAAGTCCTCAATTGGCCAAGAAGAAAGTACTCATTCACCATGATAAAGCGCCCAAACGCAAGCATCAGGTTGTTGCTACAAAACTCCATGACCTTCCCTTCGAAGTGCTTCAGCATATTCCTAATTCGTAGAATTTGGCTCCCAAATTCTTCCAAAATTAGAAGAAATAGCTTGCTGGACCTAGATTCGTTTCAAATAATAATATTAAAGCTGAAAAAACAGAGTTGGCCAAATCACACTATAGAAAGAATATTAAAAGACTAAAGGAGTGTAAGGCTGGCTCGCGTCCATAGCAGAATGCTAAACGTGCACCATGGATAACGCTAAATACTTCACTAGAAAGAACCCTAAATTTTTCAACTTATTTGAATGGGTTACTATAACCTTATAAGGAGATATAAAAGGAGCTCACAAAAAAATGAAACAGTCCACAAGTTTGCATTATTTTCGAAAATAAGTTTTACCTTTATAATAATGTTAATATGTACCTATACACACACGCACATGTATATATATATATATATATATATATATATATATATATATATATATATATATATATATATATATATATATAGATATATATGTTGAATTTGACTCCTTGATCCACAAAAATCAATCAATTTAACAGAAAAGACCATGGACAGCAGATTTTGACGATGTTTTGACATTACTGGCGTGTAAAGGCTTCAGTGGAACGGCATATTATTTCCGCAAATATGTACAACGTTCTAATTGTACTTTCTTATTCTTTTCGTTATGCAGCTCTTGACCATTTACTCAGTAGTGGTCTTATGAGTGATCTTTCTCATTGAAAACCTTAAATTTTGAGTTACTCCTTCATTAGCAGCTGGCTTAGGAATATGCTGATGTATGTTTTATTTCCCTTTCGTAATGGTAGATAAGCTCACGGTATTATTTAGTTGTGTTGATCACGTTGAGGAACGCCAAGTAAATGACCAATTTCGCATTGACATTGTCCTTGATAATGCGAAGAAACCAATCTAGAAAAGCAGTTTTTCAATTTTGAAAAGAACATTTTTCTATAAGTTTTTTTTTTCCTGAAAAATAATTAGAAACCATATCTAATTTTTTAAAATAATCTATTTCGATCTAATTCCGGTCATTCGATAATGTGGATAAGGTGGCAAGTCTGGTGAGTAGGTCAAAAAAGCCCCATCACGCTCAAACAATGCTTCCTTCCTATGTCGTAAAGCATGTGCTTAAGCATTGTATAATGATGAGCCTAATGCTGTTTTTTTTTGCATCATTTGCTTTATGAATACTTTCAGTATCAGTAAAATGTTTTTCAAAAAAGTTCAGGGTTTTATTTCTTTGCATCAATGTTTCGTTTCTTTTCTCGATTCGTTTACGTTCGAATGATGAAAACCTCAGATAATTTCCACGTCTGTTAAGCCATTGTAATTTATCTTAACATTACGACGAGACACCATCGATTTTCCATTATCCATTCGAATAAGCATGGAGAGTAATGGTTTCGAGTCGATAAACATGAACTATCTTGCATCTGCCGTGACTAATTTGTTATAATTTGGATGGTGTTTGGTTATAATTATGGTTTTACGATTTGGGGTTGATGTTTGATGTTGCGGTCTTTGGTGGATTTACAGAGATGGATGTAATGTTAATATTAATGATGTTGATTTGTTGTTTGCTTTGGTGCGAGAGATTATTAGATGATTTGTTTATGTATGGATTTGCTCTAGAAAGAAAACATGATGTATAGTGGGTTTAGGTCTGACGTTACTGAAATGTTTTGTGTTAAATATAAGACACTTTCATTATTTAGTTGTCGATATAAAACTCTCGTAATTGAATGGCCTTATTTACATTGTTTATTAGAACTACTCATTTAAACATTGAAGAAATAAAAAATAAAGCACCCCACGCATTCACACATATACAGGGTCGCTATTATATATGGAAATGGTCAAATATCTCGAGAACGCTTTGAAATGTCTTAATGAAATTTTGTACACAAACTTGAATTTGGCATTGTTGGAAATATCATTTTTTCTGAATTCAACGAGGTAACAGGCTTTAAAAAATGTGCTTCGGTCTCTTTCGTCAATAACAGATTAAACAAAAAAAGAACAATATCAAAATTATAATTTTTTCTATTAAATAAGTATTTACAAAAGGTGTTCAAAGTGCAAAATTGCATTTTCCCACCAGATAAGAGGTAAATCGGCAATTTCTTGTCGAATTCGTAATTTGACATCTTCGAGATTGTCTGGCCTATTAACGCAAAACCGACTTTTTAAATAGCCCCATAAAAAATTCGATACCATTCGATAGGTCCTCGTCGACTGATCCATCGGTTTGGGAAAGTAGTATTAAGAAAATTTCTAATGTTAATGCCATAGTGTGCTGGTGTACCATCTTGCTGAAACCATATTTCCTGGTTTTGGTTAATTATATTTGGAGACAGACGCAAAATCTGAGGGATGATATTTCTTCCAATAGATTTAAATACCTATCTAGTGTCAAGTTGCCATCAATGAAAAAAGGTCCTTTAGTATTCTTATCACTAAATCTCGTCCAAACATTCAACTTATGAAGATTCTGTGTATGAACCTGCTCAATCCAGTGCGGATTAATATCAGCCCAGTATCTACAGTTGGTATGGTCATCTGTTAACATGACAATACCATTTAAACAGAATGTTGTTTCATCCGTGAAAATAATATTTGAAACAAAATTTGAATTGGTATTTATATTTTCCATCATAACTTCGCAAAACTCAACTCTTCGATCAAAATCATCTTCACTTAACTTTTGTAGTGAATAAATTTACTAAGGATATTTTTTTTTTAATAATTTTTTGATTTAAATCTAATTGTTGCACGAAAATCTTACCATTTTCTACTACTATTATTTAAAATATTCAATGAATTTTCGTCAATAGTTTTGTTTTTTTTTCTTCCTAATTTTGGAATTTCACAAACTGACGTTAACAGTTGTCAAGTGTAATCAAATACTTCATCTGTCATCCATAGTTTCATAGCTTACTAAATGAAAAATATATTTACCCTAAAACAGACTGAAACACCTTTTAGCCATTTTTAAAAATCTATTTTGAAAAAAAAACTTACAATATTTACCTCGTTGAATTCAAAAAAGAAATGCTCTTTCCAACGATGCCAAATTCAAATACTATTATCATTAAAAAGAAAATCAAGTTAGTCTTGAATTTCAAAGAAGCAACAAGAGAAAAAATGAAAATATATATTTCCTGATGTTTGTGTATAAAATTTCATTAAGAAATCTCAAAACGTTCTCGAAATATTTGACAGTTTCCATACATAATAGTGACCCTATATCAGTGGCGGCTCGTGAGGGAGGACGTTGGGGCGCCGCCCCTCCAGCCTTTATCACAGTCAACAATGTTTCAAAGAAAAACACCATATTTTATTTCCGTTCTGTTTCTTTCCTTTAGCTCATTTTCCTGGACCACCTCCTGAATAGGGTTTCATTAGCACGAAAAGGGAAAGGGGGAAGCAAAAAAAATCTTCAGCAATCTATATATATATATATAAGATGTCGAGTGTATATATATATATATATATATATATATATATATATATATATATATATATATATATATATATATATATATATATATATATATAGAGACCCAAGATGTCCAAGTTCGCAGGGGCGCGAACATTGACTCAGACCACTACCTAATACGAAGTTAAGTTCACCCCAAGGAGAATTCATCACAAGAAACCATATCTACAGAAATTCGACACAAAAAAGATCAAGGAATCCAACATAACAGAGGAATGGGAAAAGGAACAAGGAGAGACATGGAAAAAATTCCACAAAAAAATTACACAAAAAGCACAGGAACTGATCCCATTGAAAAAGAACACAAAACATCCTTGGTGGACTCGGAATGCGAAAGTGCGTTGCAGCGACACAAACGAGCGTTTCAGGAGTATAATACTAAAAAATCTCCAGAAAATCTTTTTGACGTGACTAGAAAACAGACCGCAAAGATTATCAGGCAAACTAAGAGGAAGCACATGAAGGAACAACTAGACTCTAGAGAGGAGAATTTCCGCAATTACGACACGAGAGACTTTTATAGGACTTTCGCAAGAAAAATCCATGGATACATACCACAAAATCTTTGCTTCAGAAAGCGGAATGGGAGATTAGCGCTAACCAATCAGGAGAATTGTCAGGAGCTGGCACATTATTTCTCTCATCTCCTCAATTGCCCTGAACGCGACCCAAGATTCCCCAAAGAAAATTATATCCATACCCACCCAAAATTACCTCCATTAACACATGAAGAAATTCACAGGCACATACGCAAACTAAAGAATAACAGGTCATGCGGTGAAGATGGTATCACCGCGGAACTATTGAAAAATTTCGGACCAAATTCACTGCAAGAACTTATGCAAATTATTACGAACATTTGGCAAACAGAAAAATTACCAGATGATTGGAAATGTGCTCTTATCCACCCGCTGCACAAGAAGGGAGACAGAACAGATGTGAATAACTACAGAGGAATCTCCTTACTACAAGTTACCTACAAAATTCTCTCAGCATGCCTTCTCCAAAGAACACAAGAACAATTAGAGTACAAAATTGGCGAGTACTAGACAGGCTTTCGCCCTGGCCGCTCATGCACTGAACAAATATTTAACCTAAAAACTTTACTGCAATACAAAGCTATCAGGAACGTCCCAATCATCTGCACGTTCGTGGACTTCAAGAAAGCATACGACTGCATCGACCGAAAATCTCTGTTCAACATCCTAGAAGAAAAAGGACTCGACCCCAAAACACTACGATTAATCAAGCAGACACTGACTGACACAACCTCTAAAGTAAAATTTATGGGAGAAATTTCCGAACCCTTCCTGATTAAAACTGGCGTACGCCAAGGAGATGGGTTATCCCCTCTTCTCTTCAACCTCGTCCTGGACATACGGGAATGGGAAAAAAAACTGAAAAATCAAGGACACTGGAAACCAATACGACTCGGACGATCCAAAAACAACATAGAAATACCATACTCGCAGACAAAGAAAAAATAGCAACCAAACAGATCGAAGTTCTCAAGGAATGTGCGGACAAAGTTGGCAAAATAAAGAAAGTCACTCACTTCAAATACCTGGGCGAGATCCTCGAACCCACAGGAGGAGAGAAGATAGCACAGAAGACTCGATTACAGAAGATGAAGAGGGCATACGGCAAGACACACAATATCTACAATAAGAAAAGCCTATCCACACACGCAAAAATAAGATGCTACAACACAGTAATCAAACCAGAAGTACTATACGCAAGCGAGACACTTACACTTCATACAAAAAGCGGCATAGAAAACATACTAAAAGAAGAACGCAAAATTATGAGGAAAATTCTCGGTCCAAAACTGACAGAAGAAGAATACAGACTACATTCTCGAAAGACCAAAAGAGAATGTCCAATGTAGCGGCGGACATAAGAAAAAGAAGGTTGAAATTCTATGGACATGTCAGTAGACTCCCACCGACAAGACTCACCAACAGAATTCTTACATATATACAAGGAGTCAAGTCAAGAGTACCATGGATCACACAAGTCAGAGCTGATCTGGAAAAGGCACAAATGGGTCCGACAGAGATTGAGGATAGAAGAACGTACAGAAACAAAATACATGTGTGGAACGTGGCATCAGAGAGCGAAGTTTCGAGGAGATCGGGAATAAACTGGACGGAGGAAAGAAAGAGAATCTACGGTGAGAGGATGAGAGAGGTGTGGAGGATTAGAAAGAACACTCGAAAATGAGTCAGAATGCTTTGCGTAATCCAACCGGGTCTATACGCACCTAACCGGGTCTAAAGAGCACATTACTACTTTTTTAAATATTCGAATAACAATTTTTGGTTTTTTGGATTTTTCGAATTTTCAAACGCTCATATTTCGGAAATTAGACGTGCTACCAAACTTTCGCTGCACGTAAAGTGTACGTTCGAAATGTAAATTAATGCTGACATTTTCTGCTATTCAAGGCTCCTGGATAAACAGCATTAATAAATGACGTTTATAGCATTATTATGCTGTCGAATTTCATAAAACATCAAATGTCAAATATGGAACGTATGCATACTTTGTTCTTCCATTCTTATAGGATTCAGCTAATTTTTTTCAAAATTTAACAAGTATACTACATATATACAGGGTGATTCACGCTGACTGGTACATTAGATGTTTAGGGAGAACTACTTAAAGTAAAGATTTGAAATTTTAGCTACTTATGTAAATAAATATGAGCTCTCCATTTAAAATATTTTGTGTGCTGCGGTGTTGCCAAATCTACTCGTAGCGGATACCAACTTTGTTTTTTAAATGGAATACCCCATATAATATTACATTTGTAGATATTTTACATGATATACCTATATTGAACCATTTCGGAAATAAAAATATTTTTTAAGAAATTTGGCAAGAAATATCCCTGAATATAAAAATATTTCTTTTTATAACCAGTATAGCTAGATATCTGAAGTTTTGAATACGGTTCCTTAATATGTTGCTTTATGTTAATATAACATGATAATTAATTTATCATGTACAGAGTGTTTACAAAACAGTGCGAATTTAATAGAATTTAAAAATTCATGTTATATAGGAATTTTAAATGGAACACGCTGTATTTTATAGTGGAGTCCAAAAGAGCAATCAATTCTGTATCTAAAAGTGTTAAATGACGATATTCCTATTTTAGAAGATTTCGAGTTATAAGCAAAAAACCAAAATAATGTAATTAATACAAAGATATTGGTTTATTTTAGTAGTGGGTCACAGCCGGCTAGGGTGACATTACTTCTTTCTAAACGAATATTATGAAAATTATATGAATTATAATGTATTTAAGTAAGTAATAGTCTCAGTAAAGAATGGAGGGAATTAACTGTTCGAATGCAGTTATCATGAATTTATTTATTTTATATGGACAGTGTGACAAAATTATCTACCGCACTTGCGAACAATTTAACGTAATGAATCCTAATTTAGCACGAATGAATAAAAGAAACTTTAGGCGGATTCAAACATATTTTATAAATTTTGGTTTTTCGAAGGCACCCCGGAATTTGACCAAGCCACTAATATTAGGATAACGAGATTAACATTCTGGCTCATTTCCATGCGTATCCACAATTTTCTATTAGAAGAGCTGAAGTCGAGCTGCATATAACATTCTCCTCAATACAAAAAATAATGAAAAAACACGGCATGCGCCCTTACAAATGTTCTAAAGCTCAGTTTCTCAAGCCAGACGATTGCCCTCAAAGGGTGGAATTTTGTGAAAATTTATTAGTTTATTTCCAGGAAGATCCACATTTTTTACAAAAAATAATCTGAACTGATCCACTGGCAGTGTGTCGAACCAGCTGGTACCAGCTTGATGGTGCTCCGACACAGTGTACAGAAGAAGTAAGCAGGCAACTTTATGAACTATTCCAAGACCGGTGGTTTAGACGTTTGGGTCCGTGGAATTGGCCGCCGAGATCATCCGATTTAACTCCTCTTGATTTCTATGTCTGTGGTACTATAAAAGACAATATCTACAAAACGACAGTAAATACTAGAGAAGAGTTAAAACATCGGGTGAATCAAGCATTTGCAGCAAATCAGCATCTAATTGAGATAAGAAGAGTCATCACGGAAGGGGTCCATATTAGGATGTTGAAGTGTTTGGAGGTAAACGGTCAGCATTTCGAACGTTTGAAAACGTTCGAAATAGATACGAAATAGAAATGAAAAAATAGTTTTTTAGATACTATTGTGTTTCTAATTTTAATTTTGTGTTATTGTTTACTAAAATAAAATAAACCGTTATCTTTGCTTTAATTGCACTATTTTAGTTTTTTGTTTATAAGTCGAAAACCGTTAAAAATAGGTATATCATGACTTAATACTTTTAGATACAGAATTTATTGCTGTTCTGATCTCCATTATAAAATACAGGGTGTTCCATTTGAAATTCCTATATATATAGCATGCATTTTTAAGTCCTATCAAAAGCTCACTATTTTGTAAACGTCCTGTACGCGATAAATTAATTCTCATGTCATATTGTCAAACAGGGATGTTTGATGCAAAATTTCTTAAAAAATATTTTTTATTTCCGAAACGGCTCAAGATAGTTATAGTACATGTTATATAAAAAACCTTCAAAATGTTTCACAGAATCTAGAAATGCAATAACATATAGGATATCCCATTAAAAAAAAAAATTGATTCAGCTCCGAGTAGATCTGGCAACACTGCAGCGCAGAAAAACATATATATATATATATATATATATATATATATATATATATATATATATATATATATATATATATATATATATATATATATATATATATCGACTGCGTCCAACGAGACAACAGTAATCAGGAGTAATCATAACCTATATATATATATATATATATATATATATATATATATATATATATATATATATATATATATATATATATATATATAGGCTATGTAATATTAAGTTAAATTATTGTCAGTGGAGAGCAATGTCGAAAATGACATTACTTATGGGTACCTGATATATTTCTAATAACGTAGGCGACACACCATGTTTTGATGAGTTATTATTATTAGCGTGTAGTTGCTTCCAACTCGAATCCTGACTTTCTCTTTACCTCTATATTCAAATTCAATTAGCCCTAGAAGAATCCTTCCATAATGGCGGCTCAAAGTGCTGGTTACCAAAGTATTGTTGTAGTTAGAGGAATTTTTCCCCAAGGAACACCATTTATGAAATTTTTATGATCTATGATATCTTCTCACCTAACTGCGTTTTGATTTCTTTAAATTATTATATCGCATTTCGCTTTTTTTGCTGTGATTATTGTCTTTTTGTTATTCCTTTCGTTTCTAGACATCAATCTTTATTTTCTTGTTGTTTAGTCTTAAAATAGTTCCGATAAAATCACTTCTTCATCATCCGAGTCAATCTAATAAGCTTAGCTGGTTTTTCCAAGCCAACCAACAGATCTATTGTTGCACATCACCTTCTAAAGCCTGCCTGATCTTCTCCATTATTTTTTGATATGCGGTATTATGTTCTGCCTTACTATATTGTACTATGTACTCTGTTATGCAAAGCTTTGATATGCCACGATAGTTCTCACATATTAATATTTTTTTATAGCTCTGCAGGCATTTGCTCATTATTCTACGTGTTAATTATCAATTGGGGAAATGCTTGAGCTTTAAGGTGTGAGGAATGGCTTGTTTCGAAGGTATGTTCGTATGAGCTTTATCATTTTTAAGTTTCCTTAAACTTTTCTCCACCTCTTACAATGATGGTATTTCCACCCCATCTCGATTTTGTTTATGTTTTAAGGGACCTTCTTTTGCTTTGACTAGGTAATGATTTGATATTTTATTAAGACATAAGAAACAATCAAGAAAGACCTAGTATTCACAACGCCGAACATCTAACTTTAATAAGCCCAAAAGTGTACGAAAAAAGACGCATTAACTTGGATTACCCTGATACAGTCAATATACAAACTGGTTCTCATATATTGAAGAAATTAGATTTCTTGTCTTGTTTCTTTCAGATTAGCACCATCATCGCTAAACGTGTACCAACCCTAACATCGTCCTACGTTTCGCGCTCACCTGTCCTAGTCTTGCAGGGGCGGGAGAGGTAGCGGCGATATCCTTCACAGGGCGCAGGACTGCCATGAGTCCTGTCGGTCGACACGAGACTGAATTTTAGTCAGTGTCGGTCCTACCGAGCGCGTCGATCTTTGTATCCGACGAGTGGACGGTGAAACATCGAAAACGAAGCCTGCTGAGAGGAATCATCATCCACTGGGGTAAATATCCATAGTATTATTAATCAAATCTATCGGGAAGGGATGGGGTAGGGCGAGAAAGATCTTGTTTCTTGCTCGAGGAGGTTTGGAAATTCGTGTTACTCATACAGGACGTGAACTTTGTAAACCGATTGTACAAGTACAGTAACCATGTGTTGGTAATGAATATAAATTATTATCAATTCTTGCTCATTTATTTTGTTACTGTTATATTATTTTGCAGTTGCGACATATGTTTTTTTATAAATTTTACATACATTTCTATTTTTTTTCAAGACAAAAATTTCAGTTTCAGTTTGAATTAAGCCGGTGAACAAGCCGAATAAATCCAGGAAACGAAATTTCTATTTCAGGCTTTTGTTTGATTTTTTTCAATAAATATTATTAATTGTTTAAGTAATAACTTTGGATTTTTTGGTAATTTTATTTGGTATTATGGTTAATTTTTGCTTCTTAGTTATATAAGTTTCTTCAGTAAGTTCGTTAGGAGTTCGTATAGCTTTAATTGATTTCTAATGCTATATATATATATATATATATATATATATATATATATATATATATATATATATATTAAATGACAATTTTGACAAAAAATCTTTTGACACACTTGTCTTGCAATAAATCTGTTGTCTGGTGGGATATGTGACAAGTCGCACTGTCTTCTTGAAAGAAAACATTGTTTTTATCTGCATTTATCAGTTCAGGCCAACGATATTCTGTTAGCATATTACTATAGGGTTCACGATTCAACAGTAACGTGATTTTCATCATCATCTCCAAAAAAGAATAAGGAGAATGAATAGATCTTCTTATCAAACGTGAATAAATGGCTCGCATTTCGAAGATTCATTTCATATGATAAGATCAATGTTAAGACAACTGTGTATTTTGTATTGTATTTACTCATTATGGCAATTACAGTCTTACCAATGTGGAGCAACGAAACAACTCTTCGATGAAGTTAAAGTGGATTCAAACGAATCAGTATCGAATCTTTTCGATTTCAGGATTATTTCGGTTTTCTAATTTGAACTTTGTCTTGCAATTTAATCCTCTCAAACTCAGACTGAAATTCTATAGTTGAAAAGTCCATTATTCGACATCGAAATATTTCAAGAAGCAATGAAATTTTAAACTTCATATCATTTTAATGGTCTTAAAAAGGTTAATGCTTCATAAAACTGATACAAATTCTCAGTTGACGCGTCATGGATACGTCCGTCAAGAAGTTTATTGGTTTTTGTTCGATCTTGAGATGGAATTCATGGAAACTTCGCGAACTTTAGAGCTTACTGAGCTCACCTGTATTAGGAATTTAAGGTTGTCGGGATATAAAAAGTCTTTTCGGTTTTTTACTGTGATATAAAGGTTATTCTTATGTGTAACGAAATAGCTTTATTCAATTATATACCATAACTATTTTGTTTCATAATCTTTTGACATCTTTCTTTGGTAAAAGCTTTTTTAACTTTCTGGCTAAAATTTTTTTAGTTTAATTTGATTATTATTATTATTATCATTAGAACATTCTTGTTCTAAATAAATTGGATATTTTCTCTATTATTATAGTTCATGATCAATATGTACACATAATTAGACTAGTGATGTAGCTAATGGCACAGGTGATATTGGCGACGGGGCTCGTGCGTATTCGGAGTCCGACTTAAGTGTGGCTCAGACTCGATGACCATTGAATTTCGACATTTTTTTTAGATGGTTTTATGGCTGGAATTTTCGTATTTCTGAACGCCGTCACCGGAGATTTAACCTGCATTGACGCTTGAAACATGCGTTTCCCGTCAACTATAATTTATAATCCATACTATAATTTATCTTCCCCAAGAACTATAATTTAAGATCCCGGGGCCAAAATAAAGGACACCCCTATTTTTTGCGATTTTTTAAATTGTTGGCCAATATTATTGATGCCTTCTTGTATTTAGTAACTTTATTTATTTGCCGAATAATGCACCTTATGAATTGATATCGTTGAGGAGTGTTATATATGAAATGTTTGCAAATAATGATTTTATAGTGAGCCAAAAAGATAGGACAGTTTTAATTTTTTTCCAAAATAACTCTGTGGAAAAGATTTATAATTTCAAATTAATAACCTGTGAAGCCCCCTACTGTATCTAAAACTGCAATCATTCGAGTGGGAAAAGTTTTGTAAACGCGCTTGATAAAATTTGGGGAAGTCTGGCCCAATCTTTCTCAATTTCCTTTTTAAATTCTTTTGAGTGTGATTGCCTCGAACCTATGTACACTTCTCTAGTTAACTGCGGATTTTCAATAATATTTAGATCTGGGGATCTTGCTGGTCATTCTAAAATGCGGATATTTTATTGTTGAAAATACTCCTTAACAATCCGAGCCGTATGCACGGGGGCTACTGCCGAAATATTAAATTATCGCTTGGCGTTTTTTCCAAATATTTCTTTAGTTGTGTTTGAACTATACCAGGTCTGTAAATATGAAACCGGAATTTGCCCATACATGGCCCTAGCTGTCAATGTAGCCAACCATTGCCTTGATGATATCTGATAAAGATATTCAACTCGCAACAATACAAGTTTCATACAACAGTATAGTTGTTAATAGCGTTAAACATGTCGAATCTTGTGTCTGGAAACTAGGATTTGCGGATAGCATTGATTTTCTGTTACCATTTGAATAAAACTGCTACAGAATCGCATCGAATGCTTGTCGAAGCTTACGGTGAGTATGCTCTTGGTAAATCACAGTGCTTCGAGTGGTTTAAAAGATTCCAAAGTGGCGATTTTGACGTGAGAAACGAAGAACGTGGAAAATACTGCCAAGCGGTCAAGAAGCGTTTGAAGTTCAAGCGGGCAAGTTGCGTTTGAAGACCGCGAATTGCGAGCATTGCTGGATGAGGATGACGCTCAAATGCAACAACAACTCGCAGATCAAGTAAATGTGACACTAGAAGCCGTCTCTATACGTTTGAAAGTCATGAGAAAAATCCAGAAGATGGATGACCTGAATTAAAGAGAGCAGGAAAACTGAAAAACCAGTTCACTTCACCAAGTAATTTTTACATCGAATTGTGGCTGGCCATAAAAAGTGGATATATTTTGAGAATCTCCAAGCGAACCATCGACATCTACTGTAAGGGCCAAATCGCTATGGACGGAAGACAATGCTCTGTGCTTGGTGGGATCAGAAATCTATTAGGATCTATTATGAGCTACTAAAATCTGGCGAAACCGTTAATACTGAACGCAACCGACAATAAATGATCGATTTGAATAAAACTTTGCGTGAAAACGACCAGAGTATCAAAAAGGGCAACCCAAGCAAAGTGAATTATCATGAAGCAAAGTGATTTTGCTTCATGATAATGCACCTTCACACAGCAAAACTGGTCAAGGAAATGATTGAGGCGTTTAGTTGGGAAATATTTTCGCATGCAGCCTACTTATCAGACTTGACTCCGTCCGATTACTACTTATTTACATCGATGGAACATGCACTTGCTGAGCAGCGCGAAAATGTACGAAAATGGTTCGATGACTGGTTTGCTTCAAAAGAGCAACATTTTTTTTGGCGTGGCATTCACAAATTGTCAGACAGGAGGACAAAATGTATAGCGTTGCTTTGATGTTAAACGTTCCATGATGATTTGCTAAACATTTGATGTGCCATGATGATTACCATGATGAATTGACGGCGACCTCTATCGGAAGTTCAAATATACTAAAAAATCATCTTTTATATATCAGCGGTATAAACTAAGCTCTATATTTAGTACTAGAATTTTAAATGGTACACTTGCAGCTTTTTAGTAGTAGTTTCAAATGTTTATTACATATTTTGCTCTACATATGTTTCGCCTTGTTAGGGCTTTCTCAAGAGTAGCTTGAACTAATACTAATGGTCACACATAGTGTTTCCAATTACACAGGAAAAATTATTTCTTGATTTTTTTTAACGTCTAGTCTAATTATCCTAAATATCGGCTGGTAAAAACCGGACTATTCAGTTACAATATGATATTATCTATTACCGGGGTGTTTTGGAAATTTAGCTGGTCATTCATGGTTATTATATAACTATTTCTTAAGGATTTTTTTATTTCCAATATTTCTAGTAGGTCTAATTTTTTTACTTTTCTTTTCTGGGGGCAATAATTTAACATTGTTTATATCTATAAAATGATTATTTTCAATACAATTTGTAGACATTTTGGTACTCTTTTTTGTGTTATTTTATTTTACAACCTATGCTTCTACCGCTTTGACTGATATATACCGCTTTACAATCCTTACAGTTAAGTTTATATACACCCGATTTATCTAAAGTATCCGTTTTATCCTTACTACTCACTAACATTCTACCTACATTAAGTTTATTTACACAAATAGTTTTACAACCTAGTTAATTTAATCTTTTAAACACTGTATTACTAAGTTTAGAAGTGTAATTAATAAATTTAAACGAATTGTTTTTTTGCTTTTTAACGTTATAGAATTCTTGTAAATACAATTTTCTTTGTTTATTTTTTAACAATTTGTCGATAAATCCTTCTTTGTAGCGGTTGTTTTTTGCTATCTGTTTAATGGTATAGAGCTCTTTATTAAAATTATCTTTGTTTAGTGGAAAACTAACTAACCTATGCATTAGATTATGAAAAGGAAATACTTTGCCTTGTCAAGAGTGTTTAGGACTAAACTGTATAACTGTGTCTGTTGTAGTCAGTTTTCTGTAAATCATCATCAACCCGTATCAATCCACTGCAGGATAAAGGCCTCTTCAGTATGCTTCAAACTCTCGCGGTCCTGAGCTTTCCTATGCCATTCGGGTCCAACGTACTTAATAATATCATCAGTCTATCATGTTTTCGGTCTTCTCCGTGGGCATTTGCGATCAAGCGGTATCCTGGCCCATCTTTCGTCCCATCGCCTCGCTACATGGTCTGCCCACTTCCATTTCAATTGCTTTATCCTTCCAATGATATAACTAACTTTCGTTTGTTCGCTGATCCATGTAAAGCTCTTTCTATCCCGTCTAGTAATGCCAAGCATACATATTTTCATTTCCCTCTGTGCTACTCGAAGTTTTTGAATGACTGTGATGTGAGTGTCCAGGTCTCACTTCCATATGTTATAACAGGCAGGACACACTGATACTTTTCAAATACTTTTTTTCCGGCAAAGTGGTAGTTTGCTCTTAAACACAATGTTGAGCCTGCCAAATGCCTGCCAGTCACATTTAACCCGTCGTTTCACTTCCCAGACGGTATCCACTTCCATTGAAACCCTCTGCCCAAGATATATATAGTGATCCATAACTTTCAAATCCGTTCCCAAAATAGAAATCCTTTTGTCCTCGGCAAATTTATTGAACATGACCTGACTCTTCTTCTGGTTTATTTTCAACTCAAATGGTTCCCCAGCCGTTTGCAGCTCTTGTACGTGTCTTTGCAGTTCCTCTGAGTCTTGCGAAAGAAGAACGATATCATCTGCGAATCTAAGATGATTTAAGTGTGCACCATTAATCTTTATTTCATCCTGTTTCCAATCCAGATTATGCAACATTTCTTCCAGGCAGGCTGAGAAAAGAAGAGGCGATATTGTGTCACTCTGCCGTACGCCCAGCTCTACATTTATTATAACCCGCAAGCTCAAGATCGTCAAGGTGGACTGTCGCTGTAGCTTCATCATATATTGATCCTAGTAGATTTACATAGGCTTTTTCTACATCTTGATTAAGCAATGCATCCATTATGGCCCGCTTTGAGATTGAATCAAATGCTTTTTCATAATCGATAAAAGCCAACTACAGTGGTATAGAGTATTCGTTGTGTCTTTCTATGACCTGCTGTAGAAGCTGGATGTGATCTATTGTACTGAATCCACTTGTGAATCCTGCTTGCTTCCTTGATTGTGCGTCATTAGGTTTTTTTAGTATTCTTTTGGATATTATCTTGGTGAAAACTTTGTACTCCACTGATAGGAGGCTTATTCGACGGTAGTTCTTTAAATCTACTAATTGAGGCATTTTGAGTATAATTTTGCTAGTATTTTATGTAAAGTCCGACCACCGGCTTTTAACATCTCTACAGTTACACTCTCCTTTCCTAGAGCGTTGCTATTTTACATCGAGACTATAGCCTTTGTCACTTCCTCCACCAGGATATCCGGCACTTGTTCTTCAGTGGGCATTGCTGTTCTTGCTTGATTCTGGTCCTCATATAACTTTGAATAAAATCTTCGGACAATCTCTAACATTGCCGCCCTTTCTGCATATTGTACCATCCTCGCACATTAAGGAAAACATTTGCGCCCTTTTCATTCTTAGCTTCTGCTTAGGTTTGTTAATTCTCCTGTTTTCTTCCAGAGTTTTTTGCACCAGCTGCGTGTTGAATCGGCGCGTTTGCTCTCGAATACGTTTCCTTATAGTTCTGCAAAGTTTGAGGTTCTCGATCCTGCCAAAAGGACCGTCTGCATTCTTCATTGTCCGTCGTTTTCTAAATCGTCGTTCTTAAACAATATGTAAAGCACCTGAACGTCTACACATTGTATTGAAAACAATCATTTTAGAGATATAAGCTATGTTAAGTTATTACACACAAAAGAAAAGTAAAAAATTAGACCAACCAGAAATATTGGAAATCTTAAGAAATGGTCATATATATAACTACGAATGACCGGCTAAATTTCTAAAACACCCCAGTAATAGATAAGATCATATTTTAATCGAATAGCCCGGTTTTTACCAGCCAATATTTAGGATTATTAAACGTCGTTAAAAAAAACAAGAAATAAAAAAGAAATAATTTTGCCTGTATTCTTGGAAAGACTGTGTTTAACCATTACTATTAGTTCAAACTACTCTTGAGAAAGCCCTAACAAGGTGAAACATATGTAGAGCAAAATCTATAATAAACGTTTGATTGAGTGTTTGAATATCATGTTGTAAGAAAATGTTATTAGATCCCTCTTTACTACACACTTACTTTACTAAACCTCTGGAAATTCGCACCATTTTTCATCGTACAATATTGTTCTCCGGCCACGAAATTCTCATATCTTTCATCTTTTTTGTCTTGTAACACGCCCCTGAAATTCGAATCAGTACAATATAACTGGATGTCCTTTTCCGAAACCTGATAAGCTCAACAATTCCCTCAAAGCTTATGAATTATTCCGACAGTTATTTCAGAAACGAATCAAGAAAAATCTGTTTTTACTACAGTAACCGTCGAACTTACAGAACGGAATACTGCTTGTGTTATTTATATTTTGTTGTTATTCCAAAGATAAATTACTTTTTATATTGTGGATACAAAATAAATTTGACTCAATATTTGTTTATTTTGAACGACGTGAAATATCGTTTCATAAACTGGATAACGAACATGTTTTTGGGAAATATCGGTTTGGAAACATCCTGTCTGGCTTACGTTTTGTTTATACAGGTTATCTAAGAAGAAAGTTATTTGTTTGACATCTAGAAAAATACTGATGAAATTAGCCTCTTTGGAGCCTTTTGAAAGATTTTTTCACTTTCTGTTTTGGAATTTAGTTCAGCATTGAATTCATGAATTCTCAGTGCCGGTTTCTTGTTATGAGTACCTTCTTTTTTGAAGGCGTCATTTCTTTTTATGGAGCCACGTTAGCCATGGTGTATAAGGCGTCAGTTTAACGATACGGTAGTTAGCGTGGAGCGGGTTTGATTTCCGTACTAGGTAAGGATTTTTTTTAGAAATGGTACAAGGACTTTAGTGATAGTAGAGTAGGAGTTGACGTTCATCTTCAATTCTTCGTAATGAACAGTGATGAAGACGTTACCAAAATCAAGGATGTTGTACTGAGTAATTGCCAGTAAACGTCACTGTAAAACGTCTAGATTTGTGACACAACAATTCATGATTTGCCCACGATAACGCACCATTACATACGTAATAATTATTCGTCAATTTTTCGCGAAACGTCCAACAAACACCGTTTCACAACAGTGGCGGTTTGTGAGGGAGGGCGTTGGGGCGCCGCTACTCCAGCATTTATCACAGTAAACAATTTTCAGAGCAAAACACCATATTATATTTCCATTCAGTTTTTTCTCTTTAACTCATTTTCCTGGTTCACCTCCTGTATAGGGTTTCAATAGCACGAAAAGAAAAAAGGAGGTTGGGAAAACAAAAAAAATCTTCAGCAGCACTATTTTCTTATACGCCCTCCCACTTTAAAAACCCACGAGCCGCCATTATTCTACAGCCATTATTCTACAAGAATAATGTTACCAGATATGGCATTCGTCTGCCATTGCAACCGCGAAATTGGTTAATTTCGTGTACGAACTGATCGTCCACCCTATTCTCCAGACTTACCCCCTTCGACTTCTTTCTTTTTCCAGACATGAAGAAATGACTGCTCGCATAGAAATTCACTTGAAATAAAGAGATCCTATCAAGACAGAGGGCTATTATGTAAAGTCAGACAAATTGTACTTTTTGGAATGCATAAAAAAGTTGGAAAATTGTTAGGCAAATTATTTTGAAACAATAAGATTGAAAAAAGCGATTTTTGATCAAAAAAACTAGTGTGTTGACATGAATTCAAAAATATTAAAAACAAAAATGCAAATTTATTCATATATACATTTTTGGCACCCTTTCTCCACGTGGTGCCACTGATCGCCTTCGCTCAACTGCCACCAGGCGACATCACGTATCTCTCGGGACCGGTCACAAGCCTTTCACCCGTCATCAGCCGAGCTCCAGATGAACGTAAGGAAAGCAGTTGGGAGAGACGATCGGGGTCAGGCCATGTCAACTGGCCATTTTGATGGCCATAGTTGTGTGGCCTGTGGTGTGACCTGTGGTGTGGTTGTTGCGATGATGGATAGTTGTGTGCTGTTACGACCCGCCATCAAAATGGCCAGTTGACATGGCTTGGCCCCGATCGTCTCTCCCAACTGCTTTCCTTGCGTTCATCTGGAGCTCGGCTGATGACGGCTGAAAGGCTAGAAACCGGTCCCGAGAGATATGTGATATCGCATGGTGGCAGTTGGGCGAAGGTCGATCGGTGGCACCACGCAGAAAAAGGATGAAAGATTTCATATATATATATATATATATATATATATATATATATATATATATATATATATATATATATATATATATATATATATATATATATATATATATATATATATATATATATATATATATATATATATATATATATATATATATATATATATATATATATATATATATATATATATATATATATATATATATATATATATATATATATATATATATATATATATATATATATATATATATATATATATATATATATATATATATATATATATATATATATATATTAACTTGTTCCTCCCAGTTCAAAAATCAAAAAATGTGAGGAGGAACTTCAGTCCTGTTCCTGATGAAGGAAAAACCAGAAATCCCGAACGCGAACAATACGCATATATGAATATTCTAGTTTTCGGGCCTCATTGTATTGAAAACCATTTTTCTGTTCCTCTGTCAAGTCAATCTACCAATATCTCCCCTGTTTTCGGTCAATTTTTTATTTTCTAGTTTGTTTTCCGGTCTAACCTTGATCGTGCATTCGTTCTGTCATAATTTAGATTTTTTCGTCATCTTTTAAACTTCTATTAAATTAGCTTGGAACTATTTTATTATTAGAAATAAATCTGCACCTTAACAACAGCACCGAATTAACCATTATTCTTAGTTTGTTCATATTTGTATTCATAAGTCGATGTAGAATATTTTTATCAGGCAAAAATATATCGCGTTGCTTTGGGGACGAGCATTTAACTTTGGCACGTGTGTGAGCTTTATGTGGGAAGAACATATTATGTCATATGAAACTGTGATTAAATTACAAGGGTAGTTCGAAAAGTTCTTTGCCTGGCTGAGATAATATAGGATTTTTTAAGTTTTTCGACGTAGTTACTTTGCAATTCAATATATTTAGGAGGCCAACGACGTTCATTTAAAGTGAATTTCCATTTAACGTGAAAAGAAAGTAATCGCTGGGAGTCAAATCCGGCGAACATGGCGCTTGAAGTGTAGGTCATGTTGTTTGCTGAAACAATTTGAGACGTGTATGCAGGCGTATTATAGTGGCGAAAGAGTCTTTTTTTGGCCAGATATGAATGTTTAGTTCGAATTCCACCTTTTAAATGATGTTATGGTCCTACCTTTTGTCAGGAGTCTATAAGCATTACATAACGATAATGTTGGTTATTAACTCGATACGAGTATGCCCTTAGCCATATGTATTAATTTTGCTGAGCCATTGTTGGGGAATTATGCGTTTCATAGTGGCTCAAATAACCCAGCTTAGATCTGCATTGTGTTCCACATGATGGACATTTAAGATCAGGAGGATACAGAACTGATACACGCGGTCCAGCCTGTTTAACCTTTCGCGCCTGCCTTTTGGCTGCGGCTTTTTACTGATTATTTTTCTCATTGTTGTCTTGTCTCCAGGTGCTGTCTCCACACGTCATTTGGGTCTGTCGTTTGTCGTCTTTTTCCATTCAGACACGCTTGACATAGTGCTCTTTAGAGATGATTGTAAAACTTTTCTGGACCTCCCAGATTTCGTTTCTTGTTCTTTAATTAGCCATAAAGGATCTGCTTTGGCATCTTAGTGTTTTGCATCCTCTGGCAATGACCTAACCATCTCAGCTTTGAGCTTTTGTGATCTGAGATTGTATGCTCAAACTAATTGCTATTTTCAATACCTCCACATTGGTCTGATAGTCTTGCCATTATATTCTTAAGATTTTCCGGAAACAGCTTTGTCGAAATCTCTCGAGTTGTTTTATTTGCTTCCGATACAGGACTAATGATTCAGCTCCATATAGAAAAATTGACATTATGATGGCAATGTAAACACTGACCTTAGTGTTTCTATCAGTCTCGATTACTAAACACCATTCTAACATAACTATAATAACAGAATACTGTAGCCATGCCTTTTCCTGTAGAAATAACGGTTTTCGCTTTCTTCATCTGCATCACTTTCATCTGCTCTCATACCCTGTTTGGAGATAACTGTTTCTAATATGGTGTGTATTAGTGAGTCCATGTTTCATCTGCTATTATAAAACGTCGAAGAGATTCAACAGAATCAAGGTTAAACAAGTGTAAACACTTTTGAGAAGCGTTCATTGAAATGCGTTCTATCAAGATGTTTATAATATCAACAAGCTCACGTATCTTCAGTCGGCGATCATTAAATACGACATTGTGAATATTTGTGACGATTTTGTCGGTCGTGGTCATTTTTGGACGTCAGGAGAATTCATCATATTCTATGGAGTACGACTACGTTTAAATTTCTGCTGTTCGAAAACGAACAGCAATCATGATAGAGGAGCAAAACGATATCTAACGAATCACACGATAACTTTTTGAGCGACTCTTGTATGACAAATCAAGATCAAGTATTGTTTGATCACTAAGTACCTAGTTTGGCGAAGAAACAACTTTAGGATATTATTCACCAACTAAAGACTGGGCGGCTAATTTACTTGTGAAAGAAACGATGCCATGTTGGAGAAAAGGTCTCGGATACCGATTTCTGTTACTTTACTGGTTACTTCCAAATGTTTCCCCAATATTATGTTGGCAAATAAATTTCTTCGAACCTTCCAAATGTTTCCGTCGGTAAGAAGGACAAGAGTTCGTTAATTCTTCTCGTACATAGATACCATATCTTTCCGTTATTTATTGAATAAATATGCAAATATGCACCATTAAACACGATGACGTTGTTCTGTTTTTCATCTAGCAGTTTATGCTCGAAATAGAATCATTAAATATGCATTTCGGGAGTATGGATTTATATGAAGGAGGGCCGGGGTGTTATTACGTAGTCGTGTAATACTAAAACCGAAAAGTAGCGCCTCTTATTCAGTAAAATCAATATATTAGGGGAGAGAAAACTTTCTATAATGACTTTTTGAGCGTTTTGTTCGAGCACAATCGTCATACTCCTTCATAATTAATGAGGGCTGGCTCTTTGTGAAGCAAAGTTTATCTTGCCCATGTTCTTACGCACATAACTGATCTAACCCACGAAACCCACGATAACTCGTCCCTTTTCAAATTCGTATAATTTTCCTGAAAAGATGTCGTGCGCGAACTTGCGGATTTTTTTTGGGTTGATAAACCCGATTTATGGAAGAAATTTTTGTATCAATCCAACAGAACTTTCAACAGAATCATAAGAATACTGTCGAGCACAATAAAATCTGAACAATGCCTCACAAGATGATAAACATAATACATTTTAAATCGTTTACATAGATATCTAACTGAAACTGGTACACTTGATAATTATTCAGATAAGTTGTTATTTATAAGTATATTTTTTTTGCATATTTAGAGAAGGATGGCTATAGTTTTTTATCAGAAATTTTTATAATAACCAACTTGTTGGAAAAAATTGTTTTTATTCTTTTTTTATAGTCAAATAGAAACTCGTACACCGTCAATTTATTACAATGAAAAATCTTGCCTTAGTTGTCCAGTTCTGAATTCAATTTATTACATCACATTGCAAATCATTATAATACTTTATAAGGACCATCGGATAAAAAATAAAGTGAGTCATTCTTCAAGAAAAATTTTCAATATGTACGATGAGCGTTGTATTCTATGCAAATTTGCTAATAATCCCAAATTTTCCTAAATTAGCAAAAGAGGTAGACATACATTTAAGGAAAAAAAAACTTAATCCCCAAGCAATTAGAAATGTATTACATAGAAACAACTTATACGGTAGAGTAGCAGAAAAGAACCTTATGTAAGAAAGGCAAAGAAAATTAAATGTCTTGCATTTGCTGAAGCGCACAGAGATAAGGATTTTTCATTTTGAAAAAACGTGATATTCGCGGACGAAAGTAAATGTAACATTTTTGGTTTTGACGGAGTACATAGGGTGTGAAGAAAATTTAATGAAGCACTAATATCTAAGAATTTTCGAGCGACTGTAAAATATGGCGGCGGCTAAGGGAGTGCATGTCCTTCAAAGGCTCTGATAACTTACACTTAATTGAAGGGGTTATGAACCAAAATATTTATCTTGACATCTTTAGACAAAACCTGGAAGAAAGTCCTCAAAAATTGGGAATAGAAGAACGATTTATATTTTACCAAGACAACGATTCCAAGCTTAAAGCGGTGAAAATTAAGACCTGGTTTGGTTTGATTTGGTATATAACCTGGTTTGGTATATAATTGCCCCAAAGTTATAGAAACTCCTCCATAAAGTCGCAACCTAAATGTATTTAAATATTTAAATTGCCATTTAATTGCAATTAGAAGTCATCAAATTTCTATAGCCTATTTATGAAAGAAAGAAACTAAATCCAAACATATTCACGCATATTGTACGTGATCGTTACATGACCTCCCTGAGAACTGTCCTCTTTTTGGGCGGGGTATAGCTAATATCGACAACTTCATCAGCTGTGTCCGTATATGGAAACAAAATACAATTATTAATAAATCGAATGCAACTGAATGAAAAACTCACGGCGGTGAATGAGTCACTACCGCCAACCCTGTGTTTCTGTCCAACGACAGCCTGTCTATCATCTGGGTTTTCATTGGTGGTATAGGTCGGCTCGACCGATTCCCACCAAGAGCACGGGCGCTCAGCTTTTCTGGCTAAAATATCACGTGCTGACCACGCGTTGGTCATTGTTTATGTCGACAGTCTTTCTTCGGTAAATATACTTTAGTATAAAAATTTCTAATATTAAGCAATTAAAATTGGTTCTTCCGGAAGAGTGAGCAAAACTAGCACCTGAATATTGTCAAAAGTTAGTTGAATCTATGCCTCGCCGTTTAAAATATGTAATTAATAATAAAGAATTACCAACCAAATATTAATTTATACTTTTTGAATAGTTTTATAGATGTATATATATATATATATTTATATATATATATATATATATATATATATATATATATATATATATATATATATATATATATATATATATATATATATATATATATATATATTTCGTTTTGACTATCAAAAAATAAAAACGTTTAATTTATTCTCTAAAAATATCTGTCACTCATTTTATCTTTTTAGAGGGTTGCTATTTATGTATCCCAACAATGGTGTTGTTAGGCGCCATCTGACATATGACATATAACGTTTGATATGTTGACTGTATACGTACTCAGAACGTTGTGTCATACGGACGCTATTTATGTTGTTTAGTGAACATTTCATCTCAGTCAAAAAATGGAATTAACTCAAGAGAATTTTCGTGCGATGATTTATTACGAATTTCGACATGAATTATCTCAACAACAGTGCATCCATCAACTCACTTCGACTTTGAGTCACGATCTAAAACCACTGAATATCACGGGTATAGTTAATTCAATCGTGTCCGTCGTTCGCTCACAGACGAATTTTAAGAAGGTCATCCAAAATCAGTTGTTGTGCAAGAAAACAAGTTCGTCATGTGACATATCGTGAGATTGAGACATTAGTATCATAAGCATACACAAGATTTTACATGAACATTTAGCTGTGAAAAAGATTTGTACACGTTGGATTCCGCATAATTTGACAATCGCTCAAAGAAAGGCTCGTGTCTATTGTATGTATATAATACAATATATGCAAAAAATACAATAGTGGTGCGTCAAAAACCGTGTATAACATTTACACAGGTGACGAATCTTGAATCTATGTGTATTAACCTGAAAGTAAATAGCAGTCGACTGTATGGGTTTTTCAAAATGAGCCAACCCCAACAAAAGTTGTGTGCGAAAGAAGCAGTTCGAAGCAACCTGTTTTTTGGAATAAATGGGCATGTGGCTACAGTATCACTAGAGAATCGTAGAACGGCGAATTCTTAATGGTACTCAACCATTTGCTTACCAGAAGTCTTTGAAGAAATAAAAAAAAAACAGCCAGCCACCCAGAATCATTCTTCATAATGGCAACACGAGTTCACACACATCGGGCCGAACAACTCATTATTTGACCGGTCAAAACATAGAATTGATGGGTCATCCGCCGTACAGTCCTGATTTGGCATCCAATGATTTCATTTTGTTCTCGTCCGTGAAGAATAAACTACGTGGTCAACGATTTTCGACGCCAGAAATGGAAAATCGGAATGGAAAAAGCGTTATGAAAATTGGTTCAAACGTATGTAAAAGTGTATCGATCATCGCGGAGAATATTTTGAAAAACAATAAAACCATTTTCATAATAATTACTTGATGAATTTTGAGATCAAATTTTCAAGTCACTAAACAACACAAATAGCGTTCGTATGACAAAATATTCTGAGTACGTATACAGTCAACAATATCAAACTTTACGATGTATATATCAAATGGCGCCTAGCAACACAATTGTTGCCAATTCCGGATACATAAATAGCAACCCTCGTATAAGTATTTGTTTAAAATGTTAATTTTAATCATAGTTTTTCGATTGGTGATTTAGTAATTTTGCATTTTTTTTTCTCGGGTACTCTTACGTTTTTGAAATGCAATTTTTTAATAAATAACATGAAGAATTGTTGGTTAAATTTATGAAAGTACTTTCGTTTACACATTGTATGTCTCTAGTTAAATAATCGTTTCAGGACTTTTGTTTATTATGAAAGCGTCGACGAAAATATACAATCGGATCGTTGAGGTGGATTATCGCTCATTTTGATGAGTTTTAGTTCAATAACTTCGTAAAGTTCTACAATAATCAACTTAATTTGAGTACATTAACTGTTTATTTGCTGTTTGCGATCGAGTTTCAGTCGAGAAATATTTTCTTTTGTTAATTTTGTTTTAAATAAGGTTAATTAGAGTGTTCTTTAGTTAAAATTGTTTAGGAAACTCAACTTTTTTATGTACAAATTAATTGGAAAATAATATTAAGTATTAAATCTGATTGATGGCTATAAAATGGATGTATTTGAACAAGCGCAACATTAAGAGTTGTAAATTAAATAAATATTAGGGTGTACCAAAGTATTTGCGTTTTTTTCTTTGTTTATAAATAAAAGATTATACTTCACTTCTCAGGTTTAATCCTATTTCAACTTTTTGCTCCGACAAATAAACATTCTTTCTTTAGCATTAATGTGATTCTAATGCGAAATATTCAGCCGATGGTTTTTACAAAAAAGTTAAAATTAGTGAAATAAGTCGCAAACTTAGGAAAATTTCAAGATCAGGTCATCCATGGTCTCTCGATGCCCACTCGATGCCCACGTTTTAAGAGCAGGTGTGACTTCAGATTTTAGAATAAGCAATAGGAAACTTTTGTTACACCTTATTATCTTATAGGTTTTGTTACATCTTAATATCTTAGAGTGATTATTCACGACTTGGGGTGAGAAAAATCTTCAAGGGTGTGTACCCTAATCTTATACGGGTAGTGGAAAGGGAAGGACACGAGGAAAAAATGTGTAACACTGTGAGAGTGAATCCATGAAACATGCAGGTTGGAGGGTGGCCCGCTAGTTATAAGGTGTTGATATGTAAAGTTACAGTGATTAATCATGATTCTATTTTTCTTGATTTAAATTGGTCTCGGGATATCATATTTTTCTTCCTCTGGTGCTACAGTTCGTGAGTGAGTCTTGACCATCTTCAACTTTTGCTTCCAACTGGATGGATTTGCTGCAGCCCCTTGCCAGTTTTTGATGCGCAATAGTTCTTCAGCATCTCTTCTTATATTGCCCTGCCATCGCGTCTTTGGTCTACCACTTTTTCTATTACCCCCTATTTGTTCTTCCATGATTTTCCTTGGCATTCGGTTTTAGAATATATCATAGATTACACAACTTTACAAAAAAACAAAAAAATTGTTCTCCTTGCTACCTCTGTGAGTTTTCGTACTTTAGAATACACAATTTAAGAATTAAATCATAAGTGTTTCAGATTGGCTCTAGTTTTTATGTTATTGGAGTATATCTAGAAGTCGTAATAATATTTAAATTTTTAATCCCAGTCACAAATTAGAATGCGATTAATGAGCATTAATTTCGCGCATCTGAACATCACGCGGCTGTCCACGTGACCTTAATTAAAGTCACGTGGATGACGCACAACGTGCATTTTGCTAAGTTACTGACGCATTATGTTTAAAATTTAACTTATATTTTGTTTATTGATTTTTATAATACAAATAGCCCAGAGAATGTTGAGTTCCTCGCGAAGAAAATGGCAATATCAACCTGATGTATTTTGTTACATCTGTGGTATGTATGCAACAGTAAAACCAATTTCGTGAAGGAGTTTTATACCTGTTTTTTCGGACTACAAATTGAAAAACAGGGGAAACCATGGGTTCCTCAGAAGGTTTGTAAATTTTGTGTTGAATGTATGCGCTTGTGGAAGAAAAGAGAACGCTCACGGTTAAACTTTGGTATTCTTGTGATCTGATATTGTCAAAATGATGTTAGAAATCTTAAGGGTTTTAGGAGTAAATATAGGAGCATAAGAATGCATTATCTCCACAGTCACCTGGACATATTTCCCGATAACTTGAGAGATTTTAGCGAGATGGGATCAATATATGATGACGGATTAATATTGGTCTCTACAAAGAGATTGTTCTCAAGAATCCCATAAGAGGAAGTCTTATAAGACGTGTTTTTCTGAGTGTAATATACTTTTTCCCTCTTTTTTATTTGTATTACCTTTTTTACTTTTATATAATTAAAATAAATACTTTAATAGATAATTAAGTGATTTTCAATGAATTATGCATATCAAAAACAAGAATTTAAATATATCTCATACAAACCTACTGCCCTATTTTAGTATGATATGAAAATGGCGATTATTTAAAAAACTAGAGCCAATTTATCAATTTATAAATTACATATCAATGGCAACAAAGTCACTGTTGACCAGTGTTATTACTATCTTGTCTTTAAAATCTAATTATATCAAAGTATCTAGTTAGTAAGTAAATTGCCTCAATTTGAAACACATACAACCCTTTTATCTATACCAAGCTTCAATTAGCTTATCTGTACTAAAAAAACTGCGATACTTTTTGTTTATCAGTTCAATGACTGAATGGAAACCGAAAAGGAAAATTATATGGAATGTCGGGAAAATGACTCTCTTCCAGGAGATATTCGACGACCGTATTTTCGGTGTGTACTCGAGCATAAATAAGCCATATCGAATTGCAGCTAGTCTTAGCGTGGGGATTCATCCGCGAGGGTGAATTTAAATCACATTTGAAGCCGTATTATTTCACAAACATACAAAAATATCAGGAATGACGAACGTTTGGATTCATCGAGATGTTTTCCAGAAAGATGAGCAAGAAATATTAGCAAGTATTGTTCAGGCATAGACGGTTTTTATAGCAGCAGTACTGTATGGTTTTGGTGGTTATAAAGAGAAAAATATATGTTTGTTATTAAAATATTCAAACTTTTTTAAAATCCAGTCAAATGATAAATATTTGTCTTTATGTATTATTCCGGATACATAAATAGCAACTCTCATAGTTCTCTCATAGTTCTCTCTCATGTTCATTTGACCAGGCATGAAAACGATGCAAGTATTTTTTTCATATCTCATGCATGCCCAAACTAAAATGCTACCACCATCATTTTTCGTTTTGAGAAAAATATTTCTTCCTTTCTCAAGTCATGGAAGTAGTAACTGGACAGCCATTCAGTCTGTCTTGATTAAATTTCTTTTCGGCAATAAACATTATTTGCAAAATTTTTTGTCTCAACAAATACGGTAGCGAACGAATTATGTTCTTTATGAGCATCTGTGAGGAGTGGAGTAGTCTTCATTTTATTACTCTGAATATGTGAAGCTGTTTGAAGAACTCTTTTAACGTTTTTAATGTTGGTAATCACAACTTCTTTATGCGCAATCTGACTAGATGTCAATGTGCTTGTAGAAGCGGTGCATAAGATTTAAATTATTTGTCTATCTGCCAATATAGAGGGTCTAATAATATTTATCCTTAGGTTTAATATGTTTCATGTTCAATTAATGATTAGAATTAAAATATTTATGAAAATTGCAGTGGGGAATATTAAAAATATTAAAAAAACAACGGATTTTTTACAGTTGTACTATGAAACACTAGATGGCGTAAGTTGCATTTAAAAGCTGGCTGTACATCCGACTTGGTCATATATATATATATATATATATATATATATATATATATATATATATATATATATATATATATATATATATGGAAGATATATATATATATATATATATATATATATATATATATATATATATATATATATATATATATATATATATATATATATATATATTCCATGGAGGGGAATACCGCCCGGGAGGTGGAACGGCGTGTTAAATGTGGCTGGCAGGCATTTGGTAGGCTCAACATAGTGTTTAAGAGCAGACTCCCACTTTGCCTGAAAAGAAAAGTATTCGATCAGTGCGTTCTACCCGTTATGACATACGGAAGTGAAACCTGGACACTCACATCGCAATCAATTCAAAAACTTCGGGTGGCACAGAGGGGAATGGAAAGATGTATGCTTGGCATTACAAGACGAGACAGAAAGTCCTGCGCATGGATCAGGGAACAAACAAAAGTCTGTGACATCATTGGAAGAGTAAAACAGTTGAAATGGAGATGGGCAGGCCATATAGCGAGGCGATGGGACGACAGATGGACCAAGGCAATCCTGGAGTGGATACCGCTTGATCGCAAACGTCCGCGAAGAAGACCAAAAGCACGATGGACTGATGACATCGCTAAGTATATTGGACCCGAGTGGCAGAGGAAAGCCCAGGACCGTGAAGGTTGGAAGCATGCTGAAGAGGCCTTCATCCTGCAGTGGATCGATACGGGCTGATGATGATGATGATGATGATGATATATATATATATATATATATATATATATATATATATATATATATATATATATATATATATATATATATATATATATATATATATATGGATAGGACCTTCAGTCGATTCGTCAGTTGCTTTCGAACGTTCAACTCGATCTGGACTGATGACGGCTTAATGCCAGAAATCAGTCTGGGGAGACGATTGTTGACGTTTGATGGCGACTGAAGGATTGTGCAAATTTTATGTGGAACACTACAAAATGTTGTCTTTGTTTTTTGAATGTTTTTAATGCATTTAGATGAACAAATGCCTTTTATTGAACTTATTCGTAATTCTGTTTGATTTCGATGCAATAATAGAATCACAGTTAGTGTCTTCCCGATTTCGGATCCAATCAAAACGCATTTTGGGACACCTAATTCCAGTAACTCGAACAATTTCATTAGACGGAGGAACGTTGGCTGAAAACTAAGAGTTAATAACAAGTAGTGTGGATGTGGCGGGGCGGAGTAGGGGAGGAGACTCAAGAGGGGAGACGAAAACGCGTTTAATTAAATTACCGTGAAAAACTTCCGAAAGCTCCAAGAGCTCAACTACGTGCCCCCAGGATGGATTTGTGGCATAAATAACGAATATAACCGCAAAAATTTAGTTACGATTCCGCACGAGTGGAATTCCGCGTTTCTCCTTCACAAAATTACACATTTAAATTGAAAGCGTAAAAAAAAGACGAATTGAAGGGGCGGAAGGAAAATGGAAAATTTTAATATATTTCAAAATTATTTTTCATCCAATCCTTTCCATTCTATTGTCTATTTTCTGTAATAAAAAAATGTCCAAACATTTTTTGATTAGGCTACATTTATATCATTCCTTTTTTGGTTTAAAAAAATCACTTATTTTAATAAAAATGACTTGGTGTTGTCCACTCACACCAAAACGTATTGAAATTACTCCTTGAACGTTTCGCAAGTTAGCATCATCACGGGATAAACAAAGGACCGTATGGGAATTATAAAGGATTTTTCAGAAGACTGTCAGAACGTAATAGCGGCAACCCTGTTTGAAATATAAATGTCAGTCATACTGTGTTTACTATCTTGTGTCAGTTCATTTTATCTGCCTCGAATATTCGCGAATTTGGCTCTAGAAAAATTGAAAGGTGACCACCACTTTAGGGAAAAGACTTTTTTCTTACGAAACACACTTCTGGCTTAATGGGTTTGTGAATAAACAAAATTGCAGGATTTGAGCCGATGTAAATTCTCAATAGTGCTTAAAGACGATTCTGCAATGCAATAAGCAGTTTTAGCTTTGATCTGCATTAAACTTCAATAATTTTGAGAGTATATACATAGATAAAAGCCGTTAACAGTACTTCCGTGAAAACACTTTAATGTAATGACGTCACAAACATGACAGCCAATCGTGGCGCTTTTCTAGTCACGTGATTTTATTTTAAATTTTATACACTTTAATGCATTTATAATTAATTGCAAACACTTTTTAAAAGTTACGCGTTATCTCGTGAAATGGTAATCTCAGCTGGTCATCAAGATCATGCGATCTTGGTTTATTTTATTGTGCTAAATCTCTGGTTTACAGAAATAAACCCCGAGCAATTTTTGATAACAAATAATTATCGATTTTTTTACTTTATTTTAAAATTTTATCATAAATAATATAGTCGAATATAGTCGATGCGAAAAACTTGTTTGCAATTAATTATAAATGAATTAATTAACCATAATTATAAATGAATTTAAGTGTATAAAATTTGAAATAAAATCACGTGACTACGAAAGCACCATGGTTGGCTGCCATGTTTGTGACATTATTATGTTAAAGTGTTTTCACGGAAGTACTGTCAACGGCTTATATCTATGTATATACTGTTAAAATTATTGAAGTTTAATGAAAAAAATATATTATTACTAATACTAATATATTATTACTCATATATTGTTACTAATTTAATTCAGTAATGTGTGATAAAAGGTTTATAAAGGCCAATTGTGCTGATATACCTGGTGTGGATATTTTTATGGTCGCAAATTTTCTCAAAAATGACAATCGGTTCAATTAAGCTGAAGTTCGGTGTGCTAAAGCATCAATTTGAGTTTTTTAAAAAAATAATAATGTAAATGTAACCAAATTATGATAAAAAATCTATTAAATATGATAAAATTATTTGCAGGGTGTCACGCGAAAGTTACGTTAACAAGGCTATAGATTATGTTAAATTTAACCGCAAAATTTGTATTTGCACGGTGAAAGGACTTGTATGTCCAGAACATAAAGTTCTGATTAAAGTTTATACAGTTACCTTAATTATTAATGAAAAACTAAGAAAAGTCCAAGGCACTCAATGTAACGATTGTGTAGCTTCATCAAATATTAAATACTCAGACATAAAAAATGTGATATAATGTTATAAATAATAATCTTTCGTATATATTTGATGTCAGATGGTTGTAACAATTTGATGTTGTTTTAGGATTAATACGTCGTGCTGCTTGGAACCACTGATTTCGACGTTTAACATCTTGTGGCGCATTTAAAAACATTTTTTCGGGAGTTCTTTTTGTAATATTCATAGAAAATGGGACGAAACAGGCATATTTTCAATAAATTTATCAGTACAGTAATGATAATAATAAGAACAACTTGATTAAAAACTAAAACACTCATATCAACTGTCTGTAATGTTGAGGGGAAATAAACATTGTGACGTCATACGTGTTCGGGTTTTTTCGGGAACTTTCGGCGCGTTATCAGTACCAGGTTTAAAAATATATTTTCAATTTGATATATCTTTTTACTTATAAGGAAAAATACACACAAAAATACATTTATTGTTAAACTTATATATCTTTCTATTTATGGCATTTTTTTCTTAAATCCCAATTCTTGATCTCAAACGAAACATTCCGGACACCATTGAAAATATACAACGCAATATATGTGAAAATGTAATTAATAATTAAAATTAAATATTAAAATAATTGAAAAGAGACCAGAATCCAGAATGCATTCTAGCAGACATTTGGACAACCTAATTGAAATATTAAAGTCTACCTATTTATTGTTTCCTTCTACTGCCTGAAAATGCTTCGTATGAATCATGTAAACAGGGGATATCTAATGCTTTTTAGATTGTTTTGTATTGGCAGCAGAAGTTTTCTATTTGACTTGACGTTCCCCCAGCAGAAAATTTTCGGCATTACATTTTCGGTCGCTTCCGATATTTGCATGTTATTGGACTTATTTCAAATTTTACAGACATATTCCTGAATATGGAACGAATTTACCCGAAAGGGGAAATAATTTCGCAGTGTGTCATTCCCTTCATTATGCCACATTTCAAGTGGAATATTTAATTAATATTTTTAAGAAAAAAATATTTTCCCATAAAACTAGATTTTTTAAAAATACAATGGGTTGTCCAATAAGGGTGTCAGAACTTTAAAATGAGGCATAATGATAACTATAAGTGATCTTGTTCCTGTTGTCTGTCCCTTGCCAGTCTTTGATATGCAGTAGTTCTTCAGCATCTCTTTTTACATTATCCGGCCATCTTTTTCTGTTCACCCCTTAATGATTTTCTATGGAATTCGGTTTTCTAACATTCTCGCCACATATTCAGCCCATCTGCCTACATAGTCTACAATATTTTATTAGATCTTCAGTTTTCATTAAATTCTTCAATTTTTCTATTAGTTTATTCAGAAGTTCCAAGATGGCGGCTGAAAAGTAGGCACGTGCGCGTGATCTGTGTCCAGCTTGATATCAAAGTTCGAAGTGTTGCTGTAATAGCTCTTTATTATTATTATTATTATTAGGTGCGTAAGACCCGGTCGGATCACGCAAAGCATTCCGACTCATTTTTGAGTGTTCCTTTTGATCTTCCACACCTGTCTCATTCTTTCTCCGTGGATTCTCTTTCTCTTCTCCGTCCACCTTGTCCCCGATCTCCCTGAAACTTCGCTCTCTGATGCGACGTTCCACATATAAAGCTCATTGTTATCTTGACAGCGAATTCACAGAATGTAATCCGCCGGCTCACCGTATTTTTATCCTATTCTGATAGGATTTGAGGAAGAAGGAAACAGAGTGCTTTGAACTTTAAATGATTTGTTCTTTCTTATGGATTTAAATTGCCAATAGATTTGTCTAGATTGATGACGTGCAACTATTGTTTCTTTGAATGGACTATATATTTTGTTTCTGTACGCGCTTCTTTCCTCAATCTCAGACGGATTCATTTGTGCCATTCCCAGATCAGTTCTGACTTGTGCGATCCATGGTACTGTTGACTTGACCCCTTATATGTATGTATTTTGTTGGTGCGTCTTGTCTGTGGGAGTACTGATATGTCCATAGAATTTCAACCTTCTTTTTCTTATGTCCGCCGCTACGTTGGATATTCTCTCTGTGGTCTTCCAGGAATGTAGTCTGTATCCTTCCTCTGTTAGTTTTGGGCCGAGAATTTTCCTCGTAATTTTACGTTCTTCTTTTAGTATGTTTTCTGTGCTGCTTTCTGTATGGAATGTAAGTGTCTCGTTTGCATATAGTACCTCTGGTTTGATTACTGTGTTGTAGTGTCTTATTTTTGTATGTGTGGATATGCATTTCTTATTGTAGATATTATGTGTTTTGCCGTATGCCCTCTTCATATTCTGTAATCGAGTCGTCTGTGCTATCGTCTCTCCTCCTGTGGGTTCGAGGATCTCGCCCAGGTATTTGAAATGTGTGACCCTATTTATCTTGCCGCATTTAGTGTTCAAATTTTGGACATTAGAGAATCTAATTTTGAGCAGAATAATTCGGTTTTTTGAAAGGAGATTTGAAGGCCGACTTTCTCTGGACGTTCCTTGAGCATTTGAGGCGATCTAAGAATACCTCTTTTACGTAAAAAAGTTAAGGATTTCCTAATTTTAAATGAAAATTTCAAAAAAATACCTACACAAAAATTGGGCAATTATTACTTTGGATCCCTCATTATCTTATACTCCTGATTAAAATTTTTAAATTTCAAATACATTGTTCGTTTCGGCATCCAAAATTTACAAATTTACAATACTCAACAAATTTCATAATTTTATTGTAAACGGTTTTGGAAATATTTGTGAAAACAGGTCTTCAGGATGCCTCATTTGGGACGCCTTATTTGACAAAGATTTATATGACAAAGTATCGTTATATATACAAATAAACGCTGGTAAAGTTTGATCCATAGAATTCGGGATACCCTATATAATAAATACTTTATTTCATCTCTGTCGATATAATATATTATATCTCTTCTTTTTGTCGTGATACTCTGTTCTGTTTTCCTAGTCATTCTTTGTATTTTTATCTTTCTTGCTCGTTTTGTTTTGATGTATATGTTTACATTCGCCTGTATACATTTGCCATATCACTGCTTTCTTGTTCTGTCTCTCTTTTTTTGCTTAGAACCCTTTGTGTCACCGTAATTTTGTACCATTTTTCTCTCACTGTGGCTGTTTCTTGATTGCTCTTTGTGATTTTCTGGGTTATTTTTGGAAGATATCTCTTAATTTTTCTTCTGTTAGTGAATTTGTGTTGTATTACTGTTGTTCATTAATGATATTGAGTTTTACAGGTTTTAAGTTCTGTTTTCCTTGTCTATACATTCATTTCAATAAGAAGCGGTTGGATTCACAGACACAAATGTCGGAAAATTTACGGAAATTTATAAATTTAAAGAAAACTTCTAGTGCCATCTATTGAAACAATATATAATCTGAAAGCTGTATATCTCCTCTATAAAACGAAAAACTATTTTTTTTAATTTAAGAAGTTCCTAGTCGTTATTTTTCCGACATAGTGTGTATATCCAGTATAAAGATATAGACGAGTTTACCAATAAGAATCATGGAACTTCAAAATGAAATAAAACACACATTTTTTGCTCAAAATCGGTTCCGATTGCTTTATTTAAGAAATTCAGACATGTGATTTATGATTTCAACTAGATTTCGGCCAAATGGCCACCTTGGTTTTTTTGCAGGTACAGATCTGCTCACGCCAATTTTCGATGATCCTGGTGCACATTTCGGGCTGTATGGCGATTATGACTTGACGAATGTTATTTCCATGTCGCCAATAGTCTCGGGTTTATTGCTATAAACTTGTGTTTTAACATGTCCCCAGAAAAAATAATCTAAAGGAGTTAAATCGCATGATCTCGACGGCCGAGCGATGGAGCCATTTCGTGAAATTAACGATTATTGCGAACCTGGCTCGCAATAAACCCATGTTTACTCGGGAACTATGCGGTGGTACGCCATCCTGTCATTTTCGGCTACACTTGCTTGAACGTCGGCAATATTTTTAACAGTTCTGGTTTTTTTGTCGTAGAGGCACCACACTATTGCGGGGAGTAAACTCACTTTTAAAATTTCTAATATCACGATCAATGGCCTGTTCAGAAGAATACCACGACGAATACCACGATGGGTGTGAATTGCTCGTTGAGTAGTACGAGGGCATTGCGAATTTGCATAATAAAACTGGATATTTTCCAAATATTCTTCGAACGTGAAACGAACCATGATTTAATTATCAACCTTTCGGAAAACAACTGACAAAAGTCGATAAACAAATATTGCCGCCATGAGCTGTTCAAGTTCCATCATTCCTAATGGTAGACCCTTTGTTGTTGTTTTTCTATTATACCTTTATATAAACACCAATTCACTTTTTGAAACTTTTCGACGCACGCTTTCTTAATCATGTTAGCATCATCAGGAGATGATCTAATCTAATTCTAAAACTAAGCTATGTTATATTTATTTGATAACCCTACCTTATGAAGCGTGTAAAAATCATGAACCGTGAAGTTTACTGACCTTTACAATTAATAATTGAAAAAGTTGACTGAACGGAATAAGTCTTTTATCCCGGTTCATGATTTTCCTACATTTTTCTATTTGAATGCTTTCATATCCATCCAAAGCCTTATTGTTATTTACACTTTTTACCAGTCTTAAATTTCTAATATCTATGTTGTGGTCATGTTCGATTGCATGCTGGGCAACACAAGATTTTTCAGTTCTCCCATATCTAATGTGGGCAATGGGTTCTTTAAATCGCGTTAATATGGCTTTTTTTGTTTCTTTTTGTTAATATGGACTTTTCATGTTGATCTATTTTATCCTTTGGATTACCCAGGACTTCTCTTAATTTATTATATGGTTTGTATACAACCTTTATGTCCACTTTTTTTATTTTGTCTAGCTCTCGTGTTAATAGGGCATCAAATGGTATTACCGTGAATTTATTTTTGTTCTGATCCTTTTAAAAAGTCGAAGATTCTTTCAACAATTTTCTAAACTTGTTTAGTGTTTTCTAATTAATTTATCTACAATGTTCTTGTTATAACAGTTTACTTCGGATACCTCCCTAATGAATTTTAATTCTTTGTTATAATTATAGTCGTTAGATAGCCTTAGTTGCTGTTTATGTTTATTTTTGTGAATTACGAGTCGCTTTGTATGATATGCTTGTAGTTTTTAAATATATTTACATTGAAGTCTCAAATATGATCTTAACATCGTGTTAGATGCTTCTTTAATCTTTATTATCCGAGCAGCTCTCGACATTCCTATCTACTCGATATTCCTATTTAACATGCTACATAATAATTAAAATATCAAATAACAAGATAACTATGGGTAAGTAACGTATCGGTTTAATGTGTTCGTCAAATTTGGTATTTCAACCTTTTACAATTGGATATGTGCGTACTCAAAAGTCACATAACAATAGCAATCAAAATATTTTCGTTTCTCGGCACGTATTTGCCCATTTTTTTCGAATAGGAATATCGTTTTAACTTGGTCCAAAAATAAACGCAGTATAATAAATTTCGTAATTTTCTTGTTTACATGGTTGTCTGTAAGCTTGATTATTCCTCTCTCCCTTTCACTGCTTTCATTTTCGTAAATTTAATATATCAAGCCTAAGATTTATTGTTTTGAAAACGGTCAGATACCCGACGTTTCAAGTTCTTCATCGTTTACATTGTTGTTTCGGATGGCGTAGGATATAATTTTTGGAATATCATCCTCTTTGTTAAACAGAAGAGATTAATAAAATATATTTTGTGGTTTATTATCCGAAGGACTGGTCGTCTCACAAGCTATAAATGTATTAATTCAGATTTCTCTCATTTTTTTTATAGACTAATAAAAACATTAAACTTGGTAACAGATCTCTTCTATGTAGGTCTTAACAAAATACCAGCTATTATGTCAGGTAAATACCAGGTGTGGCGGTTAATAGTTCTTAATTTTTTTTAAGAGATGACGCTGGAAGCAAGGGTCGGTTCTCAGTCTAATTTCTTATATAATTTTGTTGCTACGAGAGTACCTTTCCAGTGAAGAGTACCATTTCCAGTGACGTTTAAACGATTTCGAGTTAGTGTGATAATTTTTTCATGTTGTAAACATGTCGAGTTTCGAGCCTAATACAGATCATTTATGGCAAGTATTGTTTTTCTTGTTCAATCAAAAGAAAAACGCGAGTGAAAGTCGTTGTATACTTGTTGAAACTTACGGTGGCACTGTCCCAAAGCAAGGCGCTTGTGGGCGTTGGTTTAGACGATTCAAAAGAGGTGATTTCAACTTGAAAGGCAAATAACGCCCAGGCCAACCGAAGAAAATTGAAGATTGCAAGCATTGTTGGAAGAATAAATGGCAGAGAGGTTAAATGTCGGTCGCCGAAGCATTTCTGATTGTCTGTATGCCATGGGAAAGATCCAGAAGACAGAAAAATGGGTACCACATTAGTTGAACGACAGACAGATGGAAAAGCGAAAAACGGTATGCGAAGCTTTGCTTTCTCGGCATGAAAGAAATACTTCTTTGCATCGGATCGTGACTGGAGACGAAAAATGGATATATTTCGAGAAGCCAAAGCACAGAAAATCATGGGTTGACCTAGGACAACTAGCAATATCGATCGCAAGACCGAAGCGCTTTGGAATGAAGATAATGGTGTGCATTTGGTAGGATCAGAAGGGTGTCGTGTACCATGCGGTTCTGAAATCAGGTGAAACACTTAATACCGTTGGCTACCGACAACAAATGATTTTTCAGCACGACATCACCTCATTATAAAGGGCGAAAGTGGTCAGAGACACCATTTTTACATTTGGCTGAGAACTCTTGCCTCATCCGCCACACCGACTTGATCTCTTCCGGCTACTACTTTCCATGAAAAACTTCAACAATTACGGAGATGTCGAAAATGGCTTAATGATTGGACCACCTCAAAAGATGTACGGTTTTTTTGAGAGGGCATCAACAAATTACCAGAGAGATGGGAAAAATGTGCAGCTAGCGATGGCGCATACTTTGAATAAACCGTTTTTTACCTTTCTCCTAAATTAAACGTGTTTTTTTATGAAAAAATTAAGAATTATCAACTGCCACAGTTGGTACTTCTTTGATTGGTGTTTTCCGTATAGTGCGGTTCAAGATATATCGTTGACAGAATGGCTGCAATAAACTGTTAACAACCCCTGTCGTAACGAAACTCGGCAAAGTTGCAAAAAAAGTAACCAGGGCCGGGCCTAATAAAATAACAGGTAAAAAGATAAAATTAATTTTATATCTGGTTTAGTAGTTATAAATGTTTATTATTTTATTTTAGTTTGCATTCTTTTCTTAAACAGTGCAGTTCTATAATTTCGATCGTATATTTATTATTTCAAATGTGCTAAAAATGAGGCGTTCTTGGCAAGATAATGATCATTGTGCCTTCGTTAGTGCTAATTTTGAAAGAAAACATCGTCCGATGCTAAGCAAATTGTTAAAAATGTGTATGTTTCTTTATTGAATAGGGGGCTTAATGTAAATGCAGCCGCAGTAGAAACAACTTCATTAACGAAAACGCCGTTGTCTACAGTTAAAGATATCGTGACGAAGCCAATTAAAGCCAAAAAAGTTCGTAGTGATTCTGGTAAAAGCAAATGTATTTACGAAAGCGACAAAGACTTTTTTTTATACAAATTTATGCTATGTATGTAGAGCAAACTGTGCCTGCATTGCATTCATTGCAACAGCGAATAAGGAAGGATGAAACCAACATTCTTTACAACAGAACTAGTCTCCGGAGAATATTATCTCTAATGGGTTTTGCATATCGGACCATTAATAAAAGACGCATATTAAAGAAAACACAACGATTGTGACGATGGCGGTTTGACTATTTAAACTCTATAAAAAAATACTGATTAGAAAATCGTCCCATTATCTACCTTGATGAAACATGGGTCGATACACTTGAGACGTCAGTAAAAGGATGGGTAGATACATCAAGAAAATGCCAAACCAAAGCCCCAGCAAACAAGGGAAAAATATCAATTTTACATGCTGGTTCCGAGGATGAATGGGTTCCAAATTGTTTACGGTTGTCCTCCAAAATATTAAACATTCATCTTTGGACTACCATGACGTCACCACAGGAGAACTTTTTGACTATTGGTTTATAAATAGCCTTTTGACCAATGTGTTTAAGGAAAGTGTAATTGTTATGGACAATGCGAGTTATCATAACCGCTAAAAAAAAAAAGTTCCTAATGCAAATAACACTAAATTGAAAATTCAGAAATATATATGAAAAAACGATATATACTTCGAAAATACATATAAAAAGTGTGATCTTCTAGAAATATTAAAGACATTTAATATTAAAAAGGAATATGTATCTGATACCATTGCTGCCGATGTAGGACATACGATTTTACGCCTTCCCCCGTATTACTACATTTTTGTATATGTGGTATCAAGTAAAATCAAATGTTTGAGCAGAAAACATTTATCCGACTCTAAGTGCAAGTGCTGCAACATTAATTAGGAAGGTTGTAGATAGTATTCCCAATGGCAGTGAGAGTGAAATCGAATGAAATGTTTAATTAAATTTAAGTTATAATTTTTATTGTACTAATAGATACATTTATTTATTTATTATTATTGTACTAATAAATTCAAAATACACGAACCAATAAACAATGTTTTAGTCATACATAATAATAATAATAATTATAATAATTTAACAATATTTTATTTTATCCAAAATTATTCGGAAATTAAACCACTCCGACTCTGGCGCCTTTGAAGAAATTAGGAATATTTTTATTGAAATTTATTGGGGCAATTAATATTTTGCCGAAAGTCAACGAAATATCTTAAACCGGACTATATATTTGACCTAAAAATGTGTGGCAATCCAAAAAAAATTTTTTTTCTTGTGTTGTCCAGATCTCTTTTTGCATTACTCGACGATGATTTCGATCTACGCACAAAAATCCACTAAAAGAATTGTTCTTTCATCATGTTAAAGTATATGTCAGCAAACTTGAAATATTTGAAAGACAAACCTTTATTTACTTCCTCCTGTAACGAACCAGTCAATATGCTGGGCCTATTTTTCACGTCAGCGAGAGAGGAAATTCGAACAAAATTGAGTGATGCAGTTGTTTGTCCGTTGGAATTTCTCGGGAACAGTGGTATTTCTTCTCTGTCGATACAAAGAATGATTAATAATATAGCTTAGAATGTTCTATATCAAAACTTTTCTACGACTATCAATTTGACATAAAGACTTTTTTTCCATTTTAATACAGAAAAAAAGTAAAACATAATATTTTGCTTTAAGGTGTCTGAAGTTGAGGGTTGGACCATAAATAAATCAGGGTAATAATATATTAAAAGATAAGCAAAGTTCTGTTTACTTGACCGTACTAATTATCAATATATAATGATGAACTGTATTTCTAAATATAGGTAGTACCACTAGATGAACTATGTCTCGTCCGATTACTAGAAGGAAAATCCATCCACATCTTAAGACCGGTTTCGTTCTTTTAGAACTCATCAGTTAAGCTCGGGTGCCAGATGTATGCTACACAGTGAATATATTTTCAGTTTTACTCAAATATGAATTCTTTTAGCTGCCTTGTGAATGAAATAAACATAATTGTGAGTAATAGTAATATAGTTCGGAGCAATAGATGGGAAAGCTAAGCCAAATAAGATTAGGAATGATAGTAGAGCTGATAAAACAAAATAAAAACAAATCAGAGATAGAAAACATATTTTTATATCGGTAAGGCCACCTAGCCCGAGTATTACCTAAAATTGTAATCAAAAGAGTTCTATAGAGAAACATAGTAGAAAGGGAAAAAGAAAATAGGCGGACCCAGGGGACGAAGGAGGAAAAAACATTGAGGGAATTGATGGGAATGGTTCATAATCGAAAGGAATGGAAAGATTGCGTAATCGGTATGGAAAAACTCCAAGTCTCATATCGTAAAATGCAAAATGATTCTACAGAAGAAAAATAATTCAATTCAACAATAAGCGTCTACAACAGGTTCAACATTACTATAAAAGTGGTTACCATGTGCAAAATACGTTTTTCTTTTTATTTAACAATCAATGATCGTTTCCAATCAATAGAACGTTCGTCTTTCCTTTGACGTTGACCACTAAACATTCCTGTTTATTCTGACATTCCATGCTTGTTTGTTTTTGATTTAGATGGGCGGTCTTCCACTTCTTCATGATGACGAGTCAGGAGATTTCGACAAATTTCCAAACGAATAAGTTTAAGCTTAAGAGCGAAACAAATTGTTTCCAAAGGCAGAGGTTATCATGGAAATATATTTAAATAACATTTTTGTTGATATAGGGCATGATACCAATTAATATTTGCTAAATATATTTTACACATATTTGCTTAAAATGTTAATTATTATCGTAGCTTTTGGATTGTAAGGAGATCTTTATTGTAAGGGGCTTTTTTCTTTCAAATGATGCGAATAATCATTGGTTAAGTACTGAGAAATATTTATGTTGCCAATTGTTAGCAAAATTCCGTTTTTTTTGTTTCATTGTCCTCTTAAGGTATTATTTTGAAAATAAAATGTAATATTTTTATTGCCATTTATTTTATACGTTTCAGCGTCTCTACAAAAAAAATCGAAAACTTATACGTTAATGTCGTTTAATATCAAAATTAAAATTACAAGTACTAATTTTTCGTACCGTAAAACCACTATTAAAACGACTCACGTCACATTAAGAAACACATGCTTAATTATTTTTTTAAATTAAATCTTTAAAATGTCCATCATCTGAATCTATGCAAGCCGGACAATGTTCTAATCTATTTTTCCGAACACGTTGAAAAAGTCCTGGAATATTTCTAATCTGGTTCGTAGCAGTTTGTTGCAAGGAACTTTTTTCTTTCAAATGATCCGACCGATTGTCCAGACAGTTCAGAAAGTCTCAGAAAATTCTCAGAAAGTCACGAACCTCGCGCTAGTAAGCACCGAAGATGCCAAATGAGAATTTGACGAAACGTCTGCAAGCTCCCAACCAACTCGACAACTGGATGTACTCCCGAAAAAAACCTAATATATATATATATATATATATATATATATATATATATATATATATATATATATATATTTATAGTGCTCTAACGCTACGATGTGAGGTAGCAGAAAGGAAATAGTGGCGGCAAAAAGAGCAAGGTATTAAAAATATAAAAATTAAAACTCAAGCTGGGATTTATAAAACAACAATCAGATCAATTATGACATATATCCAATGTGAGGTAATTTTCAAACGTATTTTTGGATAATACATTTAAATATACTAAGGCTTTTTCGTATTTATCACGGATATATATTTAATCCGTTGGTTTGTGAAATAACGTGTTTTTTTACTCCTCTAATTTTGATTTTCTCTCTAGTAATTATTTTAACTCGGTGACATTTTGAAATAAGGATTTTTCCCATCAGTGACGTTGATGGATAACAGTTTTTCAAATAGTTGGAAAGCCGGATTAATTTTGAAAATGATCTGTGTGATTTTCATTGTATTATTAGTTGCTAATTATCATTCCCGTCCTTTTTTTAATCAGAAAAGTTATATATTTTAGCTGACAAATGTATTGATACGGCAAAAGAATGTGTATCAAAAAGAGCGTATTGTATTAATCGGAAAAGATGGTAATCTGATGGCGCCAAGTTTGGAAAATAGGGTATATGTGAAAGAAGTTTTCATCCTAGGTTTAATAGTGCTTCGTTTGCAGCTCTTCAACATGTGCTTGTGCATTGATTGTTATTTTTATATCAGCTTACTGTTCAATTTCAGCAATTGTTTTTTGTCATTGTTGTGAGAACCTGTTTCATTCTCTTCGAACAGCTCATAACGAGGCATGGCTTTCTGATGTCCCAAAATGCAGAGTAATTTAATATAACTGTAAAAATTTCTATTTCGTGCCGATGTGGATGATTCTGCAGGACTAAACCAGTATTTTTTTTCAGCTAGTGTTGACGAAATACCGCTATGATTAAAAATTAAGGTGGCATTTTAAATAAAACACAAAGTATTTATTTATGCATCCAAATTTATTTCGTCTGCTTTATAGAAAGTCTCTCTCACTGCTATACACTGATTCAAACGTTTTGTTCAGTCTTTTAAACCGTTTTTATACCCTACTTTTGATATTTGCTTCATAACGGCCAACGAAATCTTTCGAATGGCATCTGTGGATTCCAAACGAAATTCCCGAAGTGGTTTCTTCAATCGTGGAAACAGTAAAAGCCACCCGGTGCCATATCTGGCGGAATATGATTCTTGTGGAATGGAATTAGATTGATTTTTAGTCAAAAATTGTCGAATAATTATTGCGATGTGTGATGATGTATTATGGTGATGCTAAAACTGCTTCGGTACTATTACTAATATTCTTGTACCATTTTTTTTTATCGCCGTACTTTCTTAACATTTTTAATGCGTCAGCACAAGGAATTTTGTTTTTAGACTAAATTGAATCCAAACCATTTGTTTGATGAGCGCCCTCATTTAAAAAATCGCCGACAAAAATATTTAATAATTATAAATTACTATATATATTATACAAATAATTATATATATGCTATAATTTCTAACTTAGCAAGCGAAATGCTATACGTCCTTGATATATAACTTCTACTATACAAGGTGCGTCTCACGGAAAAAAAACCTTTTTAAAAATAGCTGTTTCTCGTGACACCATCTTTTGAAAAGGGTAAGCGTTGGAAAGGTACATCCTTCACTGACATTCTGACAAAATTTCATAACATTCGAATCATTATAAGCCAAGTTCGAATACCATCGGTCGAAAAATGAACATCGAACAAAGAGCGAATATTAAGTTTTGTTTTACACTTGGAAAAACATTCACCGAAACGTTTCAATTAATGAAACAAGTGTATGGTGACGATTGTTTATAACCTAGGCAGAGTTCACAAGTGGTTTAAACGATTCAAAGAAGATCGTGAGGCAGTGGCGGCACGTGGATTTTTAAAGTGGGAGGGGGTAGAAGAAAATAGTACTGCTAAAGAATTTTTTTGCTTTCCCCTTCCTCCTTTTTACTTTTCGTACTATTGAAACCCTATACAGGAGGTGAACCAGGGATACATTAAAATTTCGTATTGTTACTACTTACAAGGACATTGGACGATGGGTTGTTACTTATTGTGCAGATAAAGGAATGAATAAGTAGGTACTTACCGTTTTCCGAAGAGTAAACCATTTAAACAGTTTAATGTAACTGCAAATCAATAGAGAAAATTCGAAAAAGTTCATGAGAAGTTCGAAAAGTTCAAAAAAATATCAAGGTTTTGTGATAAAAAAGGGTTATTGTACACATTTTTGTTGGGGAATAGCACCAGGGGGGGGGGGGGGTTTGATTGTGCACAAGAAGTTCGTTTCACCTTGTCAAATGATCAATGTTGTGTTTTATCTTGGTGTTATGAAGCATTTGTTGTCACGTATTTGTCGTGTGCGGCCATAATACTGTTAATAAGGCAGCTGACGCTTATTGCACGATATTGCGCCGTCCCATCGCTCGAAGCTCATCGCTAATTTTTTAACTAAAAAAGCAATTCAATCTTCAATCATTACCATTCTAGCCTGGTTTGGCTCCCTGCGTCTTCTACCCTTTCGAAAAACTTCATTTGCCGATGAGAGAACTGAGCGTTATGTCAACATTGAAGCCATTCCAAAGGCGTCGACCGCCCATCCTGAAGGACATATTTTTGGCCGAGTTCAAAAATTAATTCTTCAACCTAATTAACCGTGCAAAACGTTGTATTAACGCTCAAGGAGACTATTTTAAATAAAAATAATGATTTTTGCCGAAAAAATTAATTTTTTGTGTTTTTTTAAGTCCTGTTTCCCGCGAGACGCACCTTGTATATCAAGGACAGTCACACCAACTTAAAAAATAGATTGTTGCATCGACATGTAAAGCACGCGATTTTTTTTAACAAAAGTCATTACTTTTTGATCATGGTAGTACCTCTACTTTTTATACTCAGTTACAAAAACCTGTTACTTAGCAAACAATGGAGTTGCGTATTTCATATGTTAATGCTATTTGCCATAAAAATAGTAAACCGTCAGGTTAGGTTATTTCTCGATTGCAAACACATTATTTTGAATATTAAATAAATTTTACACTACCAGCTTCGAAATTTCATGTGTCAGTCAAGAAGATAATAAGAACCAAGTCGGATATTAAATATTGCAGCCATGGCAAATGTTTTCAAAGGGAATTCAAATGGTTTTTTCAAATTAAACGTCAGAATGTTGCAGTATGAACCGTTGGATATTTCAACGTAATTTTTCGGCATAATTCATCAGGAAGTATAATCAAAACATTATGGTACATTATACGGTGCAGCAGTGCGTGAAATTTATTTAAATTTGTTATAAAAATTCTTCTGCTCGTGTAGATATTTTTACTGAATTTTTTGATGCACAGAGTGGATGTTTAGAGATGGAAATTATTAAGCGCTAAACTTAGTTGCCGCCGCTCACTATTACATCACTTTGAAAGTGTTTGTATCTTTCTGATTATGTTAGTTTTTAATGAATAATTTATACACAGTATATCGGAAAAATATCGCAACTTTTTAAATCAAAATAAAAACAATTAGTTAGTTTGTCAATTTTTTTTTAAATATATCCCTTTCGCATCAATACACCGCTGGGCACGTACAACTAATACTGCCATATATTTGATGTCGTTGTTCGGAATCGCCTGACTGATCTTCGTCACTGTCATAAAAGTTTTTTTTTCATGGCCAGTTTGAGTTTCGAGAACAGGAAATGGTCATACAGAGATAACTCAGGCAAATACGGAGGATGTTGAAACACAAAGACTTGTTTTTTCGCCAAAAATTCACAAACAGCTACGGTCCTCGTTTCAGGCGTTCATCCTCATATATTAACATTAAAGAAATCTTTGACTTGGTATCTGACCACTCAGCAATTGTGCTTTCACTAAGTGAGTACGTAATCACCAAGCAACAGCCGCCGTATCTTACTAACGGGAAAACTAATTGGAGTAGATTTCGAACAGATCTTGATCACTGAAGCCAAAAATACCAGGATTGAACTACATCAAAGAAATTCGAGATCTGGTACACGAAAAAAGAAAAGCTCGGAGAACATGGCAGCAAACTTGATCCCGGGACGACAAAATATTGCTAAATAAACTATGTAAATAACTCAAAAAATAAAATAGAGCTATCAAGAATTAAAGATTTGAGAACTATCTAAGTAAGGTAACAGATCACGAAAGTTCTGACTACTCGCTACGGAAAGCGACCAAGTCTTTGAACAAGCCAAAGAACCATGGCCCGCCAATCCACAAAAGCGATGGTAACTGGGCTTCGCTGAATATATAGAGAATACTTCCCAGCCTCATCCACCGACTGGGGGAAATAATAAATCCCGCATATTAGCTATAAAGATGGCGTGACAAGCCAATCACTACAACAGAGATTGTCATAACAATTTCCAAATATCTCAATCCAAAGAAAGCTCCAGGTTATGACCTAATAATTGTGCAAATGCTCAGGGGGTTACCACGTAAAGCCATCTTGAAGCTGACTCATCTTTTCAACGCTGTACTACGATTCCGATTACGTGACAGTGTAATGGAATATTGCTGAAGTTGTAATGATACTGAAACCGGGCAAATCACCTGAAGACAAAACATCATACCGCCCATTATCTTTGTTGAGAAAGCCCATCATTGAGGAGAAACATCTTATTTCAACTCATCAGTTTGGATTCTATTATAACCACTCGACAATACATCGAGAGAGCACTAGAAGAGAAAATTATCTGTGCAACGATATTCCTCGATTTGGCACAAGCATTCGACCGACGAGTGTGACACCAGGGCCTGGAATACAAGCTAGAAAAATATCTACCATAACAAATGAGCCAAATTCTTCAATCATACTTCACGAGCTTTCACTTTAGAGTCAAGCATGGTGAGGAATATTCAGATCTTAAAAAGATATGTGCTGGCGTGCCGTAAGTCCGTTCTTGGACCTGTCCTTTACTTGTTGTACTCCAGCGATATCGTGCAGAACGGTAGAGTAGTGATGGCAACATTCGCCGATACTGCTGCTTTACTCGCTACTGGAAAATAAATTCAGTCAGCTAAAAATAAATTCCAAACAGCCGCCAACAATGTCATCAATTGGACGAAGAAATGGCGCATCAAATGGAAATATAACTATATTCTAGCAACAGTCGGCCAGAAAAGAATCCTTCATCCGAACGAAGCAAAACATCTGGGCATGATTCTGGATGCTAAGCTAAGATGAAAAACGCATGTTAAGAAGAAACGTGAGCAACTGGGTCTCAGATTCAGAAAAATGTATTTGCTACTAGAGCCAATGGCTATTGGCCACTCTGTGTTGTCAATAGACAATAAACTGCTATTTATAAGCAAATCCGGAAGCCTACATGGACTTAATGCATCCAAATTTGTGGGTGCACCAAGAAATCTATTGTAAAAGTCATTCGGACGTTCCAAAATATAGTATTTCGTAGTATTGGTAATGCCCCGTGGTACATCCGAAATGAAGACATCCATCGACACCTGAAAGTGTCTATGGTCGAATATGAGATCAAGGAGTTTGCAAGAAAACACCAGAAGAGGCTAAAAGCCATGCAAATGCCGAAGTGATCTCGTTACTCGACAACAACGGACTTTTTTTGGCAGCTGAAGAGACTGAAACCGTTCGAATTAGTGTAGTGACAATGAAGGATGTCTGGAATTTATTCTGTGCGTTTGTCAGTCACATGAAAAGAGTGATAAGTGTACTGTGCAGCACGTCGCTGGACATGTATCTACCAAACAGATTAAGATAAAGATTTTATTTTAGATAATACAAAAAAAATATTGTTAGATCGATTTTACCTAGTCACAATCTGTAATGTCTATGTGGCAGAATTAGAGAATAAAAAAAATTAAGGCATAAGGAACAAAACGAGCACAGACTTTCCGTTTGTTTAAATGCTTTGTCAAAATTGCGTGAATCATGTCTTTGGTCGTATTTGAGTCTTCTGCTATCTACCCCACAGTTGAATTTGCATCGTAGGCGATCATGCCCTTTTTCCACCAACTTATCACGATGTTTGTTTTTTTTTTGACCCGCCTGGTTGTAGGTCGTCTTCCAAAGCATTACGACCGTCCTGCAATCGTTTATATACTACTCGAATGCATGTGTACAGGGCAAATAATCATCACCATACATTTTTTCATCAACTCAAATATTTCTGTAAAAGTTTAATCGAGCTTGAGACAAAGTTTAATATTAGGTCTTTGTTCCACCGTCTTTTTGTGACGAGGTGACAAAAGGTACTGCCATTTTAAGCCTTATACTTTGAAAATCCGCTGATCGATTCTAACGATGGTGACCTTGTTTTATAGAACAGATATACAGCTTTCAAATTATATATTGTTTCAACAGATGGCGCGAGTAGTTTTCTTTAAATTTAAAAAGTTCCGTTATTTTTCCGACATACATAATATTTTCTGTTGCAATAAAATTAATATTTGTTGCTATTGCAACGAAATGTATTTCGGTCTGCTAAATATATTCGAGGTCAATTTTTTTTGATATTTCCTCAAATATCATCGAAAGACGAGTAACAACGAAAATATGGATAAATCATATTAAAATATATCCGATGTTTAATTATTACTAGTTATTTAACGTTATGGTGTAATTTTATGCGTTAAATGATCCTTGTATACATTTTCTTTGATATTGTTAGCGTGGAAACGTGACATGAAAATGGCAATTTGCCGACAGAAAATATCGTTTTCGAATGCGCAATAGTTTATGTGAAAAAAAAGCTAATAGTGGAAAAAGTTTGCAGGTTTATTTTCGTTCTGTTGGTTCGTTAAAAGTTTTCGCGTCCCGGAATGCCATTTCTCCGCGATACAGAACAAGACATTAAGTGGAAAATAATTTTCTGCCGTTTTCAAAATATATTTTTAATGTTCTTGTTTGTTCGGGTCTCGAGCAAGTTAAGAAAAAATACTCGAACATTCTCGTTCTTGAGAATTATTGTTAGTTAAACTGGGCTTTTTATTATGTTTATAATAGATGTAATAGAAAATGAAACATTCTTTTAATATACTGGAGAACAAAAAAACTGCAGCACCTTGTCTACATATTTGAATTAAACTGCAAATATTAACATATTTTATTAGAAAATATGTTAATATTTAATTTTTAATTTTTAATATATATATATATATATATATATATATATATATATATATATATATATATATATATATATATATATATAATATATATATATATATATATATATATATATATATATATATATATATATATATATAAATATATCATCATCATCATCATCATCATCATCAGCCCGCATCGATCCACTGCGCGAAAAGCGGATGAAGGCCTCTTCAGCAAGCTTCCAACCTTCACGGTCCTGGGCTTTCCTCTGCCAGTCGGGTCCAATATACTTAACGATGTCATCAATCCATCGTGCTTTCGGTCTTCTTCGCGGACGTTTGCGATCAAGCGGTATCCACTCCAGGATTGCCCTGGTCCATCTGTCGTCCCATCGCCTCGCTATATGGCCTGCCCATCTCATTTCAACTGTTTTACTCTTCCAATGATGTCACAGATTTTTGTTTGTTCCCTGATCCATGCGCAGGACTTTCTGTCTCGTCTTGTAATGCCAAGCATACATCTTTCCATTCCCCTCTGTGCCACCCGAAGTTTTTGAATTGATTGCGATGAGAGTGTCCAGGTTTCACTTCCGTATGTCATAACGGGTAGAACGCACTGATCGAATACTTTTCTTTTCAGGCAAAGTGGGAGTCTGCTCTTAAACACTATGTTGAGCCTACCAAATGCCTGCCAGCCACATTTAACACGCCGTTCCACCTCCCGGGCGGTATTCCCCTCCATGGAAATCCTCTGCCCAAGATATATAAAGCTGTCCACAATCTCTAAATCCCTTCCTATAACTGAAATTCTTCTGTCCTGAGCGAAGTTATTGAACATAACCTGACTTTTTTTCAGGTTCATTTTCAAGCCAAATGGTTCGCCAGCCCTTTGCAGTTCTTGTATGCGTCTTTGCAGCTCCTCTGGGTCTTGTGAAATGAGAATAACATCATCTGCAAATCTAAGATGGTTTAAGTTTGCACCTTTGATCTTTACACCATCCTATTCCCAATCCAGTTTACGGAATACTTCTTCAAGGCCAGCCGAGAAAAGAATAGGCGATATTGCGTCACCCTGCCGTACACCTCGTTCTATATTAATTCCCACTTCAAGATCATCAAGGTGAATTGTGGCTGTAGCTCCATCATATATCGATTCTAATAGGTTTACATAGGCTCTCTCTACACCTTGGCTAAGCAGTGCATCCATTATCGCATGCTTTGAGATGGAATCAAATGCTTTTTCGTAGTCGATAAAAGCCAAGCACAGTGGCATGGTGTATTCGTTGTGCCTTTCTATGACCTGCTGTACAACCTGGATGTGATCCATTGTACTGAATCCACTTCTGAATCCTGCCTGTTCTCTTGGTTGTGCGTCATTCAGTTTTTTTAATATTCTTTTAGAAATTATCTTAGTGAAAACTTTGTACATCACTGATAGGAGGCTTATTGGACGGTAGTTCTTTAAATCTTCCTGTGCTCCTTTTTTATATAAAAGGATCACTTCTGCATTTTTCCATAAGTCCGGTACTTTTTGTTCTTTGAGGCATTTTGAGTATAATTTTGCCAGTGTTTTATGTAACGTCCGACCACCAGCTTTTAGCATTTCGACAGTTACACTATCCTTTCCTGGAGCCCTGCTGTTCTTCATCAATTCTATAGCATTTGTTACTTCCTCCACTAGGATATCTGGCATTATATATTGTTCTTCCGTGGGTATTGTTGTCCCTGACTGGCTCTGATCTTCATATAACTGGGAATAAAACCTTCTGACAATCTCTAACATTTGGGTACGCGTCCTGCACACTGTGCCATCCTCACGCTTTAAAGCATATATTTGCGTTCTTTTGTTTCTCAGCTTCTGTTTAGCTTTGTTAATTCCTTTGTTTTCTTCCAGGGTTTTTTGCACTAGCTGCATATTGAATCGGCGCGTGTCCTCTCTGATACGTTTTCTTATAGTTTTGCAGAGCTCAGTGTACTCGACCCTGCCAAAAGGACTACCTGCATTTCTCATTGCTCGCCGTTTCTTCATTAAATCAATGGTCTCACTGGAGATTTTTGTTTGTTTGAGACATTTTTCCTCTGGTGCTATTGAAGCAGCCGTTTGAAGTACATTGTTGGCGATTTCTTCATATTGAACTGATATTTCCACGTCCTCTGGATCTTGTAACGCAGCAAACCGGTTTGACAAAGCAATCTCAAAATCGCTTCCTCTCTCCAGCAGTTTTCCAGAATCCACCTTGCCCTTCTTTGATCTTACCATTCTTTCGCGCTCTTTTCGACAGCCAATCCGAACCCTTGCTCGTACCATTCGGTGGTCACTTCCAACATTAAAATTGTTAAGGACAGTACAATTGGTAAATATTGTTTTATCGTTGGTCATGATGTAGTCAATTTCGCTTGTGAGCCCAGATGGACTTTTCCATGTCCATTTTCTGCTGATATTTTTCTTATAGAATGAATTCATAATATATAGTTCTTGTCCTTCAGCAAAATCAACTAATCTGTCACCTCTATTGTCTCGCTCACCAGTTCCATATGGGCCAGTTGCATTTTCGTCTGTTCTTGTTGTTCCAATTCTGGCATTAAAATCACCCATCAGGATTTTGTACCTACATTTCTCCTTGTATAAAAGCTGGGCCACATCATCATAAAATTCCTCAATTTCCTCATCTTTATGGCTTATAGTTGGTGCATAAGCTTGGACGATTTGAAGCCTAAACTTTTTATTCAGCTGAATGACGCAATGGGCTAATCGGTCGGATGTACTTTCAAATTTTACCACACTGTCCTTCAGCTTTCGATTGATGAGGAATCCAATTCCGCCCCATCGGCAATTTTCCGTATCTCGAGTGTAGAGTACGTGTCCAGTTGGTTCCAGTTTGATTAACTCTTCACCCTTCCTTCGTGTTTCACAAAGCCCAATAATATCCCAATGTATGTTGTCAAGTTCGATTAACAGTTCTTGCAATCGGGCCTCTGTTTTCATAGTCCGTATATATATATATATATATATATATATATATATATATATATATATATATATATATATATATATATATACATATATATATATATATATATATATATATATATATATATATATATATATATATATATATATATAATCATACATTTTTTTGTCATTTCTTTCAATTCTGTCTCACTTTTTGCAGTTATTGCTATATCAAACCACATTGAATAATAGTGTCGATAGTGAATCCCTTTGTTTTCGCGTGGATTAGAAAATCTTCTGTCGTTCGTTTACACTTACATTAGCTCTTGTTATATTCAATGTCATGCCCACTTATCTCACTATTTTAGAGAGCACTTTAAATTGTTAATTGGGACATACTTTTATGTAAAAAAGGGAAAAATAAATATTTTTTGTGCTTTAAAAAAATCGCGTCTGACACAGACTGTATAAGAACTTATAATAATTAATGTCTTAATGATTGTGGCGTGTTCATATATATATTTTTTTCTCTATTTGCGAAAAACCCAACTAAAGAAAAAAAGCATAATAATGTTCAGCTTCGAGTTCCTTACCTCTTCTTTTCCATCTTTTTCTGCCCTCAAAGCCTCATTATTCCAATCTTTGACTCCTACTTTCCTAAAATCTTTCATCACTACCTGAACAATATTTGTTTTTTTGTAACGTTCTTTTATTTCTCTATTTGTTCTTCTAAATTTGTTCTAAACTTTAATTCTTGCAGAAATCCTCCTTAATATTTTACGACCCAAAACTTCCAGCTTACTTTCTTGCTTCTTCGTCATTGTCCATATCTTGCATGCATAGGTGGCACTTACTCTTTGGTACACTCTTACTTTTGCTGCTTTTATTATATTCTTTGCTTTTAAAATCTTTGAAAACATTCCTGCGGCTTCCTTTCGCTAGTCGTTTATCAATTTCTTTCTCTTTATCCCCTTTACATATTAGTGTTACTCCTAGGTATTCAGTTTGTTGAACTTTCTCTACCGTATATTTCTTATTTTCTGGAAATTATTAATTTAACCCAAAACATTATCGAACCATAGAGGTTTATGTTCTCAAAAATCTACTTTTTGATACTCTCTTGTGGTTCAGAAGAGTCACTGTAAAGCTGCAAGAAACCGACATATGAGTGATATAACTTCCGAAACGTAAATGATAGCTCCTCAACAAAATAAACCAAGTAAACATACTGTTTGAAGGGCCATATCTACGAAGGCTTGAAACGAAGATATTGAGACGAAGAATGAAACATAAAAAACGTATATGCTCGTCAAAAAGTCAATTTCATGGAAAATTTACCCGTGTTCTCTCGGTGAAACATTTTGATACCGCAACGAAAGCCATGCCCGTTACTGAAAAAAATATCTTTGTTCTCGCAATTCTTGATCGATACGGTAGGTACCTGGAAACACAAAGGCGGGAAAGACGGGACGAACAATAAAAAGGCCGAAACAGGAGGGACTTTTTAATATTTAGGACGTATTTTGTGTTTTTTTTTGTTTATTTTCCGGAGGGGTACCGTTGTGTTGGAAAATAAAACGTTTTACTCGCTACTGTTTAACTTTGTTTGTTGATATATTTGTTTGTGCGTTTTATTATTTTTTTTTTGTTATTTGTTTGTTTAGTCTCATTTAAAATAGCTTCAGATCCGTACTTTATTATTCTAACCATTGTTATGTCAATGGAATATGAATTTATACGGTTTTGCCTATCTTTTGGATATTTTGGTTCGCATTACTTGATAGTTTTATGAATTCATTTTGCTCAGATGACTTTCATTTTTAAGAACTGTTATTGAAGATATTTTTTCAATATACAAGGTGTAAGGGAAATTAGTTTCGAAAATTTAAGTATGTTTTGGAGATACAATTGGAGGCAAAAGTACTGAATATAAATATTAACAAAACTGTACAAAATTGGTCCAAACAGTTTAAGTTACATAATCTGATAGTTTGGAACGCTTGATAGCTTTTCTTTGTATATTTATAACGTGTTTAAATTTCGCCGGTCGCGTTGGTGCGGCGGTAAGAGCATCTGCTTTGCCGAATACGCGCTGGAGCGGTAGCTGGTTCGATTCCAGCGCTCGGATGGTTATTTTTCTTTCTTCTGTCCGTTTATCTTTCCTAAATGTTTGTGATTGTTTCTAGGCAAGAGTGTAAAATCCGACTACGAATTACCCCTCAGTCACGCCAGTTAAAGGCTGGGTAAGGCCGGATGCCTTCTGAGAAGTGTTCTACGTTGGTCACTCGCCAGTCGGTAGGTTTCCTGATAGACTTATGGGTAGGCACATAACCAAGGGTTTATAGCCCGAGGGGGGTGCTGGCCTGGGTTTGTCGGAAGCTGATGACCGTGGTTCGGAACCCACGTTAAGCTGTAGGTCCAGTCGCTAAATAGCCTAGTTGCTGATGCGCCTCTAACCCAAAACACTTTACTTACTTTTGTTTAAATTATTATGTTAGTGAATCCATATGATAATGTATAAAATTACGATTCGATTACAAATTGCAATAACTTTTTAACGGCTTAGTCAATCCATTTGAAATGTGCACAGTGGCTTAAGGATTAAGTAGAGAATATTCTGCCAAGTTTAAGTTTACTTAGTTTAGTTTTTAAACGTGTTGTAACATTTTGACATACCTCCGATACATCCTTAACGTTTATAATATTTTCCATTAAGAATTATCAAAAATAAATAATACTTCATATCATTCATGTTATTAAAATATTTTTAAAAATTTTTAAAAAATGTTTCCAAAAAGTTAAAATCAAGGCGTATTCACTATCAAAAGTGAGTTAAAATTTTTTTATATTACACAGGTCGACAAATTTATACTTTTTTGTTCATGGATGAAAATAGATATAGTGCGGGTGTATTTTCTTTGTTTATAATATATATATATATATATATATATATATATATATATATATATATATATGAAGTATTTTGTAGTTCTAAATCCGATAAGCTAATTACTGTAACACGTACAGAATTTTTGTTACAGGGGGTCGGTGGTGGGGAAAAAAAGGAGACGACATATTTTTACAATCTAATATTTACCTAATATAAACATTTAAAACGTGTTAAATCTAGGCAAAGACATTACTGAGGATTATGCGAATAAAGCATATATTACATGAGATGTCATACATCGACAAAAACTTGTACTTTGTCCTCTTGGATTCTGTAACATCATCTCTTTTTACAAACCAGCAGTAGTCGTCCAACGTAGATGGGTTCCAGCGTCCCTGGTATCCTGCTTCCACCATCCTGAGGTCCTGGTAAAACCTCTCTCATTGTTCGTGGCTTACTGTGCAAATGGGAATGTAAAAAATGCATTTTTAAGGACATGCGACCCCCAAAAACCTTCCTTATTTGAGATCCAATAAATATTTCTTCGTTTAGTTTTGCATCACTTAATTGAGGAAATATTCCTTTTAGGTTTGAAACCATTACCTTCTTTGTCCATGATTTTGACAAAGTTTTTCATTAGTCCAAGCTTAATATGGAGAGACGGAAGCAGCACCTTCTTTAGGTTAACAAGGGGGGGATGTTTTATGTTTGAAATACCAGGTTCAAAAGTAGTTCTAGGAGGCCAATTTTTTTACTGTATTGTTATTTTGTTGCCCTACTGTCCCATAGATACAAAAGAACATCAATACTTTGTAAAACACCTTTGAAGACCTAAAAATATACCTATCACTTTTAAAGCCGCACAAATATCCCACTGATACTGTTTATATTTAACGCGATTTAGAATGGTTGCTAAGTTGTTATATGTATCTTTAATTGTCACTGAATGGGCTAAAGGAATAGATGAGTTTTTGTTTTTATTATGAAGCAAAACTGCTTTTAGGCGGTATTTTAACAAATCTGTGAAAATACGCCACTCGGAAAGTACATATTAAACTCATTCATTACACCATCAATATCGCAACAGACACATAACGATCCTTCCATTTAGTAAACACTTGAAACTCCTGATGAAGAATTAGAATAACTGGGAAATATGTTGTCCAGATTTAAACGCGCAAACGTTACCGGTAGTTTCATGCTGTGAGGTTCTATTTTCCTTTTTCAATGTTCTGTAAAGCAAAAATATTCACGAATTTAAGATTTTAAGTACTGTTGCCGCCGATTGTACCGCCTATACATTCTTAACCAACGATTCTTAACAATTTTTGAACAAAAAAGTGTCCTTAAAACATGTAACTAAAATGCAACCATTTCCATGGAAAACAAGTCAGGACTTTTCAGAACAGGTCAGAAATTTTCTTAACAATTGGCAATGTAGCCATTTTTGATTGTCATTATTATTTCGATCAAAAGAATTCGGTTTGTTGCATTGGTCTCTTAAGGATTTATTTGAAGTAAAGTGTAATATTTTTATAGCCTTTTATTCCATACATTTCAGTATGAATTTGGTTTCTTTTGATACAAAAAAAAAGGAAAACTTACATATTATTGTCGTTTAATATCAAAGTTGAATTTACTAGCATTAATTTTTCAGTTATTTAATATTTTTTCAACTCCAAAAAATTGTGTATAAGATTGTGATCTGTGATGAAAAGTGGATCCTCTACGGTAACTCAAAAAGGTCAAAATCACTGATTAACCCTGATGGGTAATCAACTAGTATCGAAAAATCAAATATCCACGACAAAAAGTTGTTGTTGTGTATATGGTGATATCAACTGTATGTCTTACATTGTGAGTTGCTCCAATCTGGTCAAACGGTCTTGTATGACGATTACTCTAGTTTATACGGTTTTTATACCCCAGCTAAAAGTTGTTAATTATTATTCATTTAGGTAAGAGTTATCCAAAAACAAAAAAAAAATCTGTCTCTACTAAAAAATAGAAAAAAATCTCTTAACATAAAAAATAAAAAAAAATTAAAAATAGCTAATTTGCGCCTTCTTTTTATAGTTTTTTTTTGGATAGGTTTCTCTTATAATAGACCAACAATAATCCTTTACCTTGTTTTCATATCAAAATCCTTGATGCTCTTCGAAAATCTTTAGATCTTGGTGAAAACTTTCCCCCTGTTCGACACTCATACTTCCTAAGTTTTCAGGAAAAAGAACTTAAATACGAGTGCAATAACAATAACAATATTACTCTTTTCTTTTGAAAAATTCTCAGTAAACTTTGCTCCTGTTTCTGGACAAAGTAACTTTCGTGCCTGATGTTAATAAATTCCATTGTTGTAGGCGAGAACCAAGCAGCTCAGCTTTAGATCTTGATAGTTGTAAATCCCTTATAAGATCATTGAATTCGGCTTGGTTAATTAAATGTGGAGTGTTTTCTTGAAAAGAGAAATCGTCAGAATCTCTAGAAGTCAATTTAACTTCTATATCATTTTTTGTATTATATCCTACTGTCTTCATAACACAAAAGTAGTAGTTTTCATGATTACTAGGTTCTGTCTATAACATTGGTGAACTAAATGGAAGGTATACGTATACCTCCTGATGGAGATAACGTACCACTGGAGTAAGACGATTCTACAGTTTTCACAAAACACATGAGGCACCCACTTTTTATCTTGGTTCGCAACATGAAATCCAAAATAATGAAGTTATGTATTTTTTAACGAATCTACAATGGGTGTTCTTTTTTTTGAAAATATAAACTGTCCCCTAACGTAGCAAACACGATCAGAACTTTGTTTTCACTTTCTATTTGACATTTTAATTCAATTCGAAACAAGATATTTGTCGTTTGAATCGAATAACTAATTATTAAACTGAAGTCACCAAGTAGGGTAGTTGAAACAAATGATTTGACTGTAGAACAAAAATGTTACGTGATCCGCCCATATGCAGGAAAATGACTCTGGAAACGGGATGGGAGGTTTTTGGGGTGGGGAGATTTTCTGCATATGACATATTCTCCAGACTCGGCCCCTTCGGATTTTCTTTTCTTCCGGTTCCTACAATATCACCTGGTTGATAGTCACTTCATATTTCTTGAAGTCAGAAAAAAGCCTCAAAAACTGTTTCATATCAAACTGACTAAGTTTCTTTCGATCTGGGATTCGATAGTTGTCTGAAAGTGACGAAGTTATATAAAATGAGGGAGATTACTTCGAATATTAAGTTGGTATTACTTTTTCATAAATAGTCGTCACCTTTCCAAAGGTGGTCAAAACATACTGAGGATTAAGTTGAGGACCTAATACTAATCCAAATGGCACCAAGACATATTCCACATCATTACTGACATTGAATTTGGTTAACAGCTTTTACAGATTAAAGCTGGATTGACGACGAAAAAATGAAACAAAACTCTGGGATTCGTATGTCGGAGAAAAAGAATTAACTTTCTGTGTTATGACGTCGGATCATGCGAAATTATTTTGGAATAGTGAGACTGCTAATATTACCTTTTTAACACTCAGACTTTTTGTTTCTGTTTTTTAATTTTGTACGTCGCTGACACTTATTTGTTCGTGTTCCGCCGGATGATGATTTATGAATTTTACTAAAGTTTTTTGTTCTTTTTTTTACGCTGATAAAAGTCTGTTTGGGTATGTATTTTTGGGTGCAGGTCTTGTCAATTCTCTGTTATTTTGTATATAAAGCGGCATATATATATATATATATATATATATATATATATATATATATATATATATATATATATATATATATATATATATCTCGTTGGACGCAGTCCAAAGAAGTAAAAAAACTCGATGCCATACTAATTTCATTCTTTCGCTATGAGCATTTTTCCTTTCGTCTGACCAAGTTTTTCCAGTCTTCCTACATTTTTCTCTCTGGTCAACTTTCCATATATATATATATATATATATATATATATATATATATATATATATATATATATATATATATATATATATATATATATATTAGAGTGGTCGTTAAAAATTAAATTTTTTTCGACGCTCCAAAAATACCTCAAGACGATCTAAGTTCATTTTTTGATAAAATCGTAGTTTTTCGTAAGTATCTCTTAAAGTATATGGATTTGAGAAACAGATATAAAAGCAATTTTGTAGGAAATTAAATTCTCTACAAAAAAAGGTCCCCTTATATTTATGGAGATATTCTCAATAATAGATTCATTAACTCCATATAGTCAACATTTTAAGACCTAAAAACGTCATTTTATCTGAAATATTGTATAGAAACGTAATAAAAAAAGTTACAACATTTTTTATCTCTCAGAAAAAATGATGTTTATAGGTTTTAAAATATTGGCTATATTGAGTTAATGAATTTATTTTGGTGGATTTTTCAATCAGTTTTGAATTGATTCTCGATCGTTTTGTATACGGTAAAAAAATATGTGGTTGGACACAGACCTCAGTGTTTTCTTGATTGGATGAGGAACACCAAACAACCACATTTTACGTCACACACGGAATTGTTATAAACCGGTTCAAATATTATTGAATACTTTATTACTAGATACCAGTTCGACAGCTAAAGGTCTGTTTTTTTTCAAACACGCTGTGTAAATCTAAAGTATTAAAAATGCAGCCACTTTGCTATTTTAAATTCCATCTCGTTAACATTTTAATGTTGTTCCTGGCTGCCAGGAATTTTTAATTTACATTTTTGGCCGTGTGGATATCGAATCATATAGAAAACACGTTGCTTTTAGATGGATAGTTTTTACGATTGGCAAAATTGAAATCGCTTCGGAATTGGAATCGATTTATTTTCTGTTTTGTAGGAAGTTTTCTCCATGTTGTAGACGTACTTTTGGAAAATTTAAATTGGAAATAAGTTCCGTGTGAATTTGGTTTTAAAACAGAATATTTTATGGTTTCGATGAGTGAGATGTATTATTAGTGTTTCTGTATGCTTATTCGTGGTTTTTATTTTATTTTTTAAATATCATCATCAGCAGCAAACCCTAGATGGATCTTCGCCTGTTCAAAGAGTCATCACCATTGGTTCCTATCTCTTGCCTGTTCTTCCAGTTTTTTACGTTTAGTTCTCTTATCAGTTGTGACGGTTAATAATTCTTAATTTTATCTTAAAATACATTTAATTTGGGACAAAGCAAAAAATGGTTTATTCAAAGTATGAGCCATCGCTAGCTGCACAGTTTTCCCATCTCTCTGATAATTTGTGGATGCCCTCACAGGAAAACCGTACAACCTTTGAGATTGTCCACTTATCAAGCCATTTTTCGATCTCTGTAATTGTTGAAGTGTTTCAAGGAAAGTGTGTGAGACATTGATGAAAAGTGGAAGTCAATAGGGGTCAAGTCTGGTGAGTACGGCGGGTGGGGCAAGAGTTCTCAGCCAAGTGTTTCTGACCATTTTTGCTGTGTGTAATGTGGCCTTGTCCTGCTGCATAATCACTTTTGCGTATCTTTTTTGTCCATTTTGGACGCTTTTCGATCTATGCATGGTCCAATTGATTATTTGATAATGGCGGCGAACGGTATTAGCTGTTTCACTTGGTTTTAGAAGCTCATGGTATACGACACCCTTCTCATTCCACCAAATAAACAACATCGTCTTCTTTCCTAAGCGACTCGGTTTTGCCGAGTCGATGTTGATGGTTGTCATTGGCCAACCCATGGTTTTCTGTGTTGTGGGTTCTCGAGGCGATGCAAGACAGTATTTCTTTCATGCCGAGAAAGCAATACTTCGCACATCGTTTTTCGCTTATCGATCTGTTTGTAGTTCAGCTGATGTGGTACCCATTTTCCTGCCTTCTGAATCTTTTCCATAGTATACAGACGACCACAAATAGTTCGGCGACCAACACTTAATCTCTCTGTCATTTGTTGTTGAGTTTGCATGTCGTCTTTTTCCAACAATGCTTGCAATTTGACATCTTCAAATTTTTTCGGTTGACCTGGTTCGAGTTCTTTTTCGTTCAAGTCGACATCACCGCTTTTAAATCATTTAAACTAACCTGCAGGAGTCTTGCATTGGAACATTGTCACCGTAAGTTTCCACAAGTATACGATGGTTTCACTCGCGTTTTTCTTATGATTGAACAATAAAATCATTACGTGTCGCGAATGCCCTTTATTTAACTCGAAACTCAACATGTTTACCACACGAAAAAATATGACGTTAACTCGAAATTGTTTAAAAATCAATGGCGTTTTGAAAGATACTGTCATAGCAACAAAATAACATACGAGATTAGACTGTAAACCGACCTTTGCTTTCAGCGCCATCTCTTAAAAAAATCTTGAATTATTAACGGGCACACCTGGCAGGTTTTCTCTACCTGATATATTATTCTGCTACGTGGTTTTTCTCTAGGTTTGTTGCCCGCCGGTTGTTGATAATATCTATATATTATAATATTTTATAATATGTCTTGTAGGCTATGTCACTCCTTTTCTCTCAATAACCCTTTCGACCTCGACCTGATAATTTTTTATAATTTTTACAATAGCAGGCCCATTATTTAAGTTATAGAGTTTAAAATTTTAGCACCTGCACCAAACTTCGTTTTGTAAAACTCCTTTATAAAAATAACCTAGTATCTTCTTCTCTAAGAGATTTTCACTATACTTCGTCAACGTCCAGGTTTCCAAAGAGTACACCAACCCTGGTCTAATAAGTGTTTTATAAATAGTAAATTTTGTTTTTCTCGATGCAACATCTAATATTAAATGTTCAATTACTCCGTAGTAGGCTTTATTTTCGGAGAATATTTATTGTCTAATTTTAGAGTTGAGTGTTATTTACTTGCGATCCGAGATATTATGTCTGTTTCTATTACCAGATATTTGAGAGGCCGATTGGGAGTTTTTTTGGTGACTGCTATTTATTTAGTTTTTTTCTGTATTAATCTGTAGCCCCATTTTTTAAGAAGCCTCTTTTAAGTAGTTTATATGCCTCTATGAGGCCTCGCTTTGATCTAGCTGTAACATCCAAATCATCAGCATACGCCAGTATCTGGATGCTTTTATTCATGATTCTGTTTCGTGTGTTAATGTTGGACAAACTCAACAATTACAGAGATCGAAAAATGGCTTGATAACTGGACAACCTCAAAAGATGTGCGGTTTTTCTGTGACGGCATCCACAAATTACGCGAGAGATGGGAAAACTGTGCAGCTAGCGATGGCGCGTACTTTGAATAAACCATTTTTTGCTTTGCCCCACATTAAACGTGTTTTTTTTAAAGAAAAAAGTAAGAACTATTAACCGTCACACCTGGTAAGAGAACTAAACGGAAAAAACTGGAAGAACAGGCAAGAGATAGGAACCAATGGTGATGAATCCTTAAACAGGCTATGATCCATCTAGGGTTTTTGAGCTAATGCTGATGATGATATTTAAAATAAAATAAGAACCACGAAAATACGAAAAAAATACACAAGAACACTTATATCCTTACTGCTTTGGCTTTGTGAAATGACTATGTTGAATAGAACGCAAGCTAGAATGGGTTAGAGATGGGCCTATGTGTTGTTCTTGAATTTTAACGTTGAATTGAATACTAGATTGGGTTACTTTAATCAGTCTAATTAAATGTGGAGGAGTATTAAACTATTTTAGCGCTTTCAATAATGAAATTCGGCCTGTGCTGTCATATACACTTTTAAACTGTATGAATAGATGGTGAGTGTCTATGTTATCTTCATAAGTTTTTTCAAAGCTTGACGAAGTATACACATCGAGTCTATTGTGGATTTTTCTTTTCGAAAAGCATTCTGTATACCACCACAAATATTTTTATTTTATTTTTATAAATACATTAATTTAGATATGTTGAAATTTCCATGATATTTAAAAAATCTGGAATAATTAATTCGGCACACAGTCTGTTGGGGTTAAACCCCCAAAACAAAGAACTTCATAACATTTTTTTAATATTCTTTTCCGATTTTCCTAAAAATATCAAAATTTGTTTGCTGCACTTGATCGCGCCAAAGAAGCAACTAAAATGCGTCTAGTAATAGTAATAGGGACATACTACAGCGATTTCAGAATAAGTTATTGCTTTGAAAATATTAAGTGACCAAACTGAAAGAGGGTTTTTTAATTATAATGTTAACCCTTTCAGTGCCCATTTGTTTTTTTTTACTCAATTGACTTAATTTTGTTATATACCCTTCAGTTTGATCACAAAAAGAGAAACATTATCATTTCAAACTTTTTTTTACAAAAGGGGGGTATGTTGATGATTGGAACATATATGTCCAATTAGTACTAGTTGTTGGGACATAAAAAAAGGAAATATTCAAAAGCAGATTGTCTTCTGCGTACCACTTTTGCATGTTGTCGACCATAACTTATTAGAGATTCAGCCAGCGGAACCATATAATCCAAGAAACTTTTCTTTTTTTTCTCACTCTTTTAGCTTAGTAAATATGATCCAAGAATTGACTGCTGCTGTCATTAGTAGCCGATAGAAAGCTCTTTTTAACCATTTGCCGGTCTTTCTGTCTTACATCTTTGTTATCCTTCCATGAGACTGCACATGCAATCAGTATGGTGATTGCATAAAAACTGAGCTTCACCTCTTTGACGTTTTCTGTCTATACCGAATTTAGGCATGTTTTTTTCTGGCAATTATTGATGTACCAACTGCAGCAAAAGGTAATTTATTTATAAGTTCAGTGCTAGTAAGAAATCTGTTAAAGCATAAGCTAACAACAGTATCTCGAATAGTTTCTGCCAACTTCATGACGATATTTTCTCTTAGAGTTGAATTCAATATATATTCAAGTCGTATGTGTAGCTAGTTTTTGAATCACATCTAACCCATGATTTTACTCCTCTTTTAGTAGGTTTTAGAGGAAGGTACTGTTTCAGGCAACTTCTTCCATAGAACTTATACATAGTCTCATCGATACTCTGAAATGTACTCTCACTTCTTGCTTGTGAAACAGTTTACTTAAATTGAAATATAGTTGGAAAACAGTAACTGGAATTTATTCCTGCAAATTGTTGGTTTGATCATTGTGTTGCTAAGTGAAGTATTAGTAGACCAGTCGTGTTACTGTGCAGGCGCTTTATTATAGGACATTACGAGAAAACATCTCATGACAATCATTATTTCATACTGATCAGTTTTGAGTATAGATAATTTCTTTTTTGCTTAAAGTATCTCTAATCTGTTTGAAAAAAACGTCCAACTCAGTAGATGATCTGTCGAGTTTTGCGAGAATTGTACAGCGTTTTTCGGTTGGGATACCCAAAATTGGGATACCTTGGTAAAAAATTGTTATCTACAGATTTTCATTGGTCCAAAATTATTGTAGGCGGATCGACTGTTTTGTCATTCTCACTTTCTTCAGAAGAGGAATATTCCGTGGACGATGAATTTTCATTTAGTTCGATATTCCTTTTTACTTTGCTTGTAGATGGTCCTGAAAATTCATCACTTGAACCAACTGAGGATGGCTGGACATATTCGGAACCACTACTAATGAACGGTTTATCTTCCATATTGAAAATATTGTCTGCTAACTCCATGAGTTCCCGCACAGGCAATGGTTTATTCCTGAAATGAAAAATCCCATTTTACTTGTAGTAATAACACTGTTACAAATTTATACCACTGCGGAATCCCACTGAGACTATACGTTCCATAAAAAAAAAGAAAAAAACGTTTTGTATGAGCAATATTTTCACGCAAAAAACACTTTCTATAAGTAATATACAAACATAAACATACTTATACTGCGGTTCAAGATATATCGTTGACCAATTGGCTGCAATAAACTTTTAACAGCCCTTGTCGTAACGAACCCCGGCAAAGCTGCAAGAAAAGTAAACAGGGCCGGGCCTAATAAAATAACACATGAGAATATAAAATTAATTTTATACCTGGCTTAGTAGTTTCGAAATATTTCGAAGTTTTCTAGTTTAGTTCGAAATTCTTTTCTTAAACAGTGCAGTTCTATAATATCGATCGTATTTTTTGTTATTCCAAACGTGCTAAAAATGTGGCGTTCTTGCCAAGATAATGACCATTGTGCCTTCGGTAGCGCTCATTTTAAAAGAAAATTGACTTTTAAAAGATATTGTGATGAAGCCAATTAAAGCCAAAAAAATCTGTAGTGATTCTGACAAGAGTAAATATGTTGACGAAGCTATGTATGAAGAGCAAACTGTGCCTACATTGCATTCATTGCAAGAGCGACTAAAGAAAGATGAAACCATGTTGGTTTTTGCAGTAGAACTACCCTCCGCAGAATATTATAGACAAATATTAATGGAATCACAACGATTGCGATGATGGTGGTTTGACTGCTTAAACTCTAGAAAAAAAATACAGATTCGAAAATCATCCCATTATCTACCTTGATTAAACATGATTCGATCCACAGGAGACGCCAGGAAAAGGATGGATAGATACATCAAGAAAATGCCATACCAAAACCCTAGCGAACAAAACTATTAAACATTCATCTTTGGACTACCATGACGACACCACAGCAGAACTTTTTGAAGATTGGTACATAAATAGACTTTTGCCCAATATGCCTAAGGAAAGCGTATTTGTAATGGACAATGCTAGTTATCATACCCGCCAAAAAAATAAAGTTCCTAATGTAAATAATACTAAATTTCAATTTAGTGTTAATTACATTATTAACACTAAATTGAAAATTCAGAACTATATGTTATAAAATGATATATACTTCGAAAATACATATAAAAAATGTGATCTTGAAATATTAAAGACATTTAATATTAAAAAGGAATACGGTTTTACACCTTCCCCCATATTACTGTATTTTTAATCCATTTGAGCATATGTGGCATCTGGTAAAATCCAATGTCAGAGCAGAAAACATTTCTCCGACTCTAAGTGTATGTGCTGCAACATTAATTAGGAAGATTGTAGATAATATTCCCAAAGAAAGTTGGGTAAATTCGATTATCCATGTTATTAAAATACAAAATTGACAGTGAGAGCGAAACCGAATTAAATGTAGAATTAAATTTAAGTTATAATTTTTATTGTTCTCATAGATAAATTTATTTATTTATTTATTTATTTTTATAGTACTAATAATTTCAAAATACACAAACCAATAAACAATGTTTCAGTCATACATAATAATAATAATAATAATAATCATTTAATCAGGCGTAAGCAACAAAACTGTCTTTTTAGAAAAGACTAGCGGAAATTTTATAGAAACCTAATAGATAGAAGTAATAACAATAATCTTGTGGGGAGTTCTGGAACTCCATCCAGTCAAGATATACAGGCATTTTGGTCCAAGATTTGGACAAATCACGGCCAATATAGCAATCATGCCAGCTGGCAGCATGAGGAAGAAGCAAATACGAACTCAATTGAACAAATGCCCTATCCTGAAATACTATAACTGTACTACAGAATATAACAAGCAACCTGCATAATTGGAAGGGCGCTGGAACTGATAACATCCATAATTACTGGTATAAAAAGCTCACATATCTTCACCCTTTCGTAGTAAGATATTTCAATGAATTTATAAGAGAACCAAAAGAAATTCCTCGATTTCTTACTTACTTAAGGTAAAACATATTTTCTCCCCAAAGAAACCGTCTCTAATAATCCTGCGAAATACCGGCCAATTACCTACCTTCAAACGATATATAAACTAACATCATGGTTCACAGTACTACTCACAGGACATATAGACAAACATGATATACTAAATGAAGATCAAAAGGCTTATCGAAAGGAAATGCACGGATGTAAAGAACAACTTATTATAGATTCAGTTATAATAAAACACGCTCGTAAGAAAAATCGAAATTTATCATGCTGTTATATTGATTATCAGATGGCCTCCGACTCGATTCCACACTTTTGGCTAATTTAGATATTAACAATATACAAAGTTCATCCAGCTATGATAAACACACTTCAAGAACTGATAAAAGAGTGGCGTACCACTATTCATTTATCGCAAAATAGATCGACCAGGACTGAGGAAATCAGGGTGACAAAGCGACATATTTCAGGGGTACTCGCTGAGCCCTCTGTGGTTTTGCCTGGCACTGAATCCACTGTCTAATTTGATTAAAAGGACGCAAATCGGATACAAACTCCAAACTCAAAATATATTACACCTGCTGTACATGGATTATTTAAAATTGTATGCATCATCGCCACCGAAATTGCAACAACTCATTCAGGTTGTGGAGAAATTTACAGCTGATATTATCATACACTTTGGATTAAATAAATGCAGAACCATTAACATAAAGAGGGGATCTAAGTTAGAGACAGGGTTTGTCACTGCAGAACAAGAATATATAGAGCCAATTCAGGAGGGCGAAGTATATAAATATCTGGGAATAGAACAGTCTGAGAGAGTTATACAGTGTCTACTGTATAAGTCTAACTTATACAGTAGACTGTATAAGTCTACTGTATCTACTGTATAAGTCTACTGTATAAGTCTAAGATATACAGTGTCTACTGTATATATGCAGTAGAAATATAGTAAATGCTATAAACACTTTTGCTATACCAGCCTTGACATATTCGTTTGGAATTATATCTTGGTCAAACACTGATATCGAAAGGCTACAACGAATAATTAGAACTACACTAACGAAATATAGGAAACACCACCCGCACAGTAGTAAAAAACGACTTACTTTACCAAGAATTGAAGGAAGGAGAGGAATTATAAATATATGTAACCTTCACGAAAACAAATATCCAGTTTAAGAGCATATTTCCATCAAAGAATGATCGAATGCCCGCTATATACCATTCTGTGTTTAGCTGATGATAAGTATACGCATCTGAATCTTAAACAAATGGAACGACAAAATGAGAGCATTCAGACAACTGGAACAATTATACAAGAGTGGAAAAATATGTCCCTACATGGTAGACACCTCCATGATCTTGCCCGTCATGAAGTCGACAAGAGTGCGTCGAACGCCTGGTTGACATGGGGAGGTATTTTTCCGAGACTGAAGGCTTTATGTGTGCAATTCAGGATCAGGTCGTGCACACTAAGAACTATTAAAAATATATCATTAAGGATGTACGTGTATCAAATGACACTTGTAGGAAATGCCACGAAAAGCCTGAGACTATCCAACATATTGTATGAGCATGTGGTAGACTCTGCCAGACGGACAATCTTCACCGTCATAATCAGATGGCCAGTATAGTCCAACAGGAGCTTGCAAGTCGTAATAACCTTATAATAGAGCCAGTTCCTTATTATAAATACAACCCGGAGGCGGTACAAGATTCAGCCGATTTTAGGTTATATTACGACCGAACAATAATAACCGACAAAATCGTTCACTGTAATAGGAGAGATTATATATTGGTGGGCAAAAAGAAGAAAATAGCATTCCTAATCGACATAGCTGTTCCAAACACATACAACATTCAAAAGACGGCTGAAGAAAAAGTACAAAAATATACAGACCTCAAGTTAGAAATAAAACGGATATGAACGGAAAAGAATTTGAAAAATAACATCAAATTTCTGGGACTAGAAGAAAATCTGTTTAAAATAATGCAGAGGGAGGCAATTCTCAGTACCACTCGCATCGCCCGAAAATTTTTGGAGGAATGAAGTGTTTTGGCTACGGCCCGCACTTTATTTAAAATCAAGCTTAGCTGGGAAAAAAGATAGAAAGGAACATACTAATAATTTAATCATAATTTAACAATATTTTGTTTTTCGCAAAATTTTTCAGAAGTTGAAACACTCTGGCTCTGGCGCCTTTTGAGAAACTGGGAATATTTTTATTAAAATTTATTGGGGCAATTTACATTTTGCCGAAAGGCAACGAAATATCTTGAACCAGACCATACCTAGAAATTTTTTTCATAAATTAGTCAAATAAACGCGCTAAATACACCAATATAAACGTATATCACGTGGTCTACGCATAGTAAACAGATTCACTAATCAGCAATATTGAAAAAATACACAAACATTATTGAGTGGGAATATTAGAAACAATGCATATTGGAGTATTGGCTTGGGTAAATCTAACGTGCGTATTTCCCTCTAGGTTGTATTAAACACCTTCTGGGACTTATATCACCCATTGGGACTGAACGGGTTAAGCATCAAGGTAAAAAGTGGCCCACGAAAAACGGACTTTTTTGGAGTGGTTAGTACTCTATTAGTAGTAGGAGAGGCGCCTGTGGTAGGTCATCGACTTTCCTTACGATAATGTTTTACATCCATTGTGCCGCTGCGTACTTGAAGGTTTGTCTCAAAAAATCCTCGTGAATTGCACGAGATACAGTCCAAAACTAATGTAATGGCATGGAGCGGTAATAGCAAGTACGGAATTTTTGGTCTATTTTTTTCGAAGATTATTGAGCGACAGTAGCCAATACCATGTGAGGCGGTGAATAATTCTTAATTTTTTTTAAGAGATAGCAATGGAAACCAGGGTTGGTTCACAGCCTAATCTCTTATGTAATTGTGTTGCTATGACAGTACCTTACCCAAAAGCAAAATGCCATTGATGTTTAAACGTCATATTTTTTTCGTGTGTAAATGTCGAATTTCAAGCCAAATAAAGAGCATTTGCGGCTCGTATTGCTTTTTTGCCCAGTCAAAAGAAAAACAAGATTGAAAGCCGTCATATACTTGTGGAAGCTTACGGTGACAATGTCCCAACGCAATATGCTTATGCACGTTGGTTTAAACGATTCAAAAGTGGTAATTTCGCCTTGAAAGACAAAATAAATATTAAAATTTGAATATGCCAAATTGGAATCATTGTTGGAAGAAGACGACGATATAAAGGCGAAAAACGGGCGAAACCCGATGCAAAAAACTTTTTTGACTAAAGAGGAACAGTGGATATATTTTGAGAACCCAAACGCAGAAAATCATGGGTTAACCCATGATTTTCTGCATCAGCAGGACAACCATCAGCATCGACTGCAAGACTGAATTGTTTTGGAAAGAAGACAATGCAGTGCATTTGGGTGAATCGAAAGGATGCCGTGTACCAGGTGAAACAGTTAATACAGTTCGCTAATGTAAACAAATGAACAATTTGAACCATGCAGTGATCGAAAAGCGACCAGAATGGGCCTCAAGACATAGAAGATTTTGCAGCACAACCATGCTCCATCACACACAGCTAAAGCCATCAAAGAAATCATTTCTGCACTTAACTAGGAACTCTTGCCTCACCCGTCGTACTAACCAGACTTGGTCCCTTCCGACTCCCACTTTTTTTCATCGCTGCCTCACGCATTTTCCATAAAACACTTCAACAATTAAGGAGATGTCGAAAGATGACGTGATGATCGAGACCTCTAAAGATGTACGGTTTTTCTGGGAAGGTATCCACAAACTGCCACGGAGATGGGAAAAATGTGCAGCTGGCAATGTCGTATACTTTAAATAAACCATTTTTTACAGGCTTTTAGGCGAGGAATCTCGAGGAAGGATGTGTAGTATTAACAAGTTGGGGTCACTGCTTCTACGGGCAGACCTTCCAAAAGATAATTTCTCGGTTTAGCGATGTCCCGTTGCTTCCTCGGTTACCGGATCTTTCCATGTGTGATCTATCTTTGTGGTACTTGATACACAAGGTGTGATATACGAGGTGTCCAATATTGTTATTAATTTTTGTAGATATAATTAATAGAAGTCTGTTTAAGGTATAATAATTTTATTATTGTAACATTATAGTACATTGTTTGGAAATTTATTTAGCAAAAGTAATACTGTCGATATGGCAACTTTAGCCGAGCTGGTATTCTTGAAGGCATGATCAAAAATGTTTTATCACCCCGCACATATGTCTGAAAATCGAGTATATCTCATGAACAATATTTTCCGTTAGTGGCAATATGGTACCTGGTGTATTTTCATAATATTTGCTTCTGACGTAACCCCATAAGAAAAAATCAAGTGGAGTTACATCTGGACCTACTGGGGGCCAATTTATGTCCCCTCTACGGGATATCACTTTTCCAGGCAAAATACCTCCAAAGAATCACGTGAGGTATGACATGTAGCGCCGTCTTTGCTGAAACCAACTCTCCTCGTTATATCTTTCAAATTATTGCAGTGATTGATGCAAAAAACCTCACATCATCTCACAATACTTGGCTGAATTAATGAATCTTCAAAGAAGTATGGGCCAATTATGCCTCTAGCTGACATTGCAGCAGCCCATACAACAACTGGGCTATGTAATGGTTTTTCGTGTTTTTCCTTGAGATTTTCCTCCGCCCAGTATGTGTAGTTTTGCTTGTTTATATGGCCGTTGAATGAAAGTTAGCTTCGTCTCTGAAGAAATCATTGTCACAGTTGTTTCTTTCAAACATTTCATTGGCAAATGCCGAGCACATAATAAAATCAGTTTCTTTCATTTCTTACACAATTTGAATTTTATAGGGATGAAGACGAAGATCTTTTTTTAAAATGACATGTAATAAATGACATGTTCTTTGCACCTCTGCTTAACCTTGGACGACTCGTAGACGGTAAATTTAGAGTTGATCCTGTAGTTTAAAACTGTTTTATCCATTTCTTTATTAAATTAACACTTGGTGTCTCGTTTATGTCGTGTAAATTATACTCGGTCCTATAAAGATAACGAGCCGTAATAAGCGAATTCTTGTTTTGATAATACGCGTGAACACAGAAACCACGTTGTTGTCCGGTAAAACGCTCCGTAGCAACTAATTTTCGTTGAATGCCACCTAGGAGCAAACAAGTAATTAAATATGAACGACATTTCTGGACACCTGGTAGGTGTATGAATGTAAGAGTGTGTATTCGTGGCAGAATTGAATAAATCGATGAAGAACCGTAAGGAAAAACGGAGATAAACTTTCGAGTTGGGCAAACGTGTGTTAGTGAAAATTGCCATCACTTGAACGTGGACCACCTTGTATAATCGGGGTAGGTCTCTACCCCAAAAACAATAAATCAATTAAATTTTTGAAACAAAAAACAATTATTGCGTGAACAAACAAAATTTTCATATTTTAGCACTTCTTAAGCGTCAGTTTCAACGAAATCCATTTACGATATGCTTGTATTTTGCGAGCGTCAAAGAAAGAAAGGGACAAATTTCACCATTAATTGAAACTGGAAAAAAAGCCCCACTCACACATACAAAATAATATTCCCGGCATATAATTACGTTTCCTTTTGATCTCAATTTCCGACCAACATTTTTCCACATCGTCTGTTCCATTTCTTCTGAATTCTGTCTCTTTTTTCCTCATCTACCATTCGGCTCTCTTGTTAAAGGAAAAAAAAACGACCACCGTCCTACGTTAAAATACTCAGCTTTGTAATTTTTCCTCAATCATCGATGGAGAGAGCCTAACTGGGACTTCGGAAATCTATTCAGGCAGATCATAAAGGTCCATTTTTTATCTTTAGTTTTTACGAGTTTTTGACCGAAATCTTTTTCTATTTTTTTTGTTTCTTTTTATTTCTAATTTGTGTTCGTGTTGTGATTATTGAATTATAGGGTACCTTCTATTTTTTGTCATAAAATAAAGTATAAATATCTTATAAACACCAAATACACTAAATACCAAATCATTTTTTTTGTTCAGAGAGAATTAGATGACAATAAGTTTGAATCATTTCTGATGATGCTAACATGGTTAGTGAAAGGCGCGTCGAGAAGCTAAAAAAATTATTTGCTGTTTAGAGGTGAATCTCTTCGAGTTTAGTGTTTCACACTAAAGGTTTCAATATAATTGATCATAAATATCTTAATTCAGTGATATAGTTATCGTTTCCAATGCCTTATTTTATCAGCTTTATTTCATATAAAATGACTGATACTGGGCCTACTAGAGGATACCTGGTATGAGGATTGCTATTTATGTATTCGGAATAATAAATAAAAACAAATATTTATCATTGAAAATGGTTTTATTGTTTTTCAAAATATTCTCCTCGGTGGTCGATACATTTTTACATGCAAAGGTTTGAATCAATTTTCATAACACTTTTTCCATTCGGATTAAGGTATCTCCGAAACATGTTTTTTGAACGCATCAACCGCTTCTTCTGGCGTCGGAAATCGTTGACCACGTAGTTTATTCTTCACAGACGGGGACAAAAAGAAATTATTGGATGCCAAATCAGGACTGTACGGCGGTTGACTCCTCAATTCTATATTTTGACCCGGCAAATATTGAGTTCTTTGGTCCGATGTGTGAGAGCTCGCGTTGCCATGATGAATAATGATCCTGCGTCGCTGGGTTTTTTCTGATTTCTACAAAGACTTCTAGTAAACAAGTGGTTGTGTACCATTCCAAATTGACTGTTCTACGAGTCTCTAGAGGCACTGTAACCGCATGCCATTTTCTCCAAAAAAAAACAGGCGACCCTGAACCCTTCTTGCCTGAACAACTTTTGTTAGGTTTCGCTCATTTTGAAAGATACATACAGTCGGCTGCTGTTAACTTTGGGGCTCATACGCATAGATCTAAGATTCGTCACCTGTATAGATTTTATACACGTCTTTTGATGCCACTTGAATATATTTTTAGAGCATTTCACTAGAGAACACAAAACCAAATCCATCACGACTAAATGCTCATTTAAAATCTTGTGTATGCTCGTTATATTTATGCCTCACTCTCACGATATGTCAGATGACGATCTTGCTTTATCTTTGCTTACTGTGAGACATCGATGAAAATAAGTGGTAGCCAGGAGGGGTCAAGTCTGGTGAGTACGGCGGGTGGGACAAGATTCCCAGCCAAGTGCAGAATGGTGTCACTGACCGCTTTCGCGTCAAAGCTTTCTTTTATGCCGAAAAAGCAAAACTTCACACACTGTTTCCCACTTTTCCATCTATCTGTCAGTCAGCTGATATGATGTGGTACCCATTTTCCTGCCTTCTGGATCTTTTCCATGGCATGCTGACCAATAGCCATGCTGTCACATATAGCTCGACGACCGTCATTTAACTTCTCTGCCATTTGTTGTTGAGTTTATATATCGTCATCTTCCAACAATGCTTGCAATTCGGCATCTTTTCGGTTGACCTGGGCGTTCTTTGTCTTTCAAATCGAAATCGCCATATTTGAATCGTCTAAACCAATGCCCACATGCTTCTTGCGTTGGGACATTATCACCGTAAGTTTCTACAAGTTTATATGTGTAATGTAAGATGTGTAATGTACATATATATGTCATCCGACGGGAAGTCGGCGAAAGTATGGGTGGTTGACTGTGGATAGGGTCTCCCTATTCTTGACAAGAGAGCATATGTTGGTACCCTGAAGAGCCTGAACATCGAGAGGCGAAACATATACCCTCCAATTGAAGGGATGGGCGGGGCTCGTTCCCAGTCAGGCACCTAACAAAATGTTCATATATATATATATATATATATATATAAACATTTTATTCAAATATGTATAAAAAAAGGCTAGCATCCGGCAGTTTTTTGTTCCCTAGTATAATTAAAAGTGGGTAATTGCACTCCACTTCGTCCGTTCAAAATCCACAAATTTGTTTAAACATTCTGAGTAAAATGAATTTTTAGAAATATTTTCCGGGGTGTTTTCCAATTTTTAAATTTTCCACTCATCAGTTACAAATCATTTCTCACACTCATTTTGATGGTGAAATTTTGTATTCCGTTCCGAGAGAGATGAGAAAAGGGAAGGAAAACACTGAATCATTAAAAAATCACACACGCGAAAAAATACTTCCCGTATATAATTTTACATTTCTTTTTGGTATCACTTTTCGACCAACAATTTTCCACATCGTTTGTTCCCTTGTTGTTGCGGTCCTTCTCCCCTTTTTTACTCATCTTCCGTTCCGCTCTTTCGCTGAACGACTAAAGAAAAGGAACAACCCAGTCCTGCATTGAAATATTTAGTTTAGTAATTTTATTTCAGTCGTCGTTGTAGAGCCAGCGAAATCCATACACAAAATAACGGTGATCGTTTTTTTTTAAATTTTAATGTTTTTAATTTTTTTTGGCGTGGACATATAGAGAAGTTTAACTTTAATATCTCTAATATAGTAGTTTTCAAAATACTCGCAAAAAAGCTTTCGCTGTTTATATTTTTGGAATTTTTACATATTCACTCATATTTCGAAAACTAGGCTTTTTATCGACGTTTGGCGGCCAGTCTTTGAAAAGGCATGTTTCGGACTAAGCAATAACCCAAAATGAGCGAATTTTCTTTTTTCGAAGTTGGTCAAAAATTTAAAATTTTTACTTCCTACCATAGATTAATTATTTGTTCTTCAAAATTTATTTCGTTTCTTTCAAAGTAATTCTCTTTCACTACAATGCACTTATTCAATCGTTTTTTTCAGTCTTCGAACCAGTTTTTATGCTCGACTTCAGATATTTCCTTCAATGTCGTCAACGAACTCCCTTGAATAGCTTTTATGAACTTAAGTCGGCGTCCACGAAGTGGTTTCTTCAATCGAGGAAATAGGAAAAAGTCACATGGTGCTACATCTGATGCATATGGTGCTATGGAATTGTATTTATTGGATTTTTAACGAAAAATTGTTCTGCCACAAATCTGAACATGTTTTAACGGACTCACGCAAATGATGCATAACGCTTAAACAATATTCTAACTGTTTGACCGTTTTAAGGAACTCTGTGGACAATATGAGGGTTGCTATTTATGTACCCGGAATAATAAATAAAAACAAATATTTATCGTCGAAAATGTTAGCATTATCAGGAGATTATTTAATCAGATTAAATCATCTCCTGATGATGCTAACTTGGTTAGCATCATCAGCCTAAAAGCGATTTGGTGTTTAGTGGTAAATTTCTTTGATATTAGAATTTCACACCGATGGTTCCAATAGAAAAATTGAACTAATAACATTCTTTGTTGATTGTTTGACCATTTGGAAGGAATTCTTTGTGGATAAAGACACCGTCGAACAAAAAGAACACTTAATGGTATGTCTATTCACACCTTTTCAACTGTTCAACTTTTTCGTTCAACATGCGTCGTAACGTGCCTTTCAACTTGCGTTATTGAATGCGTTAGCGCATGCATCCTAGCGCAAGGTAAAACCCTGCCTCGTCCCTGTCCACATTTTTCCGTCACTTTCTTTCAACATTCCTGGCGAGTTCAGTAAAGACGGTTTTTTAAAAACGTTAAAAACGTTTTATTTTGTAAGTACTGTTAACTGTGTAATTTCAGTTTCATGAAAACATCTGACATTGTTAGGTTAACCAATGCAGAATAAGGAAAAATGCAGAAAATCTGTATGGACAAAGGTATATTTAGAATAATTTCTACAATTTACTACAGGAAAATATATACTAAAAAAAAATATTCCTTACACACTCAATTTACAATTTTATTACTTTTTATTTCATTTAATATAAAAATCCGTTATACCATTAGAAAGGTGTAAGACTGACTGTTTACATTTCAGCATGATGGTATTTCATGAATTTTTACCCTTCATGAGTTCGGTGCTAATTTTCTAGCCTCATTCATTTCTAGCCTCATTGAATTCCTCGTTTTTCTGCTGCTTGTCGAACTTGTTCTTTCCATCTCAGTCTTGTACGTCCAACTTTATTTTCCCTGTATTTTCGCTTCATAGATTTGTTTTGCTAATCTGTCTTCATTCATTCTGTGGATGTGTCCGAGCTAGCTTAGGTGTTTCTCTTCTATAGCTCTTTCTATTGGTTTGGTTTGTATATTGTATTTTTCACTCTATCCCTATCTTGTAACTCTATCTATTTTGCTTAGGAATCTCATTTCTTCAGCTGTAATTCTACTTTTTTTGTCTCTCTTTGTTCAGGTCCAAGATTTACTGCAGTATATCATTGATGGTCTCTCTACTTTCTGATACACCTTTGCTTTTACCTCTTTCGGTATATCTATTTTTCCTAGGAATGTTGTTTTTAGGGTGTTTTATAGTTTGTATGGTTTTCACAGTTTTTCGTTCATTTCACCGTCCATTTTTCCATTATCTTCTATTACTGTGCCTAAATACTTATCGTTTTTGAATTGCTCCATTACCTTGGCATCGAGTACAATTTTATGTTTTAGTTTTGTGCCTGCAATTGTCATTATTTTGCTTATGTCGATATTAGCTCTTCGTTACATATCGCTAAGCTATGTTGTAGTTTTTCTTTAGAATCTGCCATTAGGACTATATCATCAGGAAATAGCAATTCTTGTGTTGTCACTGTTTTCATTTTTCTAAAATCTATTTTAGTATTTTTGCATTTTGCTTTTTTTGCAACATCATCAATAACTACTGAAAATAATAGCGGACTCAGTATGCAGCCCTGTCTTAGGCTTATTCCTGTCTCAAATTATGTGGATTCATAGTAATGCTTTCTTAATTTATTCTTGTTGTTGTACTATAAGACCTTGATAATTTCTATTACCCCCTTTTCTATTCTTCTTCTCTTTAGAATTTTCCAGTCATCCCTTCTCTTTACTCTATCAAATCCTTTTTTGAGGTCAATGAAACAAATACGCATTTCGGTTTCTTTTCTTAAGTTTTTCTCCTAGTGGTCTAATTATAAATATCAGAACTCATATGCTTTTACCCTTTCTAAAACCATGCTGTGGTTCCTCTAATGTTACTTCTAATTCTTTTCTCAGCCTATACTCTATTAACTTGGTAAATATTTTTCCAGGTAAACTTGTTGGTGTGATCTCTCTATAGTTTTTATATTCTTGGATGTCTCCTTTTTTAAACAGGAGCTATATTATACTCATATTCTTATCTGTTGATACTTTCTTTTGTTTCTATTATGGTATCGTTTAGTAGTGACAAAAATTCTTCCTTTCTATACATTTCAGCATTTCTACTGCGATTTCGTCTTGCCCTGGAGTTTACGTCTCGTCGTGCGTCATGATTTTTTTTGCGTCCTTGCATGCCTATCGTTCAACACCGTATGCGTCTAACTTTCAAAAGATACATGCATCTTGCCGACCAAAAGTTGAGCAAGTGTGGACATATCATAACATGACTTTTGATGCGATTTTTTTCAGCTTTGGTTCATCTTTAGCTCGATACTCGTTTGATTGTTAACCGGTTTCTGAGTCATAAGCATACATCTATTTTTCATCACTAGCAAATAGAAATTTCAGAATGCCATGATTTAAAGTTTTTCAAAAAATTTATGTTTTAACAAGATGAGAAGACACACGAGACAAGCCTAACTTGTTCTACAAAATTAATTTAATTGATCCAGATGATAGTCTAGTAATATCTACAATGTCTCTAACACTTAATTGGTGACTACTCAGCACAAGATCCAGAGCGAGGTTCATCTTCAACTGTATCTTTATCATCACTAAAGTCATTTTACCGTTTTTTTGACATATTATTGTAACAAAGATATTTGAAAATTTCATGCAAATGATTTGCTCGATAAAGGTATCCATGAATAAATATTTTTTAAAATCACTGACAATTTTTTTTAGCAGATATTATTTAGATTTTAACATAATAAGCGAAATGACATGAAATTTCTAAGAAATGTCAAGGATGGTTATACCAACTTAAAAAACAAATGGTTGTTTCAGTACATAAAGCGCCCGAAACTTTAAAATAAATATTATTTTATTTTTCGATCATGGTAGTATGTTTCCGTATTTCTTCAGTATTAGCTATATACAGAGCAGATTCAGTATTAGCTATATACCATAAATTATTCGCCATAGAGCAACTGGTGATAGTAGAGATCAAAATAAGAGGATTTAGTCAATAAATGCGTTGGCGAATGTTGTTAGTTATTAAAAAGATACAGTTGAAAGTGAATCTAAATTTTCGAAAAATTGAGAAAATCTCAAAACGGTTGAAGATATCAGGTTGAAAATCGGGGTAGTTGGGTTTTCAAAGGTGACAATACCGAATTTGGTTTGAGCCTAGTTTCTACAGGGCGAATTAACTCGCTTATATTTTTTTACCCTATAAAGCTGGGAATATTTTGACTTTAAAATAGAGAAAAGTCATAATTCCCACGTAAAAAAGGTATCCTTGGTCAATATCGATATCTCACGCCGTTTGCGAGATATTTGTGTTTGAATATTTCATTGCACATCTTGTCGATGGCTAAGACATCTGCAGATCACAAAATGTGACTTCAACACGAGGAAAAAAATACTCAACGGACTTTATTTAAAATAAAAAGATTTTTGAAATTTACTTAAATAGGCAGTTACTTAAATATCGCAGGCTCTTTGTTAGGTGACGCCTCACATTTGAGAAGATATTTTCTTCATTCCTAATAACAATGGCCGCTTGTTGATTTTTTCGTCTCGTGTATTGATTTCATCATGGTAAACTAAAGACTTCATATGACTTCCCAATAAAAGTCTAACGAATTAATATCTGGGCTACGAGGTGGCCATGGAAACTCACCACCATGCCCAATACATCGATGTGGAAAACCTTGATTAAAATTATTTCGCACTGTAACAATAAAATTCGATGGCGCCCCATCTTATATGTACCACATGTCTTCTCTTAAGTTTGGAGGTTCAAAGGACCTAATAAATCATTATCTAAAAACTGTACATATTGATCTCTATTCAGTCTTTGCGGAAACTCAAATGGGCTGATTAAAAAATTGTGGATGATGCCGCACCAAATGTTAATTGAAAATTCGTGCTGGAAATGTCGCTCTCTAGTAGGTAGGGGGAAATAATGATTATTTCGCCAGTTAATAATTCCGCGTCTGGTAAAAGTTACCTCGTCAGTAAACAATATCTTTTTCAGGTTTTTCTTTTATGTAGTAGATTTTGATAAAATTCTGATCTAGCCGGCAAATCCCGAGACAATAAATTTTGAACAGGCGAAAAATAATAGGGAAACAATTTTTCTTTATGGAGAACTCTTGAAACGGTATATTTGGTAATTCCTGTAGATGCCTCCAAACGCCTGGTGTTTAGTTTAGGATTTTCCGCGATACTAACCAAAATGTCTTCGTCTTATTCTACCGTTACACGTTTCGGTCGTCCACTAGGATTGTCCACTAGAAATGATTCTTGTTGGGTACAGTTCTTCATACCTTCTAATTGCAGCGCGACTATTATAATTTACTTGTGCACAAACGCAGAGCATATTCTTTAAATCACAGCTAGGAAACTGATTAAGTCTGGGCATTTTTTACAAATTATTTAATATCGTCTCAAGATTGGAGAAACTTGTTTCCACCTACGTTTAATAGGAGAGATAAAAAACAATGACAATTGTCATTGAGAAGTAATAATTTTTACACAACATTCAAGGCACACTTTGTGAATTGCATATTTTTCAGCCATCGACAATTTCTGCAATGGGATATTCGAACACGAATATCTTACAATCGGCATGAGATATCGATATTTATCAAGGGTTCCTTTTTTACGTGAAAATTATGACTCTTCTTTATTTTGAAATCAAAATATTTCCAGCTTTATAGGTTAAAAAATATTAACGAGTTAATTCCTTACCAAGTAGGTAGTAGGCTCCCTCTAGGAAATAGGCTCAAGCTAGTACTAAATTAGGATTTGTCGTCGTTGAAAATCTAACTATCCCGATTTTGAACCTGATATCTTCAATCGTTTTTAAATTATCTCACTTTTTGGAAAATTTAGTTTCACTTTCAACACCTTGTATCTTTTTAATGACTGACATTTGCCAAGACATTTTATGGCGAATAAGTTATGTGTCACTCTGTATTTTCTCCCAGCTGACTAAACAATTAGTTAAGAATCCCCGACTAGTAAAAAAACATAACCTATAAATCATCTTTAAAGATCCTCTCTGTTCATCGTCGCCGCTCACGTTTAGCGATTAAAGCAACAAACATCCTTCCAGCTCCCCGCCCGCCCACTCCTCACCGGGAACTTTTTGTAAAATGGTCTTAAACATAATCCATCAAAGTCTTAGCGCACCACTATCGTTTCGTTATTTTTTTGCCTTCATATTCTCCTTTCCGGTCATTACGTTATAAATAGATTTATGTCGAGTAATAGCCTTAAGATTCGGTCAGTCGATGTTGTGGTGGCAGTATCCGCTAAGGTCAATTTGATTGGGTTTTCTGCCTTTAAGGATCATTCTGTAGTTTTTTTCTTTGCTAACTGATATCTTTTTTCTTTTTTTGCATTATTGTTAACCTTCTAAGGTGTTTTGTTACATTAAACAAATTGATGAAAGGGAGATTTTACGTAATTTTTCTTCTTTGCTCCATTATCTCGTACTTTTAAATGTTTTGGATTATTTGATTTAGATACATTCAGTGTCAAAATGTTAAACAGACTGAAATAATTATATTTTTTAACTTTCCATGAAAAAAATTAATGTTTTTCATTTTTAATGGATTTTAGATGCGTCAAAATGTTAGACACAAGATCAGTTTTATAAGAAACAGAAAAACATATATAAATAACAGTTTAATATTGTGTTGTTTTTTTACCATCGTTTATACAATCAAAAAATTTTTTTGATAATGAATCATACATGTTTTATTGTTTGTTGTGGGATTTCCTCCCATAAAACCTGAATCAAAATAAAGCCTTTTCAAATCTCCCATGTTTGTAAATTGTACTAAGTCATCATAAACTCATCTTGAAAGCATCCCCCAGACGTGTTATATTATATTCAATTATATTCAAATCTAGAGATACAGCAAACCAGTCCAGTTTCGAAAGATTATTTTGCTCGAACCAATACATTATCATTTTCGCCGAATTAATGGGGGCGTTATCTTGTTCAGACACTGGTTTCACTCATATTAAAAGACAACTTTTGTTCTTCTTCCTACCAAACAACTTCCTCCTCCCATTTGCCGTCTCGATAATTTTTTTCCTTCTCATATCCTTATCATAAATAGCAAGCCTCGTGAAAATATGAGGGTTGCTATTTATGTATCCGGAATTGGCAACAATGGTGTTGCTAGGCACCTTCTGACATATGCATCGTAATGTTTAACATTGTTGACTGTATACGTACACAGAACGTTTTGTCATGCCGACGTTATTTGAAAGTTTCATCTCAGTCAAAAAATTAAATTAACTCGTGAGAATTTTCGTGCGATGATTGGTTAATCCACATTCGACGTGGATTATCTCAACAATAGTACATCGATCGAGTCACTGGTCAATCAACTTTTGGCGATAAAGCACCATCTAAAACTACTGTATATTGCTGGTTTAGTGAATTCAATCGTGGCCAATTCAAAATTGGTTGTGCCAAAAAACATCGATACTGTGCGCGAACCGATAAAACAAGTGATCGTCATGTGACATAACGTGAGATTGAGGCATCTCTGGGCATCATTATGATAAGCATACAAGATTTTACATGAACATTTAGTCGTGAAAAATATTTGTTTGTGTTGGATTCTACATAATTTGATGGCAATCGCTCAAAAAAAGGCTCGTGTCGATTGGTGCAAAGAAAGGCTCAAAAAATACAATCATGGTGCGTCAAAAGCTGTATAATATCTACACTGTATAATGTCTACACACGTGACGAATTGGAATTGGAATTGGATCTATGCGTATGAGCCCTAAAATAAATAGCAGCCGACTGTATGAGTTTTTTAAAATGAGCCAAACCCAACAAAAGTTGTTCGCGCAAGAAGCACTTTGAAGCATATTGTCGCCTGTTTTTTTGGGATATATAGGTATGTAATATAACTACAGTGCTGCTAGATAATTGTTGAACGGTTAATGGTACACAACCACTTCTTTGAATGTCAGAAACCTTTAAATAAATAAGATAAAACAACCAGCGATGCAGGATCATTCTTCACCATGACAACGCGAGCTATCACACATCGGATCTAACTATTCAATATTTGACCGGTCAAAACATTGAATTGATGGGTCATCCGCCATAGAGTCCTGATTTGGCATCCAATGCCTCAATCGGATTGGAAAAAGTGTTACGAAAATTAGTTTAAACTTATGCAAAAGTATATTGATTATCGTGGAGAATATTTTGAAAAACAATAAAACCATTTCCAATGATAAATATTTGTTTTTATTTATTATCCCAGATACATAAATAGCAAGCCTCGTAAAATAAGAAACCATCAGGCCCATCCAGATTAATTTTTTGATCGGAAAAAAATATTTCCCTCCCTTGCTCAGTCCATGACATGACCTTTTCAGCGAACGCCATTCCGGCTAATTTGTGGCAAATATTTAATGCTGGTTTCTTTGTCAATTTTTTTCTTATAATATTTTCATGTTTTTTTAATAACTTCATATATTTCTAACTTCTGTTTGAATCTTAACTTCCGCAGTAAATGCAATTCGATGTTGTTCTCAGGATGAGTCTTTTTTCTCTTCTTGACAGAGCACGTGCCGTCCCAGATGAATCATGACTTCCGTATGCCTCGCTGAACCTAATCAACTTGACAACCGATGAAAAACTTTGTTTTAATGGGCGTTCAAGTCCCTACAACTTATCCTGTCTGCGTGTTACGAACAAATTAATCGTCTTTCTTCTTCTGAAAAACACTTATTTTTTCCCATAATGAATCACAAAATTCGTCATTTTTTCTGTACAAATCTACAAGATTAAACTGATGATGCGCTGAACCAAACTGATAAATTGTGATAAAATCTCTAAATTATTAAACGGGTAAAAAGCGTAAAGCAATGGCCTGTCGCTTCTGTACCAAAACCGCATTCTTCTGTCTGTTTACTTCCTAAATGTCTGTGATTCTTTCTAGGCAAGAGTGTAAAATCCGACAACGAATTACCTCTCAGTCATGTCAGTTAAAGGCTAGGTAAAGACCGATGCCTTCTGAGAACTGTTCTATGTTGGTCACTCGCTAGTTGGTAGGCTTCCTGATAGACGTAAGCACATAACCAAGGATTGCTGACCGTGGTTCGGAACCCATGTTAAGCTGTAGGTCAAGTTGCTAAATAACCTTGTAAATGCTGATGCGTCTCTACCCATAAATCTTTTTCTAGGTTATCAAAAATCTTAAATATAAGCCAGTGTGTCTAACATTTTGATGCTCAAAAAAGAAAATGTTTATTAATCATTGTTTTATATTCTGATCAAGATCAGTTATGGTTTTTCATTATTTCAATATTTGAACTTGTATTTTAAACAAATATAAAAACAGTAACAATGTATAATAAATCTAAATTATGCTTTAAATGTATAATAAATTTATATTATGACACATCATATACATTTTTTTGAAATTAATATAGTTTGTCTAACATTTTGTCATTGAATGTGCCTTGAAGAAAGTCCTTAAGAGGTTTTTTTTCTTCATACTTTAAGCCACTTTAGTTCTCGTTATATTCCTACATGTGTACTGACTAATATGTACGTATTAACATTCAATATATCTAGGAATATTAAAGTATTGCGTTTGGAGAAAGTTTATTAGCATAATTAAAAAATACATACACTGTAACGTCTTCTAAACACAATATTCAAAGAAAAAAGACTTTCCAATAATTGGAATAAATCAACAACAATAATTTCTCACAAAAAAATGGTAATTAAACGGATCTACAAATTATCGTCAAATAACACTTTTTAATGTTGATGATTAACAATAAATCAATTATTCTACTGAAACCTTCGGTGTGAAACACTAAACTCCAAGAGATTTATCACTAAACACCAAATTAGTGTTTTAAACTTCTCGACGCGAGCTTTCGCTAAGTATGTTAGTATCATTACGATATGATTTATTCTAATTTTAAAACAAAACTATGTCCTATTTATCCATAATATGCTATATTGAAAAGTTCGCGGAGTGGAAATGATAAAATAAGTTTATAGTTGAAAAAATAACTTTATTCTTCCGTATATTCTCCCTTAGGCTCAATACATTTTTCCAGCGATTCTTCAATTCATTTAGCCCATCTCTATAACTTCTTCATTTGATGAAAAAGGCTTGGTACGTAGGAATTGTTTGAGGTTTGGGAGAAGATAAAAGTCAAAGGGGGCCACATCTGGTGGATATGCTGGATGCTCTAATTCGTAGTGTAATTATTTCAAATTGGCCATTGCAAGAACACCTCTGTAAGCCTGTACATTAACTTGATGAAAAAAAAAAACAAAATCTTCGCTGAACCAGGTCTTTTGCGTGGAACTGCGTGTTAAATGTGGCTGGCAGGCATTTGGCAGGATCAACATTGTGTTTAAGAGTACAACAAAGCGTGTTAAGAGACTCCCACTTTGTCTGAAAATAAAAGTCTCCGATTAGTGCGTTCTACCCGTTATGACATACGGAAGTGAAACCTGGACACTCACATCGCCATAAATTCAAAAAACTATATGCTTGGCATTACAAGACGAGACAGAAAGTCCTGCGCATGGATCAGGGAACAAACGAAAGTCTGTGATATCATTGGAAGAGTAAAGTAATTGAAATGGAGATAGCCAGGCCATATAGCGAGGCGATGGGATGACAGATGGTCTAAGGCAATCCTGGAGTGAATACCGCTTGATCACAAACGTCCGCGAAGAAGACCGAAAGTACGATGGATTGATGACATCGTTATCGTTAAGTAGACCAGAGTGGCAGAGGAAAGCCCAGGACCGTAAGAGTTGGGAATATGCTGAACAGGCCTTCATCCTGCAGTGGATCGACACGGGCTGATGATTATGATGATGATGATATATATATATATATATATATATATATATATATATATATATATATATATATATATATATATATATATATATATATATATATATATATATATATATATATATATATATATATATATATATATATATATATATATATATATATATATATATATATGTGATAAAAAATGTATAGGACCAGACTTGTTTTGTCTAGATTTATTTATTTTGTAGTATATTTTTCCAATAAAAATGGTCTTTATCTTAAAGCTAATGGATTCCCACTTAAACTGTTATCGAAGCTATTTGACAATAACCGATACGTACATCACGCACGGGATATAAAACTCATTGAACAAGCAATAAAAATAATAACACGAACGCCAACAAATATAAAGAACGCTGGTATTTGTACTGTCAAGATAACATAACATCGCGTGGTAATCACAAAAATTAATTAAAATTAATTTTTCTTTGACATTGAATATGACATTATTCTGCATATAACACACACATAGTCTATAAGGTTGCGGCAAACATTAACCGGAATGGAATACCAGATTTCTTCAACTGTCTCCTATAATGTTGTGGTATTTGATGTTTCCTTAATGTTACATGCATTTTTGGGGTCATTGTTGTGCTGAACGTTTCACTGTATTGGTCACTGTAATGGTAAATTCATGTTCGTCGCCATAAGGCAACATAATATTCTGTAAGATCTTTAAGTAAATTTCTTTGGTCATATTTTGTTTTATCCAATGAATTCGACCCACTCCGGCATATGAAAATGCACCCCAAATTTTAATATTGCCACCACTATGCTTGATGCAACCAACAGTATTGTTTGGATTCAAATGATTATTCATTTGATGCCGAATACATATTCTTCCGTTATTACCAAATATATTTATTTTAGTATTGTCGGAAGAACGAACATTTTTTCAATGTTATCTATTTAAATTGTTTCGTGCAAACTCCTTGCGTTGTTTTAAGTGTTTTTTATTCAAATAGGGAACTTTCCTTTCAATTGTGCCATTATAACTAAATTGTTGCAAACCCTAATACTTCTCGTAATGATTGGTAACTATAATTCGGGTTTGGCAACCGTTGAACTCAAAAAACGATTTTTCACACTTCGCGAATTAAACGGGCATCTTCTTGACTAGAAGTTTTTCGTTTCCGGTTTCGGAACTCTGGTTTTTGCCACATGTTTTTTTTAATACGTTTGAAACAACGCAAGGAGATCTTTTCAGAGTTTGATAAATAAATTTATACAATTTTTGCTGTTCTCGCAATTGCAAAATTAGCCGGCGTTCTTCGTCAGTACAATGTTTATACTATTATACACAGACAACTTACACCAACAACGCCAATCACACAATAAAAAGCAATTTCTGATAAAATGTGAACAAACTTATCAAAGTACTTCAAGACTCTTATTTTTTTTATATTATTTTTTAAATAATATTCTCGAATTTATATATATATATATATATATATATATATATATATATATATATATATATATATATATATTATTATTATTATTATTCTCGTATGGGTCCTGGTGGACCATGCGAAGTACAGTTAGAGGCGTTTGTTGTAGTTATCCTTCCTTTGCGCCCATACTGATTTCATTCTTTCACTATGAGCTTTTTTCCTTTCGTTAAACCTCAAGTTGTTCTGGTTTTCTTACAGTTTTTCTCTCTGGCCAACCTCCCAAACGTTAACCTTGTGTCTGAAACAAATTTCTATCCTGAATTTCACTTTGTCTAATATTTGTTGATCTTAGGTCCTCTTTAATTGCAGCAATCCATTTAATTGTTTCTATTTTAGCTCTACTCCTATTGTCATAAAATTCAACTATTTGTCTAGTTGGCCTATTCGGATTCATCAGTTTTATGTGTCCGTAAAACTTTAGTCTTCTTTTTCTCATATCGCTATGTATATCTGTGTATTGTTTGATTTCTTGGTTTTCTCGAAGTCGGTATGTTGAGCTATTTATTTGTTGGGGCCCTAAGATTTTTCTTTCCTTCTTTTCAATCTTCTCTATATCTCTCGATTCAAAATGAGCGCTCCTGCCCCATATAAACTGCCTTAATAACTGTATTGTAATGTCTCAGTTTTGTGTTTTTAGATATGCATTTTTGTGGTAAATATTTTGTGTAAGTTTCAATGCAGTTTCCATTTTGACATCCATTGACATCTACCCTTATTCTTTGATTTACCCTTTTTCTATGATTATTTCACCCATATATTAAAATTGAGAGATTCGTCTGATGTTACCATATTTTGTTTTTAGAAATGGTGTTCTTAGTTTGTTGCAGGTATTGTGTATTTTCAAAGGAAATTTGGAGTCCTATCTTTTCTGCTGTTTCTTTTAGGATTTTAATCTGTTTTTGTGCCATTAATATATCTTGAGCTACAATTACTAGATCATCAGCAAACGCCAATCTATTTTGATGTTGGTTCTCGCCAGTTTAATGGGCTGATCAATATTAAGGGCCGATTTTTTTACACGCCACTCCTGTATTACTTTTCTAGAACACAGTTAAATAAGAGTGGTGAGAGTGCATCTTCTTGTCTAACTCCAGTTTTAATTTCGGAATGCTCTGAGATGTCACCCATGAGTTTAACTTTTGACCTTGTGTTAGATAGTGTTGCTTTTATAATTGCCATCGTTTTCTGGTCCAGTCCTTGTTCTTTCAAGATATATATATATATATATATATATATATATATATATATATATATATATATATATATATATATATTATATATATATATATATATATATATATATATATATATATATATATATATATATATATATATATATATATATAAGATTTGTAAAATCTCGACGCTTCCACTTTGAAGCCATTTTCAAGAGAATTTAGTTGATTTACTCCGAGGTTTCAGTCTGTCTACTCCCCAGAGTTCACGGCTAGAAAAAAACGTGGGCGGCCATATATTTCTTTCTGATGAAAATATCGTTTCGATATTACGGGATCTAAATACGTTCGTCATTTGGACACACGGACTATAATCTTTAAATCTGTTCCTTTCGCATTTGAACAGTATACATCCCCAGGTCCAATTTATAATGGAGACTGAAAACAATTTCTCCCTTTTCTTAACCTTCTAATATCAAAAAAGCCAGACCAAAACTTCTCCTTTTCTGTCTATCGTAAACCCACCCACACAAACCGTTATCTAAATGCGAACTCACATCATCATTCATTCCAATTAAATTCGGTAGTCAAAACTTTAGTCACGAGATCACTAAGATTGTCCGATAGGGAACAGAGGCAAACAGAACTTAATTCCCTAGAAATGGCACTAATTCAAAACGGCTATGATAAGCGTCAAATAAAAAGGCATATAAATAAAGTTCAGGCAACTGGTTATACCAACCAATCTACTAGAGAATTGTCCCAATACCGTAAAATTCTTCTGCCATACATCAAGGGAGTTAATGATAAAATTTGCCACATATTCAGATCCCGTAATATCGAAACGATATTTACATCAGGAAGAAATATATCTAGTTTCCTTAGACCAGTGAAGGATAATATTCCACAAGAGTCACATGGTGTCTATGAGATTCCTTGTTCTAGCTGCTCCCAATCATATATCAGCCAAACTAATAGACGTGTCTAAAATCTCATATATTAGAATTCTCTCGCCGTCCGAAAATCGGATCTCTCCTCGACTATAGCAGAACATCATATCCAAACGGATCACAAAATAGTTTTGGACAAGGCCAAAGTAATCGCACCTATATATTCCTACAAACCCCGCATAATTCGTGAAGCAATTGAGATCGAAAAACGGCCAGACTGCTTAAACAAGAGGGATGACGGTCTTAGAGTTCGAAACATATGGAAACCGCTTATTTCCAAATTGCTCATCCGAAACCCTTCCAGTCAAACGTCCACCTCCCGTCTCACCCCCATCCCTCAACCGAGTGCCCCACCAACAACCTCACCAATTAATACAGAGGTCGCGCCATCCACGTTCTTTTCTAGTGTTTTCTAGTTGTTTCTAGTTGTGAAAATGGCTTCAAAGTGGAAGCCGAAACGTCGAGATTTTACAAATCTAAAGCGCGGTTCAACCCGAAAACCTAATAATTCTAATAATACCGACCGCGGAAGCCTTTCCGAACATTGTATATATATATATATATATATATATATATATATATATATATATATATATATATATATATATATATATATATATATATATACATTTTCAATTTTGTCAGCTCTAAAGATTTTTAATATATCTACGAAATAATCCGAGAAAACAGAAATACACTGGAGGGCATCGGAACCGGTCAAGCGATAAATTAACGCAACAGGGCCTCCTGATACACAAATAAATCAAACGTCCAACACCCAACGTTTTCCCATTAAAACCGCAATTTAATCGAACGCGGATACAGGACGCTGTTTGTTAAAAGGAAGCATCCAAAAGGACTTATCAATAAATTATTTACCTGATGGAGAAGGGTTTGAATTGGCCTGATGCGAGACCGTATTCTACCCTTTATGTGAGAACAGGTTTAAAAAATTTAGTTAATTGAGTTAACAACTTGAAATAATATTAAGGTGATCCATTCGAATGTTTTATTTTTCTGTATGGTGTTTAAAAATCAATGGATGAACTTAGTTAAACATTTTTAGTTCACTTATATTATTAATTTTTATATGGGAATCTTTGGTGTGATACACAAAATTAAAAGAGATTTACCACAAAACACCAAATCATTTGCTTTTAATTTCTCGACGTGCATTTCACTAACCATGTTATTATCATTAAGAGATGATTCATTCTACAGAGTTTGCCCAATAAGAATCGCGATTGAGGCGATAAAAAACATTTATGAAGAAATATGTAAAATAACTTAATAATTCTTAAAATACACCGCCACCAGCGGTTTTTCCAGCCTTCATACACCCCCTGAAAGTCCGTAGCTGCAAGGCTATTCAAGTATTCCGTTGAAGCCTTTTGGACTGTCTCAATCGTCCCAAAAATTCTGTGGGAGTCGCATCTGGACTATAAGGTGGTTGGGGCAGCGTTGCCACGTTGTGTTTGGCCAGTGTCTCATTTACTATTAATGACGTGTGACTGGGTGACGGGTGACCTGGCTGGGCGCGTTGTCATGATGGAACATCCAGAAATCGTAGATCTCTCTTCGGACGCGGCGGACCCCATCCTTAAACATTCAAACGGGCACAAACACTTTGAGGACCACATCTTTTACATCAATGCGCATCGATGTCACTCTTGACTTTATTGGTTGATCAGATGTGTTTGTGTACTGGATCGTACTTAAAGATGCAAGTTTCGTCATCGGTTATCACTCTGTTTAGAACATTTTGATCGGTCTCCCAACGTTTCAAAAGTTCACGGCAAATCGTCAGACGGTGTTCCTTCTGCCCGTCGGATAAAACCTTAGGCATCAACTTCGCGCACATCTTTCAATGCACACACCTTTCTATGCCATCAAACGAACACTTAACCGACGATCAGAGTTCAGAAATTCTAACACTTTGGCCACATTTTCATCGGTTCGGACCGATATCGCACATCCAGCGCGCTGTTCGTCTTCAACGTTTTCCCGGCCTCCTTTGAACATTGTATGCCACTCAAAAACATGTATTCTGGACATGACTGTATCCTTGTAAGCGTCACGGATCATGCGAAAAGTCTTCTTTGTTCAATTTTACGTAAAAATTAATGACACATCGCTGCTCGATGTTTTCTTGTATCTTAACTCTCGACGCGAACTTAAAACATACGTTCACTTCTTGTACGATCTACACATTCCAAAATTTCGCAGACAATTGAACCAGGTCTCGAAGGTTACCTGTCATAAGACCCCTTCGAAATTACTTGTAAAAATAACCGTCCACCCCTTGCCCTTGGCAAAAATAAATCAGGCTCGATATTTATTGGACTAACCCTGTATATTAAATTGACTGAATCTAGACTCTCTAGATTGAAGTGATTTAATTTAGATCCCAAATTCAATTGATTTAATCTAGATTCTAGACTGAATTAGTTGAATCCCCTTCTAATGATGCTAACATAGTTAGGAAAACGAATTAAATTGACTTGGTGTTTTGAGGTAAATCTCTTTGAGTTTAGTGTTTTTTTATATTATAAAATATGAACAAATATACATAGAGGGGACTAAGTTGGTTGGAGAAATTAATCCAGCTTTCTGGAGAAAAAAGCACAAATGCCTCAATTTATAAACCCATCGTGCTTGATTTGGTTGTTTATCTAGCCATAATAATCCAATAATTCTTAGAAGAAAGAACCTTCCCAGTTAATGTCAAATCAACTACGTCCACTTATTGCTCAAAATATAGTGATGTAAGGATATCACCTCCCTCTCTGTTGCCTCATATCTCACATCTCACATCCGTAGCCTAATGGTTATATTTCTAAAGCCTTCAGGTGATCTGAAAGAAGGCGCAAGTGATATTCTTCACCAGTAAATGTCACCAAAAGGAATACAGACTGCTTGTAGAAAATAATCCTATTTTTTGGTTGCAAAACCGTCAATTTGATAGAATATCAAATTGGTCACCTCAGATTAAATCAGGGATTAATCAGTGTTATTGATTGAAAACCCATTATTTAAACAAAGACCAGTCATTCTACTGCAGCTATGGGGTAAAACATTAGTAACCTCCTGGGCCTACTAGAGGATACCTGGTATGAGGATTGTTATTTATGTATTCGGAATAATAAATAAAAACAAATATTTATCATTGGAAATATTTATAGAGTTGTTCCGTTCGATGTGTGAGAGCTCGCGTTGTCACGGTGAAGAATAATCCTGGGTCGCTGGTTGTTCTTTCTGATTTGTTCAAAGACTTCTGGAAAACAAATGGTTGTGTACTATTCATAATTAACCCTTCTACGATTCTCTAGTAACACTGTAGCCGCATGCCCATTTATTCCAAAAAAAAACAGGCGACCATTTGCTTCGAAGTGCTTCTTGCGCGAACAACTTTTGTTGGTTTTGGCTTATTTTGAAAGACTCGTACAGTCGACTGCTTTTTACTTTCGGGTGAAGATCTAAGATTAGATGTTATACACGGCTATTGATGCACCACGGTTGTATTTTTTAACCATTTCTTTGCACCAATCAACACGAGCTTTCTTTCGAGTAATTGTTAAATAAATTAAGAAACAATGTTAAAATTGTTTTTAAATTAGCTATAATGAAAGTGGCAACGTCGCATTGACTAATTGAGATGATCCGACCTGTTGATGCTAAAACTTATTTTAGTGTGTGTATTTATGTTCCATTTAAAACCAACATTGTATTCAGCATGTGAATATCACGATATGCTTCTAATTTACGGAGATGCTGCTGGCAGCCAGATTAGAAATATACGAGGACTTTTTCAACGTATTCAGGAAAATATGCTAAAATGGTGTCAGGCTTGCATAGACTCAAACGGTGGACATTTTGAACCAGTGGTGACTCGCAAGGGAGGGCTTTGGGGCACCACCCCTCCAGCATTTATCACAGTAAACAATTTTTCAGAGCAAAACACCAAATTTTGTTTCCATTTAGTTTTTTTCCTTTAACTCATTTTCCTGGTTCACCTCCTGTATAGGGTTTCAATAGCTCGAAAAGTAAAAAGGAGGAAGGGGAAAGCAAAAAAAATCTTCAGCAGCACTATTTTCTTCTAGGCCTTCCCACTTTAAATACCTATGAGCCGCCACTTAGCGTGACGTAAATCGTTTCAAACATGTTATGGTATGAAAAATTAGTACTAGTAATTTCTTAGAATTCAACAATATTCAACTTTGACATTAAACGACAAGTGTAAGTTTTCCATTTTTTGTAACAAAGCAAACTAAATTTCTACTGAAACGTATGGAACAAACGACTATACAAACATGACATTCAATTTTCAAATTATACCCTAAGAGGCTAATGATACAAAATACTTAATTTTTAACGTTCTCAAATATCAATTCCTACAAAAAAAAACACATGTCGTTCAATCGATCTGGAAATGGCCAGTGGAAAATACTAGAATTTTTTTTTCTGACAACAAATTATGTTAAAATCTGCAACACCATAAGGAATTGTACATGACAAAAAATACTGAAAGAAAATAATGAGATAAATAAAGTGAAAGGTAAGGTAAATGTCAAAAGAAAGCGAATTTTTCCTTGAAAAAGTGAAGACGGTTCAATTTGCTAAACACCTTAGGATATTTCAGAAACCGTTCTTTTTAAATCGTAAATTGTATTTGCGTTTATGATTAGATGTTCCTTTTACACAATATAAACAATACCATAAAGTCAATGAAAATGGGAAAACTCCTGAAAAAGATAGCATAGTTGCTGTGGTACTAAAGGCTTGAGGTCAAACGTTCAAAATTATACTCAAAATATCGCAAAATAAAACATTTATTCATAGATAAATTTAATCGTCTCTTGATGATGCCAACTTAATTAGTCCGTTAAGTTCAGTGCGATTTGGTGTGAGTGAAAAACTCATAAGGTTTTTTGATAAATATTAGAGTTGTCTTACACAGGAACAGTTTCTCTTATATTAGAGTTGTTTTACAGTGGGGAATACGCCTGGTACGATAAAATCTTCTAGTCCAACTCGCTAATACAAGGTACGAAACCGCATTATCTTCCAAAGTCTTCCAAAGCCTTCCAAGGAAGGCATTGTCTCAAATGTCAACTCTCGAACGACATTGCGTCTATAGCTAATTTTTCAGGCTATGTTCACGGTTGAAACTTGAGAAAATTCTTAATAGGTGTTTGGTTATTCTGTTTAGGAGAATGTTGATTAACAATTTTATATAAGTTACTTAAAATTAATTTCGAGTCATAGAACTATTACTCAGGTTCGTATTTAGAGATTACTCAAAAATTGAAATTTTGAAATCTTACTAAGATCTTTTGATATTTTTAGGTTTTACATGTTGTAACTTCTTTCAATTATGCATGTGGAATGCTTTTACAGATTGCGTCACGCCATTAGACGAAATATGGCTGGAACGTCAATAAAAGCTTTTACACGTACGTAGATTGAATGATTTTAGTAATATAAAGCTATCTCTTGGATGCAAGAGCTTTCGCTTTATATTGGATTTATTTTTTTTTACATTTTTACATGAAGGGAAACATGGAAATATTCCACTTTCACTTTTTCGTCTTTATTTTTCTCTGTCGTTACGCATTCCGGAAGCAAATCACGGCCTGGCTGAGATACAAGGGTGATATTTCACGAAACACCTTTTGAATACATTCGAGACAAATTTGAAATAAATGCGCTCAGATTAACATACAAGGGTCACCTTGAAATTGTTGCGATTTGCCCAAAAATTATTGGGTTATAATAACGAAAAATCTTATTTTTGGTGTTAAAGAACTGATTTAACTTTGAGAAGAGAAGTAGAAACAGCATTTAGAAGAGTAAAAAATTGAAAATCGGCTTTATATGATAACATTCTGACAGAATGGGGTAACAATAATAATAATGCATAATAATATTAATAATGAAATAATACAATAATCAAATATGCAGCAAGAGGAAATAGAAAAAAAGTCATACGGTGTCATTTCTGGTGAGTATAGTGCTTGTAGAATGGTATTTGTTTGGTTTTTAGAAAAAAAAATGTGAGCGATGGTGTTTTATCGTGATGCAAAAACTATCAATTGTTTTGTCACAAATCTGGACTTTTTGTCCCTAACACTTAATCGGGGATTACTGACTTTCCGAACGAACTACATCTTCACCTGTCTCTCTATCATCACTAAAGTCTTTGTATCACTTACAAGCAGACATAGTTTCATCTATGTAACACTTTTTTAGCATTTTTAATACATCAGCAATGGAAATTTCGTTTTTTAGACAAAATTGAATATATGTTCTTTGTTTGATAGATTTATTGACGACAAAAGTTTTTATCAATTACAACAGATGTTTTATTTCTAATTGTTGTCAAATTTCGAGGCAAGTCACACCAACTGAATAAACATATGGTTGTATCGATACATAAATTGCGCAAATCTTTTAAACAAGTCATCTTCTAGTGGATCTTGTGTATCCTTGTGTAGTTCCGTTACACAAAAAATACTCTTACACAAAAAAGAAAGGTTATAAAGATCAACAATTATAAAGCCAATGTTTTTAATAGTCATGCCAATAGGATCAAGGTGAAATCTTTCAATTTCATGTCTCATTCTAAGCGATGCAGCTCATTGTGGGCTGTAAGAGAAATCGCTCAATAAGGTCGATAATCACGCATCATTGTTACAAGTCGATGTCTATTAAGAGTCAGCATTGAAACAAATCTGTAGCCGTAAAAAAAGCAACAACGCTCTCGCCAGATATTTTGAATGAAAGAAATTATAGATGCATCATTTTCCTAGATACTTTTAGGATGACCAGAATCTTATCATCATAATTCAGCCTTTTTCGCACTAGATTTCTGTTCACTTTCGGATTTTCTCTAGGTCAAAGCTTTCTCTAGGCCTCTACAAACTTCGGCCTGCGGACCAAATCCGGCTCGCGATTAGCGAATTTAGCAAGCGTTTGCTCGTTTAAGGCGCGTACTCGGCGACTAGTTTAGAAATTATATATAATAACAGGAAAATTAACACGGTTTTGGCCCTTGGAACTTAGTGGAGTAATCAGTATGGCCCTAAGGCTGGAAAGTTTGGAGAACCCTGCTCTAGACCATCGTTTCTCAACACAGGAATATGGTGGTCGCAATGTGTTCAAAAAATAAGTCCCGGATACAAACAACCTTTTATTAAATTATTTTTAATTTAAAAACAAGTATTAAAAATTTTAATATTTCGAGCTAATAATAACATAATAAAATAAATTAAATATAGTAAATTAAAACCGTTTGAAAAGGAAAGGAAAGGATTTACTGTAAGAGGCGCATTAGCATCTAAGGCTATTTAGCGACTGGACATACAGCTTAACGCGGGTTCGGAACCACGGTTATCAGCTACCGATAAACCCAGGCCAACACCCCCCTCAGGCTATCAAACCTTGGTTATGTGCCTACCCATAAGTCTATCAGGAAGCTTATCGACTCACGAGTGACCCATGTAGAACACTTCTCAGAAGGCATCCGGCCTTACCCAGCCTTTAACTGGCGTTACTGAGGGATAATTCGTTGTCGGATTTTACACTCTTGCTAGAAACAATCACAGACATTTAGGTGTGGATATGTGTGGGCGTGTGTGTGTAGGGTAGGAAGTAAGACGGACAGAAGAATTAAAGAAAAACACCCATCCGAGCGCTGGAATCGAACCAGCTACTTTTGGATTGCCAGGAAGGCGACTAACCCACCAGACCACCGCGGCCGGCCAAAAACTGTTTGAAATATTAATTTAATACGACTCTAATAACACTAGAAGAGCAATGTCCAAATTATTTTTTTTCGAAGAAAAAGCTCGCCTGCTTTCAATTTCAGATAATATATATATATATATATATATATATATATATATATATATATATATATATATATATATATATATATATATATATATATATATATATATATATATATTCCATATATATATATATATTCCATATATATATATATATATATATATATATATATATATATATATATATATATATATATATATATATATATATGTAACTGAGGTAGCCGATACTTGATGGAAATTCATTTAAATAAAAAAACCAAGATTTCCACTATATTTAAAACTTGTACGTATGACAATTGTTTCGACACAGTGTCTTTTTCAAATACTGTATTTAAAACTGTGTGTCGAAACAATTGTCACACAACACACACAGTTTTAAATATACACAACAGTTTTAAACATCACAACAGTTTTAAATATAGTGGAAATTTAGATATTCATCTTGGTTTATATATATATATATATATATATATATATATATATATATATATATATATATATATATATATATATAACGTAAGTTTAATTCAATTAATTAATGTAATAATTAAAAAAAAGATCTTATAATTAGTATCAACAATTTATTAAAACTTATTAGCCATAAGATGTGAAATGGTTTATAAAGCCATGGCTTTATAAGCCATCCATCGAGAAGTCGGCGAAAATATGAGTTGTTTGATTGTGGAGAGGGACTTCCTATTCTTGACGAGAGAGCATATATTGTAAGGGATGGGTGGGGCTTCTTCCCGGTCAAGCAACTAACCATTGCTCATTATGGCGGAGACCCAAGTTATTGTGCGTTCCACATGAGATTGTGGAACCCAACGGTCAGGGGTATATAACTCCTGACTACTGTTAGTGTGTAATGAGTGTAATTATTTTATATAGAGTGTTAAAAGGTCATAACAGTTTCTGCTAAAACTTGTAAAAAACCTGTTTATTCTTTCTCATGGCAATGCAAATTATTTTATTTTTTTTTTTTAATATTTACGAATAAATTCTTATCAAGGCTCCCTCATATGAAGGGAGAGAAACAAATAGATACTGTAAATAAAGAAATAAATGTCAATGTACTTAGATTTTTATGGTACACCGCAGAATAATATTAATTCCAACAAATTCCCAGAGACGCGATTTATGTGCCCAATAAAAGAAACCAAAAATGAGCATTTTTATTACAAATAAAAGCGAAAAGTTTAAAGACCCATTAACAGTAACAACTACGGTTGCTCTCGGCTCTTTTTTTCTCTTTCGTTTTCTTTTAAAAGATAAATCCAGACTAGACTAATCAAAACAGCATTCCGCTTTGTGCAAAATGGAAAAAAAAGGGCTCCGCATTTGAGAGCACATTCAGCTTTCAGGCCTGCACTAACAGTATTTGTCCGGGTCAAAGCAATTTTGGATAATTCACTTTTGCCAAAAAAGTCGCAAAAAGGCATAAGATTGATTTTGAATTTATCGCGGCGAAGCTACAATTTTTCAAAGTAAATACCTAAAAAAGGGGATTTGTTCTGTTTTGCTAACTTGTTATAGAGCGTCTATGTTTGTCAAGGTGGTTCGCGGAACAAGGACGTTTTTGAAACGGGTAGTACTCGGTTAGTAGTGGGAGACGAGACTAGCCTCATCCTACGATGTTTTTTAGTATTCATCATACTGCTGTGAATTTGAGAGCACCGCGTGTTTCTTTACCATTCGTTTGTCAAAGATGAGACCGTAATGAAAACGCAATAATGTGATATCCTTTTAATATCCTTCTGTACTGAGGATGAGTACGAGCCCTATAAACTATATTGATAAATTGACGGGGACTATCAATAACGGCTCCCATTTGCTCAAACAATGTTTGAAGAAATCGAAGATTTGACTATTATCATGAGCGATGAAGTCAATTTCCATTTAAATGAGTCGATGAACAAAATTGCCGATTGTGGGCTTTAGAAAATCCGTGAATTGCATTAAATATCTCTATACCGTCAACAAACAACGGTATGATGTGTTGCTGGTAAGTGTGGAATTTTCGGGCTATTTTTTTAAGAAGAGCCACAGTAGCCGTTAATTCATCTAGCCACGTAACAATGTTTGAAAATTTTTTCGAATCTGAACTTCGAATGCGAGGAATCAACAGGAAGAATGGTTGTTTCACCAAGATGGAGCTAATGCTCATCACGACAGAGCTGGTTTCAATTTTGTTTGTGTTATAGTTCCTAATAGAGTCATTTCTCGCTTTGGTCTATGTTCCGGGGCCTCCTTGGCCATTGGTCCTTTCGATGTGTGATTTCTATCTTTAGGAATATATATATATATATATATATATATATATATATATATATATATATATATATATATATATATATATATATATATATATATATATGTAATTAAATTGAAGAAATCGATGTAGAAATGGTGGGAAGTGTTGAGACAAACTTATTTGGACACCGGGATTTTATTTGTGGCGCGTATAGTGACGTATAAGTACGCCGAGCAAGATGTTCTGCTAACCGAACAAATAGTGACAATTTTGAACAATTTGTAACATGTAACATGTTTGTCTTTGTTATTCTGCAACTTTTATATAAATGATTTTTCCTAAATTGACTTCTCTTTGTGGGTTTTGCAACGTAGTGGTGCAGAATATCAAATAGTCAGGTCTGTTTTCAAATTTTGTAATTGTTAATAACTTCTTAATTTTGCAACCTTTATATAAATGATTTTTGGTAAAATTACTTATTTTTACGAGTTCTACAACCTGTTAAAATAAACGACTCAACTTTGAAGATACACACACACACAGATATATATATATATATATATATATATATATATATATATATATATATATATATATATATATATGTATATATATATCAGACGTGGGTCGTTATTTTATAACTATTATTTCATATTAACGTCTAACAACAGTTATCGATATGAAGAAATTACAGGTACACTTTTAATATTATATGGAGATGTGTAGTCGCTGTTGCCTCATCCCCCGTTCTAAACGAAATAACAATTAACTCATCAGACACATATATATATATATATATATATATATATATATATATATATATATATATATATATATATATACATAAGAAAAGAAAACTATAAGAAAACGTATTCAGCTTGTGCAAAAGATTCTGGAAGAAATCGGGGGAATTATCAAAGCTAAGCAGAGGCTAAGAAAGAAAAGGACACGAATGTTTTCCTTAATGCGTGAGAATGGTACAATCTGCAGGGAACGGACGGAAATGTTAGAGATTGTCCAAAGATTTTATTCAGGGTTGTATGAGGACCAGAATCAAGCAAGAACAGCAATGCCCACTGAAGAACAAGTGTCGGATATCCTGGTAGAGGAAGTGACAAAGGCTATAAACTCGATGAAAAATGGCAAGGTTCCAGGAAAGGATAGTATAACTGTGGAGATGTTAAAAGCTAGTGGTCGGACTTTACATAATATACTAGCAAAATTGTACTCAAAATGTCTCAAACAACAAGAAGTACCCAGCTTATGGAAAAATGCAGAAGTGATTCTTTTACATAAAAAAGGAGCACGGGATGATTTAAAGAACTACCGTCCAATAAGCCTCCGATCAGTGGTGTACAAAGTTTTCACCAAGATAATATCCAAAAGAATACTAAGAAAACTTAATGACGCACAACCAAGGGAGCAAGCAGGATTCAGAAGTGGATTCAGTACATTGGATCATATCCAGGTTCTACAGCAGATCATAGAAAGACACAACGAATACACTATGCCACTGTGCTTGGCTTTGATCGATTATGAGAAGGCATTTGATTCAATCTCAAAGCGGGCCATAATGGATGCACTTCTTAATCAAGGTGTAGAGAAAGCCTATCTAAATCTACTGGGATCGATATATGATGAAGCTACAGCGACAGTCCACCTTGACGATCTTGAGGTTGGAATAAATGTAGAGCGGGGTATATGACAGGGTGACGCAATATCGCCTCTTCTTTTTTCAGCCTGCCTGGAAGAAGTGTTCCGTATTCTGGATTGGGAACAGGATGGAATAAGGATTAATGGTGCATACTTAAATCATTTTAGATTCGCAGATGATATCGTTCTTCTTTCACAAGACCCCAGAGGAGCTGCAGAGACACGTACCAGAGCTGCAAAGGGCTGGGGAACCATTTGGCTTAAAGATAAACCAGAAGAAGAGTCAGGTCGTGTTCAATAAATTTGCTGAGGACAAAAGGATTTCTGTTTTAGGAACGGATGTGGCTGGCAGGTATTTGACAGGCTCAACATAGTGTTTAAGAGTAAACTACCACTTTGCCTGAAAAGAAAAGTTTTCGATCAGTGCGTTCTACCCGTTATGACACACACTCACATCACAGTCAGTTCAAAAACTTCGAGTAGCACAGAGGGGAATGGAAAGATGTATGCTTGGCATTACTAGACGGGATAGAAAGACCTGCACATGGATCAGAGAACAAACGAAAGTGAGTGACATGGTTGGAAGAATAAAGTAATAGAAATGGAAGTGGGCAGGCCATGTAGCGAGGCGATGGGACGAAAGATGGACCAGGGCGGTTCTGGACTGGATACAGCTTGATCGCAAACGTCCACGGAGAAGACCGAAAACTCGATGGACTGATGACATCATTAAGTTTATTGGACCCGAATGGCAGAGGAGAGCTCAGGACCGCGAGAGTTGGAAGCATGCTGAAGAGGCCTTCATCCTGCAGTGGATTGATACGGGTTGATGATGATGATGATGATGATGATGATGATGATGATGATGATGCTATATATATATATATATATATATATATATATATATATATATATATATATATATATATATATATATATATATATATATATATATGTATATATATGAGACGTGGGTCGTTATTTAACTAACATATGTTATTTTATAACTATTATTTCATATTAACGTCTAACAACAGTTATCGATATGAAGAAATTACAGGTACACTTTTAATATTATATGGAGTTGTGTAGTCGCTGTTGCCTCATCCCCCGTTCTAAACGAAATAACAATTCACTCATCAGACGAATAACAGGTAGCTGATTTGATAACCAATACAAAATAACAGTCGTAGTTATAGTTTTGTCGTTGTTCGCTATTGTCGCGTTTAGCAATCTTAGAAAATAACAGGAGTGTCGTATCAGCGGTCGACATTGGGCAGTGTTATTGATAAAGTTGAGTAATTTTGTTAATAAACCCTTTGTTTTAATTAAACGTTTGGACATTTACATATATTCTTTATATATAATATCTAAGTTATTTACCTATTTGGTTACTAGCATGTAAAAATTTAAACTTAAGAACAACCAATTATTATAATAATATTCCGACTCTACCTGTAGAGTAATAAAGGAGATCCCCGCATAGTCCATTGTCAACCTTTAAACTATAAAATGACAAGACATCATAAGATACGAACAACTACGGTCTGCACATTTCATATTTATACATTAATAACATTTTAATGGTCGACTTCAAAATTATTTGTACTAGAACAATCTTCAAAATATTAAATTAAAATTTATATTATTAGAATGCCTACTAGTTGCTGTTAGTAATATGCACTAGATTATTTAGATGTATTTAAAAAAAGTCAAACTAAATGTAAATATATAGGAAATAGGAATATTAAAAAATCGCAATAAAATTACATTTTTATGGGTTCACTGTTCAGATTATCACAATTTTGCATTTAAAACACAATTATTACTAAAATCAAATGGTTATATCTATTATCTAACAATTTTTATATTGTGGGTTTATACCTACCCCTTTTTCATATAATAAATCTGTTCTGTGCGCATATTGTACGATTTTTTTTGTATTATGCATTTGATTTAACAATTTATAAAAACATTCTTAAGCTGTTATTTTATAATCATTATTATATGGTATATAACGAGTAAATATGGTTGTAAAATGTCTGTTACAAGAGCAAATGTAAGCGAAATGTGATAATATTCTTAAAATAACATTAACAGTTCCAGCTGTTACTTAAAATAACAGTTTTGCCCATCTCTATTAAATATATATATATATATATATATATATATATATATATATATATATATATATATATATATATATATATATATATATATATATATATATATAAATATAAAAATAATAGGTGGCTCAATCTGGCAATCTTACTGACCAAGGATTATTCTCAAATTTGAAAATGATATTTTTGGGAAACTAACGTCTAACAGGATTTATGTAAATATATCCTAGCGATCTGAGCAGTCGTTTTATCTTCTTCAAACTATATTTGGTTATTGTTCTGTTAAAAACGTCTCGATGCTGTGAATATAGCGCAACCTGATTTAAGAGGAGTTGTGATCATAATGTAACCTTTGTACTTTGTAAAAGTTTTCGTCGGACCAATATTGAAAATGTTATTTTGCTCTGACTCTCTCTATGTTTGCAGGCATACATACAGTTCTTTCTCTTTCTGGAGGCTTCTTTTTCAGTGCAGAACCAAAATTTTTAACCAATATTTTGATTTTGTTTTACCCAATCAATGCGCGTTGTGTACCGTTCTCTTCAGAGAGATCCCTCCACCAGAGAGACACGCTGGAAATTTGATATTGAATATTGTTTTTTTATAACCATACTTAAAATAAAAAACTTACTGCACGTACAATGAGAACCTTCTTTATTTTAGTGCTAAATGTTTATGTTTTTTTTCTAGGTGAAAAGTTGAGTTATTCGTAATACCAAACGTGAGAATGGTTTGACGAGAGACTTAGGATCATTTTTTTCGATACAGACATGTGATCACTCTCATCGTGATCCAAAATGTGACCTGATTCAGTCAATGTGTGTTGATCGTCGAAATTTTTTGGATATCGGAAGATTTTTGCGGTAAGTCTTGACTCATGTTATAATTTAATATATATATATATATATATATATATATATATATATATATATATATATATATATATATATATATATATATATATATATATATATATATATATATATATATATATATTCCATATATATATATATTCCATATATATATATATATATATATATATATATATATATATACATATATATATATATATATATATATATATATATATATATATATATATATATATATATATATATATATATATAATATTTTTATCCCTAGTAATCAAACGAGACATAGTTCGCCTAGTCGTACTGCCTGTATTTAATAATACAGTTCATTATTGTATGGTGATCATTAGTATGATCAAGAAGACCGAACTTTGTTTCTCTTTTATTATATTTTTCGTCAAACAGTGAAGCTGGTATCTAATTTGCTTAGTAAATGATGCATTTATTATGTAAATCTGGCAATAGTTAAAATACTCAGTGAAATAATCATAATATATTTCTTATTATATTATAATATATTCTTAATATATTTCTACATTTCATCAGAAATCTCTGATATGTTCAAATGGGTTTATTCAGTTACAAAGAAATCCGTTTCATATCATTAATGTATATATGCAGTAAAACTCGGTGACAACGTACCGGAGGGGATCTTAATAATCTGTACGTTATATAAGAAGTTCGTTAAAAAAATGAAAATATGTAGGTACCTATACATACATATGTAATTTTTATGACTTTTAGTAATTCTTGACAAAAATACACACGTATTATAATGGAAGCAAGAACGAAATAATAGAAAATTTCATTTTTAAAACTCAAAAATTAAAAGTCTACTCTAAAAGTAATACACAAAAAAAATTAAAACTACTTTGTAATATGAGTTTGCTTTTGTTGTAAGTACATTTCTATTTCAAGCGCTACGCTCAAAATGCCATCTTCTATAGTGCTTCTACTTTTTAAAAATCGTTTTACGTTTTTTTATCCCTGTGACGGCATCATTAAATGTTGGGAGCATTTCTTCATCACTCTCAAACTATTCAGCTCCACCAATCTGCGCGGTAATCTCCTGGTCGGTAGACATTATTGTTGTCACAAGGTCATTATCCACATCAACGAAAGTGTCTATTATAGTGGAATTTAATTTTTTCAAGTTAAAATTATTATTAGTAAGCTAGTCACTTAAAGGCAGATTGTCCTCGTCCTCAGCTTGCTTAATAAGCCATTAGTGGGAGGCAAATCATTGTCCTCGTCGAACTCGCAACGTGGTTCCATGCATGTTTGAAACAATTCTTAACGAATTAATAATTTAATAATAAATAATTTTAATATTAATAACAATTCGAAAATCTGTTGCCAAGCTTTAGAAACCATTTCAATAGCATCGAGCATATTTACTGCTATTGGTGTGCTATTTTCAATGCACTTAAGATTACTGATCATAAGCTGTCGTCGATAATAAACTTTCAAACTGTGAATAACAACTTGATCTATTGGTTGCAGAACGGATGTAAAATTTCATGGGAAAAAATCCAGTTTAATGTTTTTTTAGATTCATAAGATCTTCTCCATGAATTTTCTAGAACTCATATTGTACTGCTTTTTGAATCTATGTAACCAACTCGAATCGCAAGAAAATCCACCAACATTAAACAACTCTTCGGTCTTTGCCTTAAGAATGGGCCCAACAATTGTGGTATTCATGCTTCTTTGATACGTAAACCATTGAAGTAATGCTTTATTGATTTTTTTCAACTGGTTTGTTGTAAATTATTTTAGCTTGTTTCGAAACTCAGTGGAATTGCAATATTTTGTTTGTTTTTCAGTATCGTGGCCACACTTGCCTTTTTCAAAGTCATGGATTTATAGATGTCGATCTGTTTAGCACCACTTTCTATCTCCTGAATTATTGAAATGTTTTCATTTATTATTAAAGCCTTCCGAACCATTTTAGTGGAACTACCTTCGGTTGATTCATCTACGCTTAAAACACAATTCGTTTATAAATCGGTTTAGACACGATCACAAACAACACAACTTTACTATACAGCATCAACAAGAATATTACGTTCCTAAATAAAATTATCAAGAATAAGCCATTTAATACCTTATTATTTCCGGCCATTATTTTCGGTAAAGATTTTTGATTCGGAACTAAATTCACCCACTTACTAACTAGAAAGCGCCATTTTTATAAAACAGCCTTCTCTGTTGGGGTTAGATATTATATCAAAATATATAGAGTGCTTCTCATAGTTTCTGTTTCTGCCAAAGTTTAATTAGTGTTAAATTTGTAAATTCCACTATTCGTGTTATAAAGGATAGCTGTAGGGTCTGTACGGGCTCTAGCTGCATTTTTAATTAATCGCCCTTAATTAGTCTCAAATTGGAAGTGGAGAACCCAATTAATATCTAATCTACCGCGAAAGTACAAGAATGTACTTTTAATTGAAAAACTTTGCGTAAACTGTTTTGAATTTTTTAATATTCGACCGGAGTTATTTGAAGAATTGTCGAAAATTATATAATATGTGTCGTTTATTCACACCCTCTAATGTGTTATGAGATTGTTCTGCACAAGAATCTTTTTTTGGGGTCGCGCAAAAAAAAAAGAGGTCGCTTTTTTCAATTAAATTTGTTACTTCGTTGATTTTTAATATTTTTTTTTATTAACACCAAAACACCCTCTAATTAATATAGTTTTAATAGGTATTCATTGATTATTTACTTTAGGAAAAATATAATGGACAATTAATGTTAATTCTTGCTTTACACATTCGTATCTAACATTTCTTTCAGCTTCTTTACGGTACCTTGTACAGTACTGAATTGAAAGTTGCCACTTGTAATACAGAATTTTAAAAAGAGGCTGCGGATGTATCTATAGCAAATGTGATGTCATTTATATATATATATATATATATATATATATATATATATATATATATATATATATATATATATATATAACGTGTAACGGAACTAGGTTTCCTAAACTTTACCGAACATTTTTCATCTCAATTGGGAGAGAAAAGTTCATTACAATAAGAATAAAAAAGCTAAGGGTTTCCGCGAAAAAAATTGTTAATCGAAAAGTTATTATAAGAATTACACAGTCTTACACTAAAAAAAATTTGGTGTCTAAGATTATACAAGGATTGGTTCCTGTATATTTACCCTATTGTCAGTTTGTCGTTCAGTTAGTTCCAGGAAAATTCACTAGATGGTATAAGCATTGCCTTTCCGGTAACTTAAGTGATTTTCAACGCTTGAACTAGCGTTGAGATTAGTTTGTGAGTTCTCGCCGTGTAGGGTAGATCTAAGTTGACTTCGCGTGAGATTTGTGTTTAGGAAAGGGTTGTTATAAAGTTAACCTAAAACGTACTGTGTTGTAGATTGTTGTATTTGTGTTGAATAGAAATAAAATGAGTTCAAGTAGAAGAAATTGTGTAAATCAACCTGATATGTTTTGCTACATATGTAGACAATACATATTAAAAGAGAACAGAAAAAATGTAACTTTGTAAAGAGAGCTTATCTTGGATACTTTGGTTTAGGCTTGGTGATCAGGATAAAACCTGGGCATCGCATCTGGTTTGTAAAACTTCTACAGAACATTTACGATAGTGGACTACCGAGGCAAGAAAAAGTCTAATATTCGGCGTACCGATGGTTTGGTTTTCATTGAACCCAACACGAACCACCACCCACTTCGAAGACTATTATTTCTGCCTAGTAAATATCACTGGAATCAATCGAAACCACCGTAGACTTATCCTGATTTAGCCTCTGCAAGACGTCCAGGTCCCTCAATCAGAGATGCCGATAAACTTCCGATCCCAACGTTTGACCAGCTACCAGAGCTCTGTGAGGATGAGTATTGTCCCTCTGATCACCTTTCTGATACTAATGAAGGTGACAGTGATTATGAGGGAATGTCATCAATTCCTCAACGTTTCAACCAGGATGAGTTAAATGACCTCAACAGAGATCTCAACCTGTCAAAAGAAGCTTCTGAATTACTAGCTTCCAGGTTGGACTACAAAAATTTACTGAAACAAGAAACCAACATTACCTTTTACTGTACAAAAGAAAATGATGTGCTACCACTCTTTTCTCAAGAAGACAATCTTGTATATTGTCACAAAATTAGAAGACTCCTGGAAAAAATAGGTCTTCCTGAATATTTTCCAGATGATTGGCGCCTATTTATTGATAGTCCAAAGCGAAGTTTGAAATGTGCTCTTCTACACAATGGGAACAAATATAGTTCAATACAAATTGCTCACTCAACGAAAATGAAAGAAGAATATGACATCATAGCTTTGGTCTTGGAGAAGATACAGTATCATGATCATCAATGGGTGATTTGTGTGGACTTAAAAATGGTAAACTTTCTCCTTGGACAACAAAATAGCCACACCAAATATCCTTGCTTCTTGTGCCTCTGGGATAGCAGAGATAAAACACACCATTGGGCTAGAAAACAGTTACCTAAGAGAGAAAAGATGGACGTTGGGGAAAGAACGTCATTAACGACCCCTTAGTTAGACGAGAGAAAATCATCTTTCCTCCACTGCATATCAAGCTGGGCATAACGAAGCAATTTATAAAGGCTCTTGATAAGAATAGCTCATACTTTGCATATATAAGGAAAAAATGCCTTAGTTGAATACGGAAAAAATATAGCAGGAATATTTGACGGCCCAGAAATATGACCACTCATTAAGGATCCTGCCTTCGTAAATTCGATGAATGAAGTTGAGCGAAAAGCCTGGACTTCATGTGTTGCTGTTGTCAACAACATAACAACACACTACACATAACAACACCTAACAAAATATATATAATATAATAATAAACATTTCGTGTTTACTTTTTTTATTTGATCCATGGATTTAAATTAAAATAGTGAAATGCATATTTTACAAACATTAATGCCATATTTGAATTCAGGGTATCAAATTCGTATGAAACCAGTTGCAAATATCCCGACACTAAACTAACTGTTGATCTATGTTATTATTTTGAGCAGATATGTGAAAAAGCCCATTTACCAATTTTTAATTTGTTATTATTTAACGAATAAATTGCAAATAAAGTAATGAATATGGTTAAAACAGCTTTTTAAAAATTAAGAATCTGCCATACATCCACTAAAAAATGAAAGTAGGAATGTCGCATTGACCAGTTGAGATGATCCGTACGATAAGGGTTTTTGACGACAACACTTATTTTAGTGAATTGTTTAAAAAGTGTCAAAAAAGTGTCGCTTAGAAACTAAAGCAAAGAATCAAATCAAATTTATGCTGAAACGTATGGAATACATAATAACTTAAGAGGATAATGAAACAAAAATTAATTTTCAATTATTACGTATTGTTACGTATCGTTTTTTTTTATTTACCTTTTCTCAGAATGCTGCCTGGATGGACAGTAGAATTTTCTGAATGCAAAATCAGCCTTTTCGGAAAAAAATAAAAAAGCGTATTTCGACCAGGGCTTAGAAAAATAGTATAATGACCATTAAATTTATAAAATAGTATAATTTCTATTATATTTATAGTCAAAATGAAGCAAATGTCATGTTCTATAATTATTTTTTCTCAAAATGCTTCTATCTAGCCCTGAATGGACAGTAGAATTTTCTGAATGCAAAACCAGCCTTGTATAATGACCATTAAATTTATATTCAAAATGAAGCAAATTTTAAGCCTATAATTATCTTTTTTTGGAATGCTTCTAGCTCTGATTGGGCAGTATAATTTTCTGAAGAAAGCTTAGAAACATAGTATAATCTCTATTATATTTATACTCAAAATGAAGCAAATGTGACGCTCTATAATTATCTTTTCTCAGAATGCTTCTCTCTAGCCCTGAATAGACGTAGAATTTTCCGAATGCAAAATCAGTCTTTTCGCAAAATATTAAAAAAGCGTATCTCGTCCAGTGCTTAGAAAAATAGTATGATGACCATTAAATTTATATTTAAAATGAAGCAAATTTCACGCTCTATAATTATTTTTTTTCAGAATGCTTCTAGCTCTGACTAAGCTATATAATTTTCTGAATGCTAAATCAGTCTTTTCAGAAAAAATAAAACGGTTCATCTCATCCCACGCTTAGAAATATAGTATAATTACTATTGTATTTACACTCAGAAAGGAAACAAATTTCACAGTTTACAATTGCCTTTCCTCAGAATATTTTTATCTAGCCCTGAATGGATAGTACACATTTCTGAATGCAAAATCAACCTTTTCCGAAAAAAATAAAAATATCTTATCCTATGTATCTTCTTATTAATCTTATACCATGCTTAGAAAAATAGTATAATGACCATTAAATTTATACTCAAAATGAAGCAAATTTCACGCTCTATAATTATCTTTTAGAAAAATAGTATAACAACCATTGTGTTTATGCAAATTATACTCAGAATGAAGCAAATTTCACGCTCCACAATTGAATTTTCTCCGAATACTTCTATATAGCTGGCGAGTAGAATTTTCTGAATCTAAAGTCATCCTTTTCGGAAAAAAAATTAAAACGCCGCATCTCATCTCATGCTTATTAATATTAATTTAATATAATGACCATTATGTGTATACTCACATATGTGTTATACTCAAAATGAAGCAAATTTCACGCTCTATCATTATCTTCTCTCAGAATGCTATCTAGCCCTGATAGGGCAGTAAAATTTTCTGAAAAACAAATATTTATCATTGAAGATTTTACTGTTTTTCAAAATATTCTCCGGGATGATCGTTATACTTCTGCATACGTTTGAACCAATTTTCACAAATGTTTTTCCATTTCGATTGATGTATCTCCAAAACATGCATTTTGAACGCATCAACCGATTCTTCTGGCGTCGAAAATCGTTAATCACGAAATTTATTCTTTAAGAAAGGGAACAAAAAGAAATCATTGAGTGCCAAATGAGGACTGTACAGCGGTTTTCAGAGCTGTTGTTGTCATGGTAAAGAATGATCCTGCGTCGCTGGTTGTTTTTTTCTTCAAAGGATTCTGGTAAACAAATGGTTGTGTATCATTTAGAATTGACCGTTCTATGATTCTCTAGTGGCACTGTAGCCACATGCCCATTTATTTGAAAAGAAAATCTTTTGTTGGGTTTGGCTCATTTTGAAAGACCCATACAGTCGATTGGTGTTTACTTTCTGGCTCATAGGCATAGATCTAAGATTCGTCACCTGTGTGGACACGAGCCTTTTTTTGAACGATTATTAAATTATGCGGAATCCAACGCGCACAAATCTTTTGAGCATGTAAAATCTTATGTACGCTTGTCATACTAATGCTCAGGTATGCCTCAATCTCACGGTTTGTCACATAACGATCTTGCTTTATCAGTTCGCGCACAGTATCGGTGTTTTCTGTCACAACAACCGATTTTGGACGGCAATCTTTAAATTTGTTCGTGAGCGAACGACTGCCATGATTGAATTCACTAAACTAGCGATATACGATGGTTTTAAATGGAGCTTTATAGCCAAAAATTCAAGTGAGTGGATCGATGCACTGTTATTAACATAATCCATGTCGAAAGTTGTAGTAAATTTAAATTTAATTTAATTTAATTTAAATTTTTAAAGTTAATTCCATTTTTTGAGATGACATTTTCAAGTCACTAAACAACACAAGTTCCATCCGTAAGACAAAACGTCCTCAGTACGCATACAGTCAACAATGTCACACTTGATGTATTTTTCAGATGGCGCTTAGCAACATCATTGTTGCTAGGAACCTTCGTATATATTGCTGTGGATGGGGAGTAGAATTTTCTGTATGCAAAATCAGCCTTTGAGGAATTTTTTAAATGTAAATATACTGATAATGTATATAATATCGATATGCAAATAATATCGAAAGCAAGCGAATTTTTTAAAGAAAAGTCACTTTGTAATCATAATAATATACACCCTATAGACAAAATATTAGTTAGATTTATTCTAGTTCGTCGAATATTTTAACTAATCTGGCTTAAAATAATGAAAAGAAACATTTGCTTTTTTTATTGGAAATCGCTAAAAATCGAGATTAGCTTTTTAACCTTTCTTACTGATTTTTTCTTTATTCGGAAAATTCCTTATAGATGTGTTCTGCTTCTGCCTAGAGCCTGTATCTCTTTATACTTGTTTAAGGCACTTTAGATGATGTTGATCAACTTTCTATACATATTTGGAACTTTCTGACCCTGTTTTGCCTTATGGTTTTGGTCGTGCGCAATTTTTGCCAGTCTGTTAGTTTTTGTCGATTCTATGTAGCTGGGCCATGCCGTTTTGTGTTCTCGTGCGAAGCGAACGATGTCTGATACCCCACTCTCTGATATTTTTGTTTTTAACTTTGTTTTTTACAGACTATAGTTTTTAGTATGTTCATTTCGGTAGTGCGGATATATTGTTTTGTTCTATTTGTTTCTGCTGCATGACCTGGGGTATGTCGTATCATTATTTTATATATTTTTTTATATACTTTATTATATTAATACTATGTTATAACTAATTATTATTATATCATCATAATATCGATGTTATTTTACAAATTAATTTTTTGTCTGCTTATGTCTTTATTAATAATATTTTCAAAGCACTAACATCTCCTGATGTATTCGTAATAACATTAAATATTATAATACCTTTTGAGCAAGCGCCCGATTCTCCGGATTTTGCTCTCATGGATTACTCTTTTTTCCAAATCTGAAGAAATGATTTATTGGGCGAAGATTTACTTGAAATAATTAGGTTAATGTTGAGAATATTTAACAGTTGCATTATATTGAAAAAGTTGTAAGGGTATTATAAATTTGGAACGTCGTTGGTCTAAATGTATTGAATTGCAAACTGAGTTTTTTTTAATTCTCAAAAATCTTGTGTTTTTTGTTATTTTGACAACTGTTCTAATGACACTCATATTATACTGATTTTATTCATGTCAAATGCAAATTTACTCAAAACTTTTTCAAACATTTTCGAACAAAAATCTTCAAAAACTTAAAAAAAATGAATTGGCTCATTTTCTGGTATTATGACCACGTTTGTCAGTATTCTAGCAGACGTTTTGCTTTATCTCTTTTAGTTTTCGAGATATGAATTTTCGAAATAGGAAATATTCGGAAATTTGCCTTCCCTCGATTATTTTTTGTAAATATCTCGACATCCGTTCCAGCTATCGAATATAGATTAATGTCATTCAATTTAATATTATTTTCTTCCTCGAACAGAAATTATACTAATACGCAAAGTTTAACATTAGTTGTAACATTATAAAAACTAGAGATCAGACTGGTTATAAAAAATAAGTCAATAAATCGTTTCATGTAATCACGTGCGCCATTATTTCAATTTATGAAAATATTATTTTATAGAAATTATTTATAAATTCATTTCAATTATTTTTTGTCGGTACATTGGATTGTTTCATTTTTTATGTTGTATTGTGAAAAAGTAACAATACGAAGTTTACACAATGATAAAGTTAAAGTTAGTACCAATACATTTTTCTCTAGAACGACTTAGTAGTAGAGGTGAGTCGTTATTAAACGATCTGTTATTTTATAATTGTTATTTCATATTAACGTTTAACAACTGTTACCGATATGAGGAAATAACAGCTATAGTCTGTTTCAAGATATTTTTTTGCCCTTCGGCAAAATGATAATTGTCCCAATAAATCTTAGTAAAAATATTCCTAGTTTCTTAAAAGGCTCCAGAACCAGAGTGGTTTAACTTCTGAATAATTTCGGGAAAAATAAAATATTATTAAATTATTATTATTATTATTATTATGTAGGACTAATACATTTTTTATCGGTTTGTGCATTTTAAATTTATTAGTACAATAAAAATAAATAAATAAATAAATTTATCTATTAGTACAATAAAAATTATAACTTAAGTTTATACATTTAATTCGGTTTCGCTCTCACTCTCACTTTGATCTACATTAATAAGAAGTGGTTCTATATTATCAGTAAATGATACATAGGAATCTTCTATTTTAATAACATAGTAAATCGAATTTATCCAAGATTTTTTGGGAATACATCTACAACCTTCCTAATTAATGTATTCTGATCTAATATTGGATTTTACCTGATGCCACATATGCTCAATTGGAATAAAAATACAGTAATATGGTATACAGTAATACGTAATAATAAAATTTTTATTATTATCTACTAGTTACTGTTGGTAATATGCTCTAGATTATTTAGATGAATTCAAAGTAAGTCAAACTAAAATTAAGTATATAGGAAATAGGAATATTAAACAATCGCAATAAAATTTCATTTATGTAAGACGTGTTCACTGTTCAGATTATCAGAATGTTACATTTAAAACACAATTATCACTAAAATCAAATTATTATATTTATTATCTAACGATTTTTGTATTGTCGCTTTATACCTACTCCTTTTTCATATAATAAATATGTTCTGTGCGCACATTGTACGATTGTATTTTGTATTATGCATTTTATTTAACAATCTGATCTATCAATCTCTCTATTGATAAACAATAACCTTGTCCAAACTCGGACAAAAATCTACTTCTTACTTATAAGCAATGACCTTGCCCGAGTTTGGGCAGAAATCCGCTTTCTATTTGTAACAGCTCAAACTACAATTTATCCATTTATTGGAGAATCTTAAAACTTGTTTGTTTGCCATAACCTCAACGCGTCTGAGTCTTTACTGTAGATCATCTAACGAATCATACTTAAGAACTATCATTGTCATTTAGTTATATTTGCGCGATCTCTGTGTTAGGCCGAGAATTTTTCGAATCAGTAAAAAATAATGAAAACTAGAAATATATAACTTTTTTAATTAGACTATATATTTAATTTATGTAAAATAAATTTAACATTCGCTGAATCTGATATGTCAAGAGGCGCAGTAGTGCTGTATGTGTTTTTTGTTTTTATTATCTTTGAGGGTCGACTAAATAAACTAGTTCCGTACGTTTCATCCTCCCACACCATCAATTAACATGTAAATTAACGGAATTATAGGGGATATAATGCAAAAATCCGTTTTGGTTTCGGGTCGATAGTCCATTCGGTAGTCCATCAGCACACATTATCCAGAGCAAACAAGCGGTTTGCACAGGGTCGTAATTCTTTTTTATAAAACATAAAACAAGAGCAAATGTTCTGCTTTCGGCTAGGATGGGGTTCGATATGGACCGGAGTGGGGTTTTATATCGGATATCGGAGGGTGATAATGTTGATTTATGTCGATGAGAATATAGAAAATGTATCCATCCATTGGGCGAGTTGCTTTGCAATGTTTTTTGTTTTGATCAGATCACTAGATATCGGACTTGTTAGAAAAGATAAGTGAAAAAATCGTTTCATGCAATGGCGTGTGTCATCATTTCAATTTATGAAAATATCTGTATGCCAAAATGCTTATAAATTCATATCAATTATTTTTTGTGAGTTCAATGGATTGTTTCTTTTTTTATGTTGTATGACAGAAAGGTAATAGTACGAAGCAAACAGAACGATAAGCTGTGACCTTGTCCGAGCTCGGGCGAAAATCCGCTTTAAGGAATATTTCCTTGAGTTGATTCTTTATGCCAAAAGTTCCGCACATTTTTTTTTATTACTTCAATATTTAGTATTCCCGGAAAAATTAAATTCTATAGTTTTTCTTAAAACCGTTTATGTCCATTATTTGCTTTTATCAGATACATGTTTTCATGCGAACTATATTGCGTTATTAAAATATTATTCACATATTGTTCGTAACACATATAACATACTTGTCGGGGGACGTAAAAGATTTTTTTCAACCAAGTTAAACCAACGTTAGATTGGCGTGTCACACGTAGGTTTTGAATATTTATTATCGAAATATTGTGTGTGTCGTTGTTGTTTTATCAAAAAAAAGGACATTTTAATTTTTCACGATGAAAATTAATGAGAAATGTGGCGGAAAATATATCAATATATTACATACATTATGTTGTTAATATACCGAGAAGCAAAAAGTGAAATACGCTGTAGTAGAATAGTCTGTATACGTTATCATCATCAGTATCAGCCTGTGTCAATCACTGCAGTCTGAAGGCCTTTTCAGCATGCTTCCAGCATGACTCTCGCGGTCCTGAGCTTTCCTCTGCCATTTGGGTCTATTATACTGTAATCAGTCCATCGTGCTTTCGGTCTTCTCCGTGGATGTTTGCGATCAAGCGGTTCCACTTCAGGACCATCTTCGTCCATCTTTCGTCGCATCGCCACGCTACATGATCTGCCCAGTTCCATTTCAATTCCTATATTCTTCCAATGATGTCTCTTACTTTCGTTTGTTCTCTGATCCATGTGCAGGTCTTTCTATGCCGTCTAGTAGTGCCAACCATACATCTTTCCATTCTCCTCTGTGCTATCCGAAGTTGTTGAAGTGACTGCGATATAAGTGTCCAGGTTTCACTTCCGTATGTCATAACGGACAAGACACACTGATCAAATACTTTTCTTTTCAGGCACACCAATTGCACTAGCAATTATTTCTATAACGTGTCGGGCTAATGGAGAAAATTGACTGTTTCTTGCGAGGTCTTTATATAAGTGTTAAAGGCTATTAGTAATCACTGTAACTGAAAATAAAGTAACTTATTTTTCGTTGCTGGTAGTCTGTTCTTCTACCTCCCGGACGGTATCCCCTTTCATTGAAATCATCTGCCCAAGATAGATAGAGTAATCCACAACTTCCAAATCCGTTGCTAAAATAGAAATGTTTTTCTTCTGCAAATTTATTGAACATGACGAGACACTTCTTCTGGTTAATTTTCAAGCCAAATGGTTCTCTAGCCCTTTGAAGCTCTTGTATGTGTTCTTGTAGCTCCTCTGGATCTTGTGAAAGAAGGACGATATTACCTTCGAATCTAAGATGTTTTAAGTATGCACCATTGTTCCTTATTCCATCCTGCTCCCAATCCAGATTACGGAAAACTTTTCCAGGCAGGTTGAGAAAAGAAGAGGCGATATTACATCATTCTACCGTATGCCACGCTCTACATTTATTCTAACCTCAAGGTAGACTGTCGCTGTAGCTTCATCATATATAGATCCTAGTAGGTTTACATAGATTTTCTCTACACCTTGGTTAAGCAATGCATGCATTATAGCCGGCTTTGAGATTGAATGAAATGCTTTTTCATAATCGTTGTGTATTCGTTGTGTCTTTCTATGACCTGCTGTAGAATCTAGATGTGATCCATTGTACTGAATCCAATTGTGACTCCTGCTTTCTCTTGATTGTGCGTTATTAAGTTTTCTTAATATTTTTTTGGATATTATTTTGGTGAAAACTGTGTACACCACTGATAGGAGACTTATTGGACGGTAGTTCTTTAAATCTTCCTTTGTTACTTTTTTATGTAAAAGAATCACAACTGCATTTTTGTACTTCTTGTTCTTTGAGGCATTTTGAGTATAATTTTGCTAGTGTTTCATGTAAAGTCCGACCACCAGCTTTTAACATCTCAACAGTTATACTATCATCTTCTGGAGCCTTGCTATTTTTCATCGAGTCTATACCCGTTGTCACTTCTTCCATCAGGATATCCGGCACTTGTTCTTCAGTGGGCATTACTGTTCTTGACTGGTTCTGATCCTAATATAACTTCGAACAATCTCTTCCGTCCGCTCCCTGCACACTGTACCATCCTCATGCACTAAGGAACAAATTTATGTTCTTTTCTTTCCCAGCTTCTGTTTAGCTTTGTTAATTTCCTTGTTTTCTTCTAGAGTTTCTTGCACTAGTCGCATGTTGAATCGGCGCGTTTCCCATATATATATATATATATATATATATATATATATATATATATATATATATATATATATATATATATATATATATATATATATATATATATATATACATACATATAGGTGGGTCGTTATTTAACGATATGTTAATTTATATCTGTTATTTCATATTAAAGTTTAATAACTGTAAAGTGTTAAGGTGAAATAATGCAAAATAATTAATATGACATTTATCGACATGAAGAAATAACAGGTGCACTATTAATATTACCATATATTTCGTTTCGATAAAGTTGAGTGAACCGCTGTTTCGATATAAACATTAGAGATAAATGTAGTTTTATATTGTTAATAAACATTTTGTTTTAATAAAACGTTTGGACATTTAGATATATTCTTTATATATAATATCTAATTTATTTACCTATTTAGTTACTGGCATGTAAAAAATGTTAACCTTAAAAACTACGAATTATTTAAAAAATTACAAAAAGCAAACTCTTTGAAATATAAAGACAACTATCTACTACATATTTTAACAAGAATTATAGAAACTCATTCTAATTTTCCACCGTGTAATGGGTGTCCAGAACGTTCTAAATAACGTTGAAGTTCAACTATAGCGAGAGATCTTCAGCGAGTCGTGCTGCCTTTTACAGAAGAAAACTTGTTACTGGTATGAAAATATGAATAGGATAATGATACGAAACATACTGCTAAGAAAACGTAAATAATTTCTTAGTGACAATATATTCTTTATATATAATATCTAATTTATTTACCTATTTAGTTACTGGCGTGTAAAAAATGTTAACCTTAAAAACTACGAATTATTAAAAAAATAACAAAAACCAAACTCTTTGAAATATAAAGATAACTATCTACTACATATTTTAACAAGAATTATAGAAACTCATTCTAATTTTCCACCGTGTAATGGGTGTCCAGAACGTTCTAAATAACGTTGAAGTTCAACTATAGCGAGAGATCTTGCAGTTTCGCGAAGTGCAATTGTTGATGCTTTTTGTCAAATGATTTAAATATGGATGCGTTTTGTCGTGCTGTTAGGTAATCCCCAGATTCTGAAGTGCATAATAGCTTTTCGTTTATTTCTTCAATTAATTCTGTTAGAGCATTTGTTGCTACATTTTTTGCTCTTTCTACAAACAGTTCTGATGGAAAATGGTGAAAATGTCCTAAAAACAACCAGTAGAGTGAAACCAGTTCACGAAAACCGTAGAGCCAGAAGGGCAGGCAGATTGCCCGAATTTAATAAAAACGGCTCATTTAAATCTATTACCGAAATTAAAAGTGAACTAAAGAAATGAGTTCAAGAACAATTCGAACAAGGCATTTAGGCAAGTAATTTACATGGTAGAGCAGCCAGAAAAGCCCTTTTGTTAACTGCCAAGAATGTAAAACAACGTTTAAGTTCGCCAAAGATATGTTAAATTGGGATGGTGAACAGGGGACAGGAAGAAATGGCGCAATATTTTATGGAGCGATGAAATAAAAATAAATTTAACATATTCTGATGGTAAGCGAGATGTTAGAAAACCACCCAACCAAGAATTATTACCAAAACATACTATTAAAACTGTAAAACATGGAGGCGGTAATATAAAGCTGTGGGCAGCTTGTTCAGGATGTGATGTTGGACGAGACACTGGGGCAAACCAGTGTGATGTAGGACCTAGATTAAAAAAAACATGGACCAAAATGAGTACATCCACATTCTTCAGCAAGTCATGCTGCCTTTTACAGAAGAAAACTTGTTACTGGTATGAAAATATGAACAGGATAACGATCCGAAACATACTGCTAAGAAAACGAAATAATTTCTTAGTGACAATAAAGTGGATTTATTGTCAGAGCCTTTCTAATCGCTGGACCACAATCCCATTGAAAACTTACCTCAAGAATGCCGTCAAACATAAAACGAGAAACAAGTTTGAACTTTGTGAGGTAATTAAGAAAAATGGGAAGATATACCATTAGAAATGTATCGATGACTTATAAACTCTATACCCAAAAGATGTGCCGAAATAATAAAACACAAAGGTCATAAAATTAATTATTCAATTTCCAAAAAATGTTGTTATTTAGTACTTTTGTTAACTGTTAAATTGTATGTATTGTGTTTGTGTTATATATATATATATATATATATATATATATATATATTATATATATATATATATATATATATATATATATATATATATATATATATATATATATATATATATATATATACATTGCTGAAGAGACCTTCATCCTGCAATGGATTGACACACATCAATTCTTCTATTGGAACCTTAGCTGTTTCGAAGAGATTTATCAAATCACTTTTTTAAACTTCTCGACGAACGTTTCGCACATCATGTTAGCATCATCAGGAGATTAAATCTTTGATGATTTTTTTCAATGAGATTAGAAAATATGTAAAAGTTTCTTGCCTTCAATAGCGTTTTTTTTAGTATTTATGAAAAACCAAAATAGAGTTTAATAATTGAAACTCATAGGAGTTTAATGTTTCACACCAAAAATTCCAATGTTTCAATACATTTTGTTTTTATCATAATGTGACATAGTTTTGGATCTGCTACTTGAAGTAGAAACAAGAAGATTTTTAGTTGGGTAAAACTTTCATGGACAGTTTTGATAATACTATTTCATTTTAAAATAAAAGGAAAACCGCTTATATTTGCTGTGTACTACATACACACTGATTGATCTTCAAGAAGATTACAGAGTTTAGCACTGGTAATGAAGCATCTGGATGTTTCTTTTTTAGTATTGATAGTTATTCGCTTTGTACGAGGGTCACTTAGTCGGCCTGCGAAAGAAAACATAATACATTTTTGAGATTTATTAATACAATTATTATTATTTTTATTTTTTGGGATTTTCGGTCAATTATTAAATTATTATTTTTTAATTGTTTAGTATACGTTTCAGTTTATTTTCAAACCATCATCAACGTAAACAAAATGAAATCATTGAAACGTAAACAAAACAATAAAAAAATAATAGTTTAATAATTGACCGAAAAACCCAAAAAATGAAAAAAAAACAATAACATTAAACGGTGACGAAAATATATGTAATAAAATTTATTAATACATTTGGTCAAGGTTTAACCTTGCTGAAACAAAATACTTTATTATAGAGTGCTTGCTTCACGCCATCATTGCAAACAGGCAACTAAACGCAGGCGTCTCAAATTTCGCAGTACGCCATATAACCGAATCATACTTGAAACATGTCATAGTCTTTTGTCATGCTTGCGCCATCTATGAGGCGCAAGGTGTCAGACCGAAAACCTTTTGAACAACCCTTGTATTTATTTCGTCCTCAGAATGTTACAATCTCGTACAAAACTGAATTAATCCTCTTGTGTCCTGAGAGTAACTGCACGGTGCAATAATTTTAATTAATACATTTTAGATACAATTATTTTTTAATTGGAAGCTCATGCCATAATAGTACCGTATATGCTATTATATAATCTTTTTAGTTCTATCCTTCATTCTATTTAAGCCAGTAATACTAAGTGAATAATTAAACATTGCGAAATGCCCCATTTATATCGACATGGGTTAAAGTAATTAAAATTCTACGTTGGAGAATCTGAAGAGGGATTCTCTGATAATCTAACGTCAATCGAACTAATTCAGGCCCACATCATTTTCGGACATCGAATGGTCGGTCATTGGACAGCGGGAAAATATGACATTTGAAAAACCATTTTCCAATGAGACTTTTTATTATTTTGGGATATCATATGGTATGTAGAAAAGGGTTCTTTTTTGTCACATGAAACGTGAATTGTGGAGTAGCATGAAGCAAGTGTGTTAGAATAAGAGTGTAAGATGAATTTTAAATAAATCATGGTTTTCTGTAGCAAAGTATTGAAATATTTATTAATTTACAATATAAACATTTGAAAATTATGTATGGAATAACACATGTCAGCCAATAAATGGCCGCTATGGCTTTTGGAGTACACGTGTACTTTTCTGGCGAAACGGTGTTAAATATGGCGGTATTGCCTTTGATACAGTGTTCCATTTCGCTTTTCAGTGCTTGGGTGGTCGTGGACTTGTTGGCCGTAAACCTGAGACTTCAGAAAACTTCACAAAAAAAGTCTATAAGTGTTAAATCGTAAAATCGTAGCGACCAATTGTGGTGGTCACTATTACGGGATATGACACGACTAGGAAAAGACTCGTGCAAGACTATCAATGTTTTAATATATATATATATATATATATATATATATATATATATATATATATATATATATATATATATATATATATATATATATATATATATATATATATATATATATATATATATATAATTTTTTTTAAATAAATTTTCCCTATATCTATCATCGAGATTTGTATTAATTTCTATTCTTTCTCTCAAGAAAAAATATTTTAAAATCACCTCTTAGCTTTAGGCCGCGCTACGGCTAAACCGCCGTGGTTTTTAACGGCATGATCATGATGTATTAATAATGTCTGAATGATTGTGGCGTGTTCATATATTTTTTCCTTTATTTGGGTGTTTCGCCACTATCTAAAACTCAAAAAATATCAAAAATACCTGTTCTTATTTAAATAAAGAATCACTGGGTAAAAACAAAAAAAACCAAACGGAGACAAATTTCTCAGTGATTCTTTTTTGTAATAAATTTGCCTAACGAAAAAAAATTTAAAGATATAAAAATGTTATCAAAAAATTTACAAACTTTTAACGTTAACGCTTCGAAGGGTACTCTCCCCCCGTTTTCAAAACTAAACTGTAATCTAAGTAATGTCTGAATGATTATGGCGTGTTCATATATTTTTTTCCTTTATTTGGGTTTTTCGCCACTATCTAAAACTCAAAAAATATCAAAAATACCTGTTCTTATTTAAAGAAAGAATCACTGGGTAAAAACAAAAAAAAACCAAACGGAGACAAATTTCTCAATGATTCTTTTTTTTTAAATAATTAATAAATAATTTTAAATAATTTTTTCTTTAAATAAGAACAGGTATTTTTGATATTTTTTGAGTTTTAGATAGTGGCGAAAAACCCAAATAAAGGAAAAAAAATACATGATATATTAATATTTGATTAGAAAGCAATTATAGAGTAACAAAACTTATTTTTGTAGTAAACAAAAGGTCATAAATATTTGTTTTTCAGTAAGACAGTTTAAGTACAAACATTTATAAAGAAGTTACTACAATCATTTAATTAAAGTCTATTGTCTAAACTCTAAGCCTATGTTTAAAAGAACTATTGACTGTAATGAGCATTGCTTCATTAATATTTATAAACACATTTCTTATTCTAATTTGCATGTCTTCTATTGTGGTGGGTGGCATTTGATAAACTGGCTCTTTAACAAAACCCCATAAGAAAAAAATCTAGTTTTGTTAAATCCGGGAATCTGGATGGCTATGATACATGACCTCCCCTACCAATCCATTTATTTTCATAATTCGTGTCCAAATATTATCTCACCTGCCTGCTAATATCTGGAGGAGCGTCGTTTAGCTATAACCACATTCGTCTCGCTACAGTTGAAGGCAATTCTTCAGTCCATTCTTCAGAATTATTTTCCAAAAAATTGAGAAAACTATCACTATTAACCCTATTTAAAAAAAAATAGGGCTCTAGAGAAGGCGATCTTCGATAATACCAGCCCACGCATTAAGAGACCATCTATGCTGATGATCTAAAGGAATAATGAATCTTGGATTTTCACTGTTGTAATAGTGAAAGTTATGTTGGTTGACGTACCTATTTTTGTTAAAAGTTGCCTCATCCGTTTAATTATGAAAAAAGTACACTTTTTTTCCGTATCATGTAAAAACTATAGTAGAACTTGCCATTTGAATTGAATTTTATGATGTTATTATTAAAAAGTCTATGGTGAATTTCATTAAAAACGAAATATTAAAAACAAAAATGTAAAAATATCGGTAATTATGACAGATAGGTATAGGACATGTTTAAGAAGAATAGAAGTATTTCCTCTTAAGAATATTGTAAGATTAAAACATATTAGGCATTCCATTTAAAAAACTGAGATATGATGTTTTGAATTTTTATCTCACTTATCTTGGATACGCTGTATAACGTAGACAAATTTTGTTTTCATTAAAATTAGGTCCTAGTTTCACTTATATTTCTATGAAAAATCATAATCGACACAGCAAAAAATAAATGATATATGACACTGCAAAATAGAGTTTTGCAACTCCGATATTTTTTACAAAATAGCGGGATGGGTATTGGTAAAACCATTGGGTTAAGGTATAGGACATGTTCACGAAATATGTTTAAAATCAATAGCAGAATGCAAAAATTGATGAACATAGAGGGTGTTCAATAAGAAAAAACAATACTAAAACCTCATCATGATTTTTTGAGATACACTGTATAAATAAAATAATTTTCAAATTATGTAGCCTATTTAGTTGTACAACTTTTATTCTTAAATTTTTTTTGTATCTCCAACCATTATTAAAATATCAACCGATATTTCACAATTCGGACACCCTATATATATATATATATATATATATATATATATATATATATATATATATATATATATATATATATATATATATATATATATATATTATATATATATTTGAGTGAGTGTCAAAAATAACTGTGAGTGTAACTAAAACCAAATGCAGACTTTGAATACATTGTCGAATGCGCCACTTTTAAAATAGTTTCAATGTACAAATTTGTTCACGCAATAATGTCACTTTTCTTATACATTCTGTTTTTATAAAGTATTATGTAACAACTGCTCGGCATCCTTTTTACCAATCAATTGCTATTTTTCGTTAACATTAATATTTCATGGACCCGATTGCAGAAAATTTAGCACTGACTTTTAACATTTCAGTAAGATATTCGTCCGGTTTTCTCATGTCCTGCATAGTCCTTGAATAATTCGAATATTTTCCTGCCTCAGTACAAATTTAGCGATCACATCAACGAGACGGTTTTCAGTTGGTTGGATTCCTGTCCATCTATAAATCAGTGCATCACATGGATTCTGTAGGGGATTATTGGTATGTGCTTTGGTAGTTACAATTCTTAATATGGATGTTTTGGCAAATTTGTTGCTATTATTGTGTTTTATAATTTTAAGAATATTATGCGGTTAGATGTTTTACAAGTTTCGTTGGGTTTATTTGTGGAGCAGCAATAAGTACATATAATAGTTTTTTTTTATTAAGGGAAACCATTAATTACATTTTATTTACATTAGATTATAATTAAGTTTATACTATATTAACCTTTTAATTATTATTTTTTTTAATTAAATTAATTTATTTGTACTAATATTATTTTTAATTTCTATATAGTATGTTTTGTTTTTACACAATTCTTCTATATACACTTTTATATACATTGCTCAGTTGTTTAAACACCGTTGTATTGTTGACCATGACGTTTTAAACTTTGTGGCTAATTCCTGGAGGTCTTGTTTGGGATCAGCTTCAATTTCAGCCAACAACATATTCTTGTCCAACTCGACTGATCTTCCAGATTTTATACCGTCGAAAAGATTGAAATCACCGTTTTTAATTATTTTAAACCAACGCTGACTTGTTCTGCTATTCCAGGCACAATGATCTACTCTTCATCGCATTTCTTGAACTCAGACACTGGAATTGTTTTCAGCTGACTGGTTTATAGTCTTGTTAGTGTTCTCCAATTCCCCATAATGGTGTCTTTTGAGATTAATTTTGAAACTCTAGGAAAGGGAAAAGTCACAAGGATTCAAGCCTGGTGAATACGAGGGTTGTGAAGCCACAGTGATAATTTTACTCGACCAAAGCTCGGCTGTATTCAAAAGTTCAAGACTTGTCACCAGTAATGACCCCTTTCAGATAATTGAGGGTCATTTTCAATACCCAATCATTATTATATCAAAGCATACCTAATTCATTGGTCAACGATCATATGAACGGTTGTATGAGTTAAACTCAACTATTCTCTGGCTATTCTAACTGTCAACCGACGAACAGTACTTTCAAGATTCCGGGTTCGGTGGACATTTTTATCAATTTCTTGCAGTGGAGTCAATTTTTTTACTGCAAGGTTCATCTTCAATCGAGTTTCGGCCTTCTGAGAATGCCTTAAAAAAGCTGAAAACCTGTTCCTTTGACAAAACGCTATTTTAATGGAGCTGTTGAAGTTTTGTAAAGCTAGTAAAAAGTTGCACCGAATCAGTTGTTGCCACTGAGATTGATTCAATATAACGAGTCGATTGGAGGTCCTTTTGTCGATATCGAGTCGATTTGAAAGATTCAAGGAGATCAAGCCTCACTAACGGTTGTAGCACTATAGGAAGTAGAAGAAGTAGAAGAAGAAGAAGAAAAAGAAGAAGAATACGAGGGTTGCTATTTATGTATCCGGAATATTAAACAAAAACAAATATTTATCATTGAAAATGGTTTTGTTTTTCAAAATATTCTTCACGGTGATCGATATACGTTTGAACCAGTTTTCATAAAACCTTTTCCATACCGATTGAGGTATCTCCAAAACAAGCATTTTGAACGCATCGACCGTTTCTTCTGGAATCGAAAATCATTGACCACGTAGTTTATTCTTCACGGACGGGAACAAAAAGAAATCATTGGGTACCAAATCAGGATTGTACGGCGGATGACCCATCAATTCGATGTTTTGAAGAGTCAACTTTGGGTCCTTTGAGTCAACTTTTGAGTTTTTTTCCAATGTGCGAGAGCTCGCGTTGTTATGGTGAAGAATGATTCTGCGTCGCTGGTTGTTTTTTCTTATTTATTCAAAGACTTCTTACAAACAAATGGTTCTGTACCATTTAAAATTGACCGTTCTGCGATTCTCTAGTGGCATTGTAGCTACATGCCCATTTGTACCAAAAAAATAGGCGACCCTTTGCTTCGAAGTGCTTCTTGCGCTAACAACTTTTGTTGGATTTGGCTCATTTCGAAATACCCATATAGTGGACTGCTGCATAGATCCAAGATTCGTCACCTGTATAGATGTTATACATGACTTTTGACGCACCACGATTGTATGCTTGTCATACTAATGCCTAAGGATGCCCCAATCTCACGTTATGTCACATGACGATCTTGCTTTATCAGTTCGGTACGGTATCGATGTTTTCTGGCACCAAAACTGATTTTGGATGACCGTCTTTAAATTTGTCGGTGAGCGAACGACGGCCACGATTGAATTCACTAAACCAGTGATATACAGTGGTTTTAGATGGTGCTTCATCGCCAATAGTCGAAGTGAGTTGATTGATGCACTGTTGTTGAGATAATCCCCATCGACAGTCGTAGTAAATCATCGCATGAAAATTCTCAGGAGTTAATTCCATTTTCTGACCGAGATGAAATTTTCAAGTCACTAAACAACACAAATAGTGTCCGTATGACAAAATGTTCTGAGTATGTATAAAATCAAGAATGTCAAACTTCACTATGTATATGTCAGATGGCGCTTAGCGACACAATTGTTGCCAATTCCGGATACATAAATCGCAACCCTCGTACAACACTCAGGTCGTCATAATAATTTTAGCTTCATTAATTCAAACAGTGCTCTTAAGAATATCGCATACCAGTCCCTCTTTTTGTCAATCTTTAGTCTGGACTTTTTTTATTGAAGATATATTTTATGCCAATAAAACGAGTTTTTATTACTATGAGAAACAAAATTCTAGCAGACCGTCTAGTTTTCGAAACCATTTCATTTCACCGCGAAAATGAAAATAAGTTTTATTTAAAGAAAGAGAGTATGGAATTCGGGCTTGGTCTTAACGAAGTTAATAAAAAAACCGTTCAAACATTTTTTTCTATTAACTTTCCGTAAAATTCCCTCGAGGAAAGCTTCGCAATAGGGAACTGTTGGAACTGAAGAGGATCTGTTTTGTGAGGACAGGAAAAAAATGTTTTTTGGATCTTTCGGCTTCGATCGTGACCGGAGGCAGACTAATAAAGCGTTTCTAAGATTCTGGGATTGTTTGTTAATTGAATGTCGAGAGAGAAATACTTTACTGGAGTTATTAAACACGTAAACTGGCAATTTTATCAGGAAATTTGATCTTGCTTTTATTTAATGGTATTAGATTTTTGATTTTGGGCTTAAAAGGGTAGTAAACTATATATATTTGATATACAGAATCAATTTTTATTAATTATACTGGGTGGGACGGAGAAATTGCCGATTTTCAGTATCACTGTTTCCCATAAATCACTCGTGTAAAGCTTAAGCTCATTCAGGGAAATAATAGTTGTACGTCATCAAAATCGTTGACACACTTACGGGCCAATGTTGCCACATTAACACCAAAATACCCAGACTTTGGCTTTTTATATGATCGATAAAACTATAAATGAAAAAGTAACACGAAAAGTCTTTTCTTTAATAGTTTTATTCAAAAATTCAACCTATAATCAACAATCCTTTCAAAAATTCTGCTTGTGAACATAGAGGCTTTTCATTTAGTTCATACAAAGTTTAATTATTCGCTATCACCATCACTTTCAGCAGCTGAATCGCTGTTCAAGTAAATTATTAGGGAATTAACTTCTAATCTATCATCTTTTCTATGTCTGATGCTGTTCATTCAGATTTGTGCCTCTTTCCACATTTCCAAATAGTTATCAATCGTTCTTTCATCTCGACCTATATGACAATTGTAATAATTTTTGTCCACCCCAAAAATCAATTCTATAGGATTCAATATGCAATGATAAGGGGGGAAGACGTAATACTTTGTGGCCATACTCTTCAGCCATATGATCTGTCACATATTCTTTTTTAGGCTTCAACATAGTGTGTTCAAAGGGTTAAGATTATGCTTCGTCGGTCATTTTGCAATTTTTGGTTTTGTCCATGCACTAGTTGGAGGTTTAGCAATCACTGTACTGTGATATGGTGCATTATCCATGACCATATCTGATGGCTCCGCCAAGATTTTCAACAGCTGGTTTTCTAACCAAAACAGAAAGTTATCTTGATTCATTTCTCCATGATAATCGCCGTTTGTTTTAGAAGAGAAGACTAATTCGGCCTCTGGAATAAAGCCATTCCTGTTCCCAGCATGAAGAACAATACATTCGATGAACAATCTATCTATCAACATGACTTTGAAGAATACTTGAAGTATTAGGTATATCATTCACCTTTTTCCATCAACTTTTGTAATCTTTACGTTCCTCTTGTTATCATTTTGCCATGAGTGACTCAAGTTCTCATTTTGAAATATCCGTTTCATCCAAATAAACAAAAGCAAACAGAGATTCGTCATTTAAAGGCAATATCTAGAAGTTTCATCAGGCCCCTATGTGAATTATTCTTACTCTAGTTGAAACCAATTTATTTTAGAAGTGTACGAAGCGAAGTTTTACATCCATCAAAGAGCTGCACGTTCTTTAGTTTTTCATGAATACTTTCAAGATTAACCGTTTGTTCTGAAATAGTTCAATAAAATTTCATAAAAATACGATATTGTCATGTAAATCTACTCACTTTTTTCATACATTTTATAGATTTCATTGCGAGTTGAGCCCACATCAAGATGATCTAGATTTGTTACTCGTTTTGGATGTAGACGCTTTTTCTTCGGTGATTTTAAGATTTCGTTATCCTTTAACTTTTCCGAAATTACTCTGCTAAAAAAATTCCAATTAACCATGAGACCTATTAGGTTATTAATACATACCTGTCTCACAGCGTTTAATGGCAAAAGATGAGTCCCATTATCTCGTTCCTATTCAAATAACTGATAAGTGACGAGACAAGTTACTTACACCGACTACTTATTGGCATTTTTTGCAATTATAATCGCAGATTTTTTACTACAGAGCTCACAAAATCAGAAACTAAACCAGAATGTAACCATACAGTAAAAATAATTCAAAACGTTTGAGGGCACAGCTCAAAAACGATCAGAACTCAACACTGTCCAGAACCACAAACCTAAATGTTATCTTGACAGCGAATTTACAGAATGTGATCCACCGGCTCACCGTATTTTTATCCTATTCTAATAGGATTAGGAGGAGAAAGAATGAAAGAGAGTGCTTTGAACTTCGGACAACTGTCCTCCGCGATTACTTTTGACAAAGCGCATCCTGTCAATCCAATTTCCGACCAATTTTTCAAGCAATTGAGGTTTTGAATAAAAAATAATTAACCGTTTTTTACTTTACTTTAAAACTTTATCATAAATATTATTGATAATCGATGTGCAAAACTTAAAAAAAATTGTTTGACATTAGTTATAAATTAATTAAAATTTAAAATATAATCACGTGACTACGAAAGCGCCTTGATTGGCTGCCATATTTGTGACGTCATTATGTTAAAGTGTTTTCACGCAAGTACTGTCAGCGACAGTACGTGCGTGTGTGTTGATTAAACATTGCTTTTTGATAACGAAAAATACCGTTGAAGTAAAACAATGGCTTGATAAACATTAGCCGGACTCTGCTCCAGGAAAATCAATCATAATTGATTGGTATGCTGAATTCAAACATGGTGTTGAACATTCTGGACATCCAAATGAGGTGGTTACACCAGGCCACCGTAAGTAAGCTGCAGGAGATAGCTGATATCATGAAAATATCGAAACGAAGTGTTACACCATTTTGTATGAACACTTGGGAATACGAAAATTGTTACCGAAATGGGTATAGCGTTTGCTGACAGCGGATCAAAACTAACAACGTATTAATGATTCTGAGCAATGTTTGGAGTTGTTTAAGCGAAACAAAAAGGATTTTTCATGCGGTATGTGACCGGAGTCAAATCAGCAGTCAGTTGAGTAGACAGCCGGTGAAAGGCGTCCAAATCGACCAAACAGGTTATGGCCTCTGTATTATTTCATTGATTATCTCGAGAAAGGTAAAACCATCAATAGCGAATATTAGATAGCGCAATTGGCGCGTTTGAATGAGGAGATCACAAAAAGGCTCTAAATGAACAAAAAAAAGCGCTGTTTCGCCAAGACAACACCGCACCGTGTCACAAATTGTTGGCAACAATGACTAAATTGCATAAATTGCACTTCGAATTGCTTCATCCGCCGTATTCTTTAGATCTAGCCCCAGCGATTATTTCCTGTTTTCAGACCTCAAAAAATATTCGCTGGAAAGAAATTTCTCTCCAATTAAGAGGTAATTGGTCAGAGGAAACTGAAGGATATTTTGAAGGTAAAGAGAAATCGTTCTATAAAAAGGTGTAGAAATGTTAGAAAAAGATTAGATTAGAATTAGAAAGCATTACATAGAAAAACAAAATCAATTATTAATAAATCGAATGCAATTCAATAAATGAAAAAAAAAGGCAGTGTATGGCTTACTGCCGCCAACCCTGGGTTTCTGTCGAACGGCAACCTCCCTATCATCTGGGTTTTCATTGGTGGTTTAAATCGGCTCGACCGATTCCCGGCGTTTCAGCGTTTCTGGCTAAAATATCACGTGCTGATCATGCGCGTTGGTCATTGTTTATGTCGAGTGTCTTTCTTCGGTGAATAGACTTTAGAAGTACGGAGGCTAAATTTGTTCGCTTTTTGATCGTAAATGGGATCTTGATATTTATATGTCCTGTGGAGTCCAATGTACATTGGTGAGAGGGAACATAATGGCTCAAGCTACAGAACAAAGTAGGAATGTGAATCTACGAAAATTTAACGCTATTTTAAGTGTAGAGTTCTAGACAGTTTCCGGGGATTGGAGGTAGGAGCAACTGGTAGAGACATACAAGAAGCAACTCTAATCTAACGTGGATTTATATGAATTATGAAGGACTGAAGGCTGACCTAGGTTTTTGATGCTATAGTATATATATTAACAAAAAGAAATCGCGTATATTTTCATCATTTGATAACATACTGTTATAAAGCAACGGACTTTCCTTAAATATTTCAAAACTATTTAAGGGTTCGTCTAATAAGATTATCAGAACTTTAAAATGAGGCCCGATGATGAGTACAAGTGATAATTCGGTAATTTTTATTTTATCTTGAAAAAGAAATAAAAGCATTAAGTGAAACGATCTAAAAGATAAACAAAATTCAATTTATCATAGAACGTTCATTATTTTTTCTTTTTTTATGTGTTTTTTTCTTTTGTACGATCTTCCTGACAATTATTCAACATGAGATGGCCATTCCAATTCCTAATTCGATTCCAGATCGGATTGCCGGTGTCGAAACGGGGTAGTTTTATTGTGATCCGTAGCAGGATCCAAAGATCAGGGTTATATTTGTCCCTTTCGTGTTTGAGGAAGTGCTCCGTATAATTGAATTGTTCCTTTTTCTTGCCCGCTGTTTTTTTTTCCTTCGTATTTATTTGGAAGGATCTTTTTCTCCATACAAGGTCCACTTCATATGTTTTAGAATACCGTCTAATTATTATATAAGGTTATTCGGAAAGTACCTCGATTTTTCGGTAATATATTAATTTTGTTCAATCATTTTTTACCAATTTGTGAGCTATTTCATCCGTTTCCGCAAAAAACCTTTTCAAGTACGGTTGTCACTAATCAGTGTGCAAAAAAATCATTATGTCAAAAATGTATGGCTTGTACTTGAAATTTCGCGCTGTTCTCTCTATGAAGGGTTGTTCGAAATAAATTTCTTGGTCTGGAACAGAGATGCGCAAGTATGGCCAAATTACTATGCTTTATATTAAGTATGATTTGTTAGATTGTATGTTGCTAAGTTTCAGGTCCATTTAGTTGCTTGTTTGCGATGGTTGAGTACAGCATTCAAGTTTTGACATTTTTTTGAAAATTGGACAAAATTGAAGATCGAAGTGTTGTACCAGTCGTGGCGATTAATAATTATTATTTCTTAGCTTAAAAACACGTTTAATATGAGAGACAGTTAAAAAATGGTTTATTTATAGTATGCGACATCGCTAATTGCACATTTTCCCCATCTCTCTAGCAATTTGTGGATACCCTCCCAGAAAAACCGTACCGTATATTTTGAGACGGTCCAGTCATCAAGACATTTTTCGACATCTCCGTAATTGTTGAAGTGTTTCATGGAAAGTGCTTGAGACATCGATGAAAACGAGTGGTAGTCGAAAGGGGCCAAGTCTGGTAAATACGGCGGGTGGGGCAAGAGTTGCCAGCTAAGTGCAGAAATGGTGACACTGGCCACTTGCGCTGTGTATGTGGGCGCATTGTCGCGCTGCAAAATCATTTTTTCGTATGTTGTAACCCATTCTGGTCGCTTTTCAATCAATGCATGGTTCAAATTGGTAATTTGTTGACAGTAGCGAAGAAAATTAACTGTTTCACTTGGTTCCAGAAGATCATGGTACACGACTCCATTCTAATCCCACCAAATGCACGGAATTGTCGTCTTCGATTCGGCCTTGCGGTCGATGTTGATGTTGTTTTGGATCAACCCATGATTTTCTGCGTTTTGGGTTTTCGAAATATATTCATTTATCATTTCCAGTCACGATCCGATGCAAAAACGTCTTCTTTTCATGCCGTGAAAGCAAAATTTTTTACACTGTCTGTCGTTAAGATGATATGATATCCATTTTCGTGCCTTTTATATTTTTCTATAAAATTTTTCTTGCAATTCGGCATCTTCACTTTTTTCGGTTAACCTGGGCGTTCTTTGTCTTTCAAGTCGAAACTACCACTTTTGACTCGTCTAAACTAAAGCCCATAAGCGTCTTGCGTTGGGACTTTATCATCGTAAGTTTCCATAAGTATACGACGGCTTTCACTCGTATTTTTCTTTTAATTGAACAAGAAAAGCAGAACGTTCTGCAAATGCTCTCTATTTGGTTCGAAATTTGACATGTTTACCACTCGAAAAAAAAACATGACGCTAATTTGAAATCGTTTAAACATCAATGGCATTTTGAAAAGTACTATCGTAGTAACAAAATGACATAAGAGATTAGACTGTGAACCGACTCTTGTTTCCAGCGCCATGTCTTAAAAAATTAAGAATTATTAACTGCCACACCTGGTAAAGTAGTTTGTATTATTGGTTTTATTTTCGATATATAAAATTTTTTTCGATATATAAGATATTTTCGGTATATAAAAGAAATGGTTAGATTCTATTTTAAAGGATTATTCTCCTTCGTTTTCAATGGTAAAAATGTGGACTGCTTAATTTCTATGTGATGAGTGTTTTGATCACCCAAAATCGGTTCCAAAGCCAGACAAAATCATCACAAAAATCCAGAATATCGTATTAAATAATCTCTCAGTAAAGATACGCAAACTTATGGATACTATAATAATCTCGATATGCATGGCAAATGAAGTTTTTCGAAGAGGTAGAAGTCGCAGGGAGCCAAATCAGGCGAGTATGGTGAATTATTGATGGTTTAAATACCATTTTTTTAGGCAAAAACTCAGTGATGAGAGTCAAGCGATGGGACGGCGCATTATCGTGCAACAAGCTCCAGCTGCCTTGTTGACGGTATTGTGACTACACACGACGAACACGTGACAACAGACGCTTCAACTTTTTTCGAACGAACTTAAAGGGAATTGTGCACAATTCCCTTTAAATTATAAAAACAAATCAAAATTGTTTTGATTTTTGATTTCTCGAGACGGCTTTTCTTCGGATTTTGTTCGTTCGGGTGCTTCCATTCGACATTTTGAAGATTGAAGACATTTTGAAGAAATCATCACGTTTCATCACCAGTAACAATTCTCTACTTCCGTCCGTAAGTTTCCGTCCTTTTTCGACTATTTAATTAAGTTCTTGCAATGTTGAATAGTAATTTTTGGATAGTTGGAGTAATTTTTGGTCATCACTCAATTTGTGTGGAACAAAGCGTGCACAAATCTCAAGTCCCAAATGATAGGTCACAATACGATGAATTGAATCCTTGGACATGTTCAATTCTATTTCCATGTATCGCAACGAAGATTTTGACTGATTTTTTATAAATTCAGGCATAATTTTAATATTTCTTTGAGTAACCACGGAATTTTTCGGACCAGACTGTTCGTCGTCCTTGATGTCCTTACAACTTCTCTCAATCCTTTAAACCACTCGTGAACTCTGTCAAGGGATACACAATCATCGCCATACCCTTGTTTCATTAATTGATGTTTCGGTGAATGTTTTACCAAGTTTAAAAGAAAACTTAAAATTCGCTCTTTGTTCGATGTTTTCGACCTATAGTATAAACACATTGATACTTTAAGCGCGATAACTTGGCTTCTAATGATCCGCATGTCATAAAGTTTTATCAGAACGCCAGTGAATGATGCACCTTTACAATGCTTACTTCCGTCAAAAGATAGTGCCATTAAAAATAGCTATTTTTAAAAACCCTGTTTTGTGTGAGACGCACCTTGTATATCAATCGCGTTACAATAATTTCCGAATAGCCTTTCCATTCGCGTTTCAATGTTTGCAAAAATTCAAAGTTGTAAATTTCTGTTTACTGTTATGTGCGGGACATACTTCGATGGGTACTCAATTTATTTTGTTTATTCGAATAACATAAAAATTTGCGCTAAATAGATAATAGGTAAACACATTTGTTTTTGAAACATCAACATTCGGCCAAAATCGAATGCTATTTTTGTTTTAATCCAACCACAAAAATTGAAGATAAAAAAAATGAAAATTTGAAAATAACATATCTAATGTTTGAACAAAGCACGATTGAACAAAGTTCCACGCCTAGAGCGCCTAGAGCCTAGAGCTATTTAAATATTTGCGGTATAAAAAAGTTTATAGAAATAAAAATAAAATACCAGGATGATGGTTATATCAGTTCTAATTTATTTAGAGATTTTAAAGTTAATGTAAGCTATACGAGAGTTGTTCGAATGCGTTGGGGTAGAGGAAAACACATTATAGTGGTTTAAGGCAAGCACATAATTTTACTTTTAATAATTAATAATTTAATTAATTCAAAATCAAAAATGAATTATTATATATTTCTTCTGTAAGACATATACCAAATAAAAAGAATCATAGTAAATCACAAATCATCGAAGAATTAAAAACTGGCCCAATATTTTGTACCATTCAAGAGGATACAATCCGTAGTTTGCTAATATATTATATCCGTGTCCTACGTTGAGTTTAAAGTTAGTAATTCCAAACGTACACTGTGTGCACTACAATTCACACCATGTTTTGGGTGTGAAAATTCCTTTCACTTGATGGCTGCTGCATTTGTTAACAGTTAACCAAAGACGTATACGAATGAACACTTCTCAATCCCCCAATCAGATTGAATACTCTCCTTATGATACTAACATGGTTAGCGAAACGCGCTTTGATGAATAAATAAACAAGTAATTGGTTAATATTAGGTTTTTAAAGAATAAACCTGTAGCTTTTTAATGTTTCAAATGTTTAATACAGATTTTACTCTACATACGAGATATATTTTTAAATAAGGCCCGTTTTTTAGTAAGAAGACAAATACTATAAATATCATTAAAATATATTTTTTTCCATATTCTACATACTTTTATCTACTTTTCTACATAATTTCCATTTTTGTTCAAACATTTGTCATATCGCTCAACAAGTTTTTGAAGTCCAACGTCGTCAAAGAAATCTACCGCTTGTGAAGAAGTTTAATCTATTACTGCAGTTTTAATTTCTTCATCGTCCTTCAACACAAGACCTGATTAGACCTTGTGTTTGTGCAGAAACATGTGGCCTTGCATTGTCATGGAGCAACATCATACCGGAAGATAGTAGGCCACGCCGCTTGTTTTGTATGGCACACCGGAGTTTTCTCAATACGCATCCGAATTGATTGTTGTGCCTCTCATAATCCAGATAACAAAATCCACTAACAAAACGGCATAAAATCCACTAACAAAATCCCTTTCCTGTCCTAAAAAAACAGTTGCCATGATTTTTCGAACTGAAATTGTCTGTTTGGCTTTTACTTTAGTTGGCGACAAACAAAGGTCTGGACATCCAAACTAATTTTTCATTGACTGCTTGGACTGAGGAGACATGTGAGACACCCAAGTTTCATTTCCAAAAACGATAAAGCACAGCCCAATCTTTTTATTTTATGATCGTCAGAAAGCAGTCTTGGAAATCACCGAGAATACAACAATGACGTATAAAGATGACCCTGAATTTTGTTGCCCACATCACGGCCAGGGTGTGGCTCATCATGCAAATTAACCTGCTCGTCCTTGAACATTCTCACCCACTTTCGAACTTTACTGTCACTCATAGTATTATCACCGCAAACCTTCCAAATCTGACAGTGAATTTCCACCGTTGGCAAGTTTCTTGCACTCAAGAATCGAATTACAGATCGTATCTCACAGTCGGCTGGGGCCTCAATTTTCTTAAACATATATTTATAAACTTCTACAGCTCAGCACACAGACAGACGATATGGCTGCAAATGACGCATAAATGAGCGCAAAGTATGCTGGGGGCAGAGAACAGAGATGAGAGAGTTGAGAGATGAGAGTTAGAATGACGCGCAATCTCCGCAGTGCACTTGCCCATCATTCTCACTCTTATTCACAAACGGACGTTATTTAAAAACACCGCTCATTTGTTTTGCCTTAGTAGGACTTTCTCAAGAGTAGCTGGACAGGTAATTTCTTGTTTAATTTTGCCGGCCGCGGTGGTCTGGTGGGTTAATCACCTGCCTGGCAATCCAAAGGTAACTTGTTCCCTTCCAGCGCTCGGATGAGTGGTTTTCTTTAATTCTTCTGTCCGTCTTACTTCCTACCCTACACACACACTTATATACACTCACATTACACACATACGCCCACACATATCTACACTTAAATATTTGTGATTGTTTCTAGGCAAGAGTGTAAAATCCAACAACGAATTATCCCTCAGTCACCCCACTTAAAGGCTGGGTAAGGCCGGATGTCTTCTGAGAAGTGTTCAACGTTCTTCACTCGCCAGTCGGTAAGCTTCCTGATAGACTTATGGGTAGACATATAACCAATGGTTTATAGCCTGAGGAGGGTGCTGGCCTGGGTTTGTCAGTAGCTGATGACCGTGGTTTGGAACCCACGTTAAGCTGTAGGTCCAGTCGCTAAATAGCCTAAGATGCTGATGCGCCTCTAACAGTAAACTCTTTCCTTTTCTTTTTTAATTTTTATAACATCTAGTCTAATTTTCTTGAATGTCGACTGGTAAAAACCAGGGTTATTAAGTTACAATATAATTTTATCTACATGTTTTGGAAATTTAGTTGGTCATTCTTGGTTGTTATATGACATTTCTTGTAATTTTTTATTTCTAATTGTTCTAGTAGGTCTAATTTTTTACTTTTCTTTTCTGAGTGTAATAGTTTGACATTGTTTACGATATTTTTTGTGCTCTTTTATTCTACAACCAATACTTCTACCACTTTGACCGATAATTTTATATACACCTGATATATATATATATATATATATATATATATATATATATATATATATATATATATATACGTACATATATATACATATATACATATATATAT